>OX422208.1:4666600-5266600 GCA_949130495.1 Sambucus nigra | reverse complement strand
TTACGGGGAAAAACCGAACCAACCCATCCCAACCCAATGCACCCCGTTTGGTTCGGTTTGTTGGTTTTCCGGTTCCGTTGCACACCACTAGCAGAATCGAAGGTAACGTTTCCCTTTTTCTTGGCTTTCATTACGATGGAAGGCGAAATAGAAAAAAACCTAGACGAAGGAGAGCAAAGGGGCGAGTGAGCGAGGGTTTCAAAAAGGGTGAACTGTAAATGAATGGTTGTGTTTATTTTATGTTGTGGGTAGGGCTGGTAAACCGAAACCCGCCCAAGCATTCAACCCTTAAATGACCCGAGTCGGTTTCCATCGCATCTGAAAAGTTTTAGGTTGCGGGTTGAAAATGAACCGCTCAGTCTATTAGCGGGTTAAGACCTTACCCATTTTTTACCGTTAAATAACCCCTTCTCATTCACAACCCACCATCTCCCCTCTCTCATTCGTATCCCCTTTGCAAATTCAAGCAACAGAAATGAACAGAAATGAGCAGAACTGTCATCAGCCAATAAAAAAATCCCAAACAGGAGCTTTCTCTCTCTCTCTCTCTCTCTCTCTCTCTCTCTCCTCAACTCTATTCTTCACGGATCACAACTCAGTTGTGATCTTCTTCCAATAGACGGTTACCGATCAACCCGCCCAAACCCATCCACATCAGATATCCGACCCGCACACAAACCGTCCAGATCTGACCCAAACCATCGAAGACCCGCCCAAATCCGCCCATTTGTCGGGGCTAGTTGTGGGTTTGGTAGCTTTTTAGGTTAGGTATCATAGATGTAGACACGTGGAAAAAAATCAACACTTGATAATAAGGATAATAAGTCTGAACACATATATGATATAACTCTTTATTTTACCTTAAAATAGTCGTGTCTAATCATGTCCCAAATTGTGTCAATTTGGTAACTTTAAACACGAACACGGCCCGACACGATTTCGTGCCAAAAAACACAAACACGAACACGACATGAACACAAGTTGTGTCAATTTTGGGTTGTGCCATGCCATGCCATGTTTTCACGTCGTTTCCAATATTGCCACCTCTACCTCCATCCATTGCCAATTGATTTTGGGTTGGATGCTCCAATATTTAACAAGACTCTTGACAAAATTTAATGTGGCGCGCCTAAGTCACGACTTGAGCTTGGTGCCTAGGCGCAAAGAGCGCGCACCATACTGAAGGAGCCTCGCCCAAGCTGAGGCGAGGCACAATGCTTGTGCCTTCGAGAGTTTGGGGACTAGGCTCGCCTTTGACAATTATACCCTTGAGGATCCCAAATGTGTTTTCTCAGTTGGGGTGAGGCTTGCTCTGCTCGAACCAGATGCCCTGGGACTGAGTACTCGTATGTAACTTAAATTTGCAATCTGCTGTGAGTATGACCCTGTCATAGGTTTATCAACTTGTGTAAACAACCAAAATTCTATGTGTGCATTCACATTTGAACTTAATGTATTCCAAACATAAAAATCTGAGACATATTCCATCACTTAATTTCCTCCATATAGCTTCAGAAGCAATGTATGTAAATTACTTGCTTATATATATATAAGTAAGTATTACTTATATATAAGTAAATTACTTAGTTGTCAAAATCGTACGATTTGCGATTCGAATCGTACGATTCGATTCTCACATAAAACGATTCGAATCGAGTTGAGAATCGCAAATGTCTAAAGAATCGGACTGAATCGGCGATTCACGATTCGAATCTTCCAATTCGGGTCCGATTCACTTTTTTTTCCGCGATTTTTATACCTTATAACCATACGTTTGTTTTAATAAAACAAATAAAAAAAGAAGCAAACAACAAAGGATACCGTTAAGATACCGAGTTTTAGAGAAAAATATGTTCTTTTGGCTTGGTTATTATCAGCTGGCTTTTCTTGTCTATTCTCTTGGCTGAGTGTTTTCTATCTTTTGCTCTTTTTTTTTGTAATAAAACTTCTGTATTTGTTATAAAATCTTTGAAGGTATATTTGCTTTGTTGCTTTAAATTAATATGACGGTTGTTTTAAATTAATATTGTTTTATAGTTAATCTTAGTATTTGTTTTATTGTTTTAAATTAATATGGTTTACTGTTTTAAATTAATATTGTTATAATTTTGTAGGTTGTTTTAAATTAATATTGTTAATCTTAGTAGGTAGGCCTGTTAAAATTTTTGGAAGTATTTGTTTTACATTTATACTGTTTTAAATTAACCTTTGTATTTATTTTATTGTTTTAAATTAATATGTAGGATGTTTTAAATTAATCTGTTGGCTGTTTTATGATATATTTTTATTTTTTACATTTTTAAGCTTAAAATGAATGAGAACATGTGCTACGGTTAATTTTTGTGATATATTTTGGTATATTATCATGTGCTACGATTATTTTTATTGTCATATTGCGCTTAATTGCCAATTCTATAGTGTTAAATCCCATTTACGTATGTTTTATTACGTTTTTATCATTTGGTTTCGATTAGACCGATTCAATTCACAATTCACGATTCACGATTCGCGATTCGGGGGGTAAACAATTCATGATACGATTTACGATTTGACAACTATGTATATATATATATATATATATATATATATATATATATATATATATATATATATATATATATAGTCCTGCTCTTGTGCGGACTAGTCCGCATTTTAAGAATGCGGACCGGACATGTGTCACTTGGCGGTGAGCCCAGAAGAGAGAGAGAGTGTGCCTATAATTTAGGCGATAATTTCTGGGCTCACCGCTAGGTGACACATGTTCGGTCCGTATTCTTAAAATGCGGACTAGTCCGCACAAGAGCAGGACTATATATATATATATGTTTGTAGGTTACACACACACATTATGATGCAAAGGGTTCGTGTATATTCATACATATAACTGGTACGTAAAGATATTATGTTATTGCTCTTCCCGAGAAAATAGTGAAATGTAACTGAAGTTATTAACTGTGTCTTGCAGTATGACTTTCCAAAGCAGGAGGCTGCAATTCAATTTGTTATCGAGGCCATTCAAGGTGAAGCCTTTAACCCCAAAACTCTATTTTTAATTGGCAACTATACGATCGGTAGAGTCTCTCTCTCTCTCTCTCTCTCACACACACACACACACACACACAAGGGTTGTTTTTACTTAACCCCATGAGATAATTTTTAGACAGCCCCTTTCAAGGTAAAAAATATTATGTTCATGTGTTTAAGGGTATGATTAATTATAAATAAAAATAGGGTGAAGGTTTTGGAAAAATAGGAAAATCGAGGAAGACAAGGGCATTTTTGGCCTTAAAACATATGGGGGTTATATCTAATATTGCATTAGAGGAATTTCCAATAGAAAATTAATGGTGTGAGATTCTGGGGTTATGTCTAATTTTTTAACGTTGAAGGCGTCATGACTAATTTTTTGACATAGGTCTGATTCCATGATTTGTAGTACACGGAACTATCACACTCACTCTTTGGTATCCTTTTCTTTTGTGCTTAATAACAGGAAAAGAAAGGTTATTTGTAGAGGTAGCTCGTGTTCTCCGTAAGAAAGTCTATGTCACCGTGGCAAAGCTGCGTCTTTTGGAATGCTTAGGACTACCTAAGGAAGATATGCAGTGGTTCACGTTAAACGAACAAGAGAGCCACATTCATGTCGTGCCTATGTGGACACTCGCAAGCTTCAAGAGACTGAAATATATATCTAATCAATATCAGGTTAGAGGCTCAAAATTACAAGTAAATAATAACTGTGGGTTATGTTTTCATTACTTTGAAATTGGAATGATTTTGTGAAGTTTATAACGTTTCAAATAGAAACGGGACAACCAAAATGAAAAAAGGAGGAAAAAACAATGTATAAGACTGATGCTAAACATTACTCCGTACATCCCAAATTAATAGTCATGCTTTTATTTTTATTCCGTCCGAAATTAGTAGTCCAATTTAAAAAAATAGTATATAGGTACTAGGTGAAATTACAAAGTTACCCATTCAAACAATACTCATATTCTTGTCAATTTTGAGTTGAGTTGAGTTGTCAATTTTGAACAATGTATTGTTTTATGACTCTCTGACTTCGTTTTAAACTGCGTAGGCCTTTATTTGGAATCATTTAATACTAAATTTTGGATGATTGTTTTGATTTCTTTATATTAAACTTTTTAATTATAAGAATCACATGCACGAATTGCTCGCGATGCTATTTGCGCAATTCAATTATCTTAGTAAAACGCGACACCTTGAAATCACTCCTACTATTTAATTTATTGTTGATATATGAAGGTTTTGCTTCAAAGAATTCCCCTTCTCTATTTCTTGATATTCTATTGCATTAAATTTTCTTTTGTCTTGTTGTTTAGGATCGATTCAGTCTTATAGTAGCCATTTCTCCAACGGGTTGGACATTTGGTAAAGGAAAGAAGAAGACTCCTGGAAGGAGGTCACAACAGGGTACCGTTATAAGGTGATGTATTAGTATTTCTTCAAATTCAATCACCTTAATTTGCGAAATAGTCTAGTTTTTCTATACCTGATTTCTTTCAGGCACTAAGACCAATTTGCAGTCAAATTTTGAAGTTACGGGCAATTTATTTCCTAGTTGTCAATAATGATGCTGATAGCCATATAATGGAGAGAGACATTTTAATCATATATACATGAAACTTCTGATATAAAAAATATAATACAACATAAACTGTGTATCGGATGTTCATTTGTGGTGCCACATCACAGTCTAATACAATGTTCCAGTGCTCACGTGTGGTGTAATGATCTCCAAATCTTGTGTTCCGTTTTCATTTTGAAGAGCTGAAGAATATAACAAAGAAAAGTAAGAAAGAAATCTTATATGTACAAAGTTCTTATTTTGCTCGGTCTGATCATATCTACAAAAACATAGGTACTACAATACTAAGTATCACAGAGACGAGCTTAATTTAAATAAAGAAAAAAATTATGTGTTTAGATGTATACCAAAAACGATCCAAATAATAGTTCCAAGAAAATCGCAATTCCAAATAGCGTCCCAACTACGCCTATCCCCAACGTACCGCATACTAGACACAATAGCGTACCGCGTGCCACGCACCAAAGCGTTCCACATTCCAGGTAACTTTGGTCTTTTACATATCAAGTAGTTCAATCATTGAACTCAATGGCTTGGATTTCTTTTATTTTGGGTATTTGCATTGCTAGACTTTTGCATCTGTTTTGGGTACTTGCAACTAGGGGTGGCAATTTGTGTTTTTGGGTTGGGTTTTGGGCCGACACGCCATGAAATGAGAAGTTTTTTTTTTCCTGACACAAACACGACTCGACATGATTTCTCAAATTTCATGCTCAATTTAATTGAAAAATGGCACGGAAACCCGAACAAAAACATGATTGACACGTCAAAACACGATAACAAAACTCATAATTTTGATACGCACATGACATGACTTCGTGTCAAAAAGATTCAAGATAAACGTTACACGACATATAGTGTCAATTTCAGGTCAATTTCATGTCGTTTCATTTCATATTTTCTTGTCATTTCTAAAATTGCCACACCTACTTGCAACACTTAGGCGGCACTTCCAAGTGCATCGAGAGAATTATTTTAGTGCAAAATTGCACCCACCATTGCGGCAGTTGAAGTGCCTTCCCGCCACTAATTTGGCACAATCGCCCTGGAGAACTCTTTGCATTAAGGCAAAATACATTTGGCTCTTTTGAGCTTAGAGTTACCAAAATCCCAGGTGCTCTCACGAATTTAAATAGGGCGTGATCGATAAACATCAGTGAAATGAACTTGAAACTCTTACCGGTAATGCTGTCACATGTGTAAGCATTAACGTTAACTTCCGGTTTGGCTACAAAAAATTTGGGTCATTTGCCTTTCAATCCCCATTTGTTATACTGTAAATCATTCTCGGTGTCAAAGTTTAAAGTATGATCACTGTGTACCATTTTCACTTTTTACAACACTTGTGTGAAATAGTTATTTGGCTTTAACGCCCATATTTTATGTCGTATATCAGTGTCACTTTTTACGGCAGTTTATAAAAAAGGTCATTCGGCGGTTGCCCGCAATTTGTTGTGACCTATGTAACTGTGCGTGCCAAAGTTCAACATATTATTACTTTTAGTTTGCTATTTTTTCTTCCAGTATCACTTGTGAAAAAACTATGTAGCCTTAAAAAGGTCTATTGCAAAAATGATAGTCAGTGATTATACGTTAAACTTTGGTCGCCATAGTGATATACAACATAAAAATGCGGATCATCGAGTAAAACAGGGTGGCAACATAATTTAACATTTTGACTAATTAGGATTGTTTTTTCGTCTCTCCAGGTACAAAGTACCAAACAACGAGCAATCCAGTTTTATGGAACTAAGGGAGTTTGTTAAGTTAATATCTCCCGTCAACATCATCCCAAGTGTAAATAATCATGGGCCCGAATCCACCGATACAATGCTCTCTCTCTTATTGTCTTGATATTTTTAGCCATTTTGTATTTTTCTAACTTTTGGCTGGATGTGAATGTGATGAACATGAAACTGGGATCTCTTGTAGTGGTCTCATCTCTTATGAGATCTGTTACTTTTATTACTACATTCTTGAACGTGTCGCTAAATTTATGTAATGAAATTGTATTTAGTACCATTTTTTCTAATCTTATTAAGAAGTAAGATGACTTTTCATTTTAAAGTATTTTAGTGCCACGTTGTTAAGTCCCATTGTTTATCTTTATTTGTGGGATTGAGTTCCTCATTTTGTAGATTTTGGAATTGTATGTTTTGAATTAAAAATGGAGAAATGTCAAGCACACTGGAAATTAACACCGAATGCACTAAAAATGTGAATAAAGTATTTTCAAAGAATTTGGTGTTAGTTTTTGAGGTGCCTTTCATTAGGGTTGCAAACAAAGTTGTTTGTGAACCGGTTGAGCTCGGCTTGTTTGTTAAGCAAACAAACGATGAGCTCGTTTAAAACATTGAGATCGTTGAGGTCAACTCGAACACATCTTTTAGGCAAAAACGAGCTCAATTAGACCTCTCAAAACCAAGTTCTGCTTGAGTTCTACTAGGCTTTTTATGTAAATGAATCGAGCTAGGCTTGCTCGCCATTTGCCTTGAAAAATAGTAATTATAGGTTAATCGAGTTTTGATTTAATTTTGTGAGATAGTCTAATTCATAGATGTATTAGTTAATGTGTGGGTTCTCATTATTAACAAATTTTGATTGACAAATTCATTAATGACACATCAAACCATCAAGAAATTGAGTGGAGATTCCAAGTCACGGGTTGTCGGTGAGAAAAGTTTGAATTAAAAATAATGAGGGGAATTCTTGCCACAAAAAAAATGAGCAGTCCATGTGCTAACCCAAGGGACCCCCGTTTGACGGTATGGCGGATTGTTTGGATCCTTTAGTTTTCTAATACACCCAACCTCGTCCTCTGTGACCGAACGAACGAGTAGATTGTTGGCGGATTGTTGACCAAGTCACTCACCTGGCCTATTATTTCGATGCGTAATTCTACATGTGTCGCATTTTTAAACCGCATCCCTACGTGATGTGCAGAGATTGGTTAATTCCGCTGACGCGGACCCATGTTCATAAAGAATCAAGCAATCTCAGTACAAAGGCATGCGGTTTCAATTTGGTTTCAAAATGCGGTACACTTAGAATTTTTGTATTTTGATAGCACGACGGGGCCCATTATGCCCATGCCAGACAAATGCTTAGGCGACGACCTTCATTCCTCACTTTTTAAGGTAGCATATACCAATTGTCCCACTCCAGCAACAACCATGTGGTCATGAACCACTTGAACTTGACTCGTTTGTAAACGAGCGATCACTATTTTGAGCTCGTTTAAAAATTGAGACTATTGATATCAGCTTGAGCTTATTTTTTAGGCATAATCAAGACTCCTCAAATCGAGTTGCTTGAGCTTGACTCGTTAGTTAAGTAAATATACCGAGCACGAACTTGATCTCAAGAGCCTTTCAAAATCGAGCTCCTCCAAGCTCAACTTTGTTTGTCTACATCCCTACTTATCATTTGTCTTAAAAAATAGTAATTCTACATTGACCCATTTATTGACGTAATTTTGTGAGGCAGTTAACTAATAATGTAACGTGTTATGAATATATTAAAACATTTGCGAGTCATTAATAACGCAGTTTGGTTGACAAATGGATTAGTGACACATCAAACTGTCAAAGAACGAAACGGAGACCACGATTCCCATGTTGCTTAAAAAGTTTTGAATTTGTTATATGATGTCAACGCATTTGTCATTTGGGATTTTTTGACATACTTTAAACAAAGATACCAATTATCTGACAAATGTTTTCAACCTTAATTTTTGGTTTCTTTTTGGGCAAACTTTGCAAATGGTATAATCACAGACTACGCTAGCACAATCAACAACAACGAATTCAATAGGGTTATATTGTGTTTTATAAATTAACCTCGTATTCATCGAGGTATAAAAGTCTTGCAATTTTTGAATTAAGCATTTCTGTGTGAATACTAATGCACCAATATATTGGAGAAAATAGTTGGTATTTCGTATTTCCTTTTCTTGCAAACTCATGCAAATTTTGAATTAAGCATTAATGTGGTGATGCATATATACCTAGTATTATGCCTTGCGGTTATCACGTGTTTAGGGGAGACAATTCCTCACAAAACAATGTCAAAATTGCATTATTAACCTTATTTATTCTAAAATTTGTATTTTCTTTCTTTTAAGTAAAAACAACTTTAAAAGCTCTTTATTTACGATAAATTGAGAATAACAATACTTAGAATTGAGTCTAAATACTACAAAATAATACACTTATCAACTCTATGGCCGGGGTTGACTTATTCCTCAAATCTCTGACTTTTTTATTTCGTTTCAGATTTTTAATTCATTCATTAATGGTTTATAAAACTTTCATTACAGCTCCAAATTAATCATTCATATGTTCAAACCCACACATAATCACTATACTCACAAATCCAAACTTTCAACATATCAAGATACGAATTCAAATTTAATCACACCATTAATTAAGCCTCTTTCATGGAAAGATGTCATCAACATAAAAAGAGAACTGCTAAACACGATTTCTTACATCAGAATCATAAACCAATACATATTCAACAAGGGCATTCCATAAAATTCCCAAGAAAATAAGATTTTCATACCCATAAATCCCAACAAAATAAAATCCCCAACATGGACACGCCACCTGCCTCCAGAAGCGAATTACCACCAACGAAGATACTTCCGACTCCAATCTTCAAACATCTTCTCCACCTGCTCACCCATAACATCCCCCATCAATAACTTGATTTCTTCCAAACTCTCACAAATAAATTTCATGATATCATTAGAAGAAATAACAATTTGACCACCGGATTGGGGTATCTCACAATAAACGGATTGAGGGTTTGGATTCATCAGTCCCAACAGCTCCGGTAACCTTTGCTGACATGCTTGATAATTAAAGCATCCACTAAAAATACCGACCACAATTTGAGTCGTAATATCAGCAAAAACTGGTGAACCGGAACATCCAGCAAGTGCCGGAAGTACTTATTCTGTACGTCAATCCAAATTTTTTTTAGCAAAAGCAGTTCCGTCGACGCACATATTAAAAGTAACAGTAGAGTGTAAAGGGGGACAAATGTCAACAGGCACCTGTTTCGTCATTACAAAAGCTAATAATTCATATTCATTGGAGAAAAATATGATTCGTATTTATCGAAGAAAAAGTTTCGTATTTAGCGACGAAATATATAGTAAAGTCTAATAAATTCATTAAATGTATTATAATCTAATTTAAAAAATTAATAATATGATAAAGTAAAAAATTAGAATAATAATAAAATTATATCTTATTCTAAAGAGTAAATTTTATTTTATCTAAAATAATATAATATATTAAAATCTAATTATATTTTAATGAAATAAGAAAAGGGTATAATTGTCTTTGTATTTTAAATATTTAAAAGGGTTTATAATAACTCGACAGTGCACTTTGTTCATATAAGTCGGCCATGACCAGCTCATTGACGTGTGAAACGTATACCGTTCTTCAGGATGATAGCTCTTTTGAGAGCTTAGGCAGGCTACTGTTGAGAGTTGCAGTTTGAGTACTGCAATTTGAGTTGCAATTTGGTGAAACGAACTAGTCTAGCAAAATATCAATGCTATGACATTCTTGAGCTGATTTTTTCTATTAGCTGAACGTTTGATCCAAGAGAGATTAATGCTCATCCATGAGACCAGCTGTTCGATGACCTTTGTACGATCAAAAATACTAGTCTAATATTTTTCAAGACTAATTCATTTCATCAAAATCAGAAACATTTAATACAATGGCTGTTTTGAGTATTCTTGACAAAAAAAGTCTTCTCTTTTCAGCAAAATGAGGTTGCCATTTTTCATTTCAGCAGGTGAAGGACATATCTTCGCAGATCTCTGTGGATGCAGGGGAGTCACTTTCTTTCACTCTCGCACATATTTATTATTGGTTGTTAAATATGTAATTTTTAAAGACAAGCAAGGATTTGTAATGAATTGTATAAATCATTTTCACCTGCTATTGTATCCTCCGTGTTGTCTATTCCTCACGTTTTTCTATTCAATGGCATCATCATCTTCCTCAGCAAAAGCAGTTCCGTGGACGCACATATTAAAAGTAACAGTAGAGTGTAAACGGGGACAAATGTCAACAGGCACCTGTTTCGTCATTACAAAAGGTGGAGTCATGATCAGTAACGGTCATGTATTTCCTACGAATCTGAATGAATTGAGAATGGTTAGTATTTTTTAATTCTTTAATACAGGATATATAAATTTAATTTCGATTTTATTCATATTTTTTTTTCCTGTAGATAAAATTATCAGCTCATAACTTAGACGTGTCTCCCGAATTTCCAATGTAGAAGAAAGTAATGGAATGCAGAATGTACGACTCTCCCATCGTATTCAGAAAATCGAATATGGACTGATAATTTTATCAACAGGAAAGAAAAATATGAATAAAATCGAAATTAAATTTATATATCCTGTATTAACGAATTAAAAAATACTAATCATTCTCAATTCATTCAGATCCGTAGGAAATACATAACCGTTACTGATCATGACTCCACCTTTTGTAAAGACGAAACAGGTGCTGTTGACATTTGTCCCCGTTTACACTCTACTGTTACTTTTAATATGTGCATCCACGGAACTGATTTTGCTGAGGAAAATGATGATGATGCCATTGAATAGAAAAACGTGAGGAATAGAAAACACGGAGGATACAATAGCAGGTGAGAAGGATTTATATAATTCATTACAAATCCTTACTTGTCTTTAAAAATTACATATTTAAGACGCAATAATAAATATGTGCGAGAGTGAAAGAAAGTGACTCCCCTGCATCCACAGAGATCTGCGAAAATATTGTCCTTCAGCTGCTGAAATGAAAAATGGCAACTGCATTTTGCTAAAAAAAAAAGACTTCTTTTGTCAAAAATACTCAAAACAGCCATTCTATTAAATGTTTCTGATTTTGGTGAAACTAATTAATCTTGCAAAATATTAGACTAATATTTTTTATCGTACAAAGGCCATCGAATAGCTGGTCTCATGGATGAGCATTAATCTCTCTTGGATCAAACGTTCAGCTAATAGAAAAAATCAGCTCAAGAATGTCACAGCATTGATATTTTGCCAGACTAGTTCGTTTCACCAAATTGCAACTCAAATTGCAGTACTCAAACTGCAACTCTCAACAGTAGCCTGCCTAAGCTCTCAAAGGAGCTATCATCCTAAAGAACGGTATACGTTTCACACGCCAATGAGCTGGTCATGGCCGACTTATATGAACAAAGTGCACTGCCGAGTTATTATAAACCCTTTTAAATATTTAAAATACAAAGACAAATATACCCTTTTCTTATTTCATTAAAATATAATAAGATTTTAATATATTATATTATTTTAGGTAAATAAAATTTACTCTTTAGAATAAGATATAATTTTATTATTATTCTAATTTTTTACTTTATCATATTATTAATTTTTTAAATTAGATTATAATACATTTAATGAATTTATTAGACTTTACTATATATTTCGTCGCTAAATACGAAACTTTTTCTCCCATAAATACGAATCATATTTTTCTCCGATGAATATGAATTATTAGCTTTTTTTAGTTAAAAATTGTTAGATGTCCAAAAATACCATTTTTTTCGTAGAAAAAGTTTCGTATTTAGCGATGAAATCTGTAGCAAAGTCTAATAAATTCATAAACTGTACCATAATCTAATTTAAAAATTAGAAATATGTTAAAGTAAAAAATTAAAATAATAATAATAATAACAAAATTATATTTTATTTATCTTAAAAAGTATTTATGTATTAAAATCATATTATATTTTAATGAAATGGGAAAGGGTCTATTTGTCTTTGCAAGACCGGACACAGAAAAATAAAAGGAATATAATCTACATAACCATGGGGCCAAAAAGCAGTTAATAAATATGTATAGTGTTTTTTTTATGTATAATATATATATAGGCGCAAGTAGTTGTAGGAGCGCATAAAGCAGTTCACATATATGTGGATAGTTATGGTACGTGTTATATGTAACCAAAAAATGATAGAATAAATAAAGTATGGGTCAAAAGGTTTAAAACAACAAACCTTAAATATTTATTGAGTTGCCTATACGAATATACAATATATATGTGTTCGAATATGCAATACTAGTGTATGTCCGTTCTTTACTGCATAGCGAAAATTTTCAAACTATATAATCGTAAAACGACAAATATTTTCAATGTACATAATTGCAAAACTAAAAAAAATATTGTTTCCCAACAAAACGAAGTATAATTTAAAAAAAAATAGTCAGAGTTTCGAAATCCTGCACATCCCTAAAGACACGATGATAATTCTCCCAAATATGAATCATGAGTTCAAGTCATAAAAATTCTGTATTATAGTATAATTTTTCAAAATATCAATCGTGATCAATTTTTTTCAAAATTATTTAACTAGCGCTAATTTTCGACAGTGTACATTGTCGATAGACCAAACACCTTATTTAGTTCGCAACAGATAAATAATTTTTGAATAACCTTTTTTAATGTTTTTACATATATACACATATAGAAAGTTTACATATATACATACATCGTGGTACGAACCTATTAAATCATCGTGGTACAACACATAATTGTAAATAATTTTAAAAAAATGATCAAATTTTCATAAGTTTATATGATTATTCACCGTGATTAATCCATCATGGATCTCGTACTAATTGTTAACTATCGTATAACACAAATATCGTACAACACCAACATGCAAATAATTTAAAAAAGGATAAAGGTGTGAATAATAAAAATAATAAATGTTTTATATATTATCAGTGTAAATTTCCAAAACATTTAATTGTGAAAATTTAAGCCATAACGTTTTGGTTTTACAACACAAATGTGTCAATGATTTTAAAAAATTGAGCAAAGTTTACTTTGTTTATAAGACTATCCACCTTGTTTAACAAATAAAAATACTCCAATTACAGTAATAGTTCGTCTTGGACCTCATATAAACAACTTCATCAATAGAACTCAACTTGTCGAAATACAACCAATACATAATTAAACGGATTAAGTTTAGGCAAAATTCCATTTATTTATAGGAATATCCATAATCAATTTAATTCAATTCATGAAAAAAAACAATACATCAACAAATAATTGGATTCTCGCGTATTGTGCACTAATAAACCTCCTTGTGTACTCCTCTGTTTGGTCCTGTGGTGACACGTCAGGGTGGTACTTAAGGGCTAATTTCTTGAATGACAAAGCCGCACAAATCCGAAAGAAAAAGGAGTTTGGATCAATATTTTATAAATAGAGCATTAAGAAAATATATATATATATACATATATATATACATACATGCATACATACATACATAGTGAATAGTGTGTTGGCAAAGCTTGTCTGAGCATATGCATGTGTGTGTGGTGAAACAACTTTTTATTTGCAATAGTAATTATAGAAACTAAATATTCAAACACAAATAAAATAAGATTGTACACTTCAAGATGAGGGCACTTCGAAGTTTGTGGAACAACCTAATGCATCTTCCTCACTTCTCTTCTACAAAAATGAAAATTAAAATCTTAGTTTTGAAAACCATATGATTATCATATTACAAAACAGACTAATATTCCAAAATTAAATTCAGTAAAAATGGTAACAAAGTGTTGATTTTATTAGATAAATCCATGTGTATGTTTGAACGTGCAAAATCAAACCCCAAATTTCCTATAACAAAAATATGTTGGCTTTTAATTCTAATGGCATCATTACATGAATTAATCAACCCAAGCTCGTGACACTTCCATTCAATTACTTTTCTACAATACAACAAAAATTCTAGTTGACCATATCTACTAACATGTTTGTATAGAAATTTTCTATGTTTTGGCACTGTCAAACGAGACATTGGTCATTATGTAAGTAAACTTGGAATTTAACTCAAAATGGTTCCTTACCAATACTCACATTATGTTCGACTCCTTGTTTAAAATCTTATAGTTGGCATATAAGAGAGACAAATCTTAATCAGTATTGGCAATCTGATGAATCTTAGATATCAAGACTGATCTAAGAAAACACACAAGAATGAGAGAACTCACTTACAAAAATAATGTGTTCTTGAAAAATCGTAAGTGCAAATTTACAATGAGAGAAGTCCAATCTTCATTTTTGTTTTGACCACAAAAATAATCTGGTTTAATCTCTCTCTCTCTCTCTAGAAATTTTGACAGAGTTCTGCTACAAAATTATTTCTCAGCGCTCTAGAAATTTTGACAGAATTCGGCTACAAAATTATTTCTCAGCTCTAAAAAATGATACACAAAGGGTTCTATTTATAGAGGCACAAGTGTGTGCAGATTGGTGTAAAAAGGAATCACATGGATCACCAAAGAAATACACACAACCGTAGATAAAATATAATCTGAGGGCTCACAAAGAAACACAAAGTGTAGTGTTAAAAATGTGACACGTATTGTGTAAACTGTTACACACTAACAGATTCAAGAAACAAATCGTTTATTAAAACACGGTCGTTTTGAAAAACTAAACGCCAGCTGTAAGGCACTTAAAATTGTTACCGTTGAAACAAAACACGTGCGACGCCGTTTAAAAAAAATATCTTGAATCCAGCTGTACTGGACAAAAAAACTATTACCGTTATAAAGAATTATGCGACATCGTTTTAGAAAAAAAAAGCAGTTTTCGTTTTAAGAGAAAAAAACCGTGGGCGACGTCGTTTTGGAAAAGGTGAAATCAATTCCGGTTTTTAAACGAAACCGTGAGCGTAAAAAATATAACGACGTCGTTTATACTCAAAATCAAATACTGTTTCTGATAAAAAAAAAAATACCGTGGGCGTATTAAACAGTGGGCGCGAAACAAGGGCGGTAAAGTGATGACAGCTAAGGCTACCCATTGAATATCTCGGCCAGCTCATAAATAAGCCAAGGGGTCAAGTCACAACAGGTCTCATCACATGGAAATCTCATAAGGCTAAACACCATCAGATAAAAGCCATGAGGTAAATCGCCTATGACAAAAAAACTGCTAAAGCTACTGATAACTCAACATCACATATGCACAAAAGTATGGCTAGCAAGGGTCAATTCGGCAAGTACTATCAGAAGCATCCTATGACATGTATACATGTAAACATCCCCACATACATGCAAATAACATACTATATAACATATATAATTATACGCATGCAACATATAAATATATATATATATATATAACGCATATGCACATGTTAAAATAAAATACTAACATATATATATAACATACAACATACACGCCTATATAACAATTTTGATTTAAACTTCAAAAAAAAAAATCTGCATTTTTTTTTTAAAAAAATAGAGTAATTTACATTTAGGTCCCTTGGTAATAATTTTTAAATATTTAAGGATAATTTATAATTAGGTCCACTTATTATGTCACTAGCGTGGACTTGTACAAGAAGAAAATTAGTGGACCTAAGTGTTTAAAATTTGTCAAAATTCCTTTAGCGTTTAAAATTTGTTTGTGAGGGACCTAAGAATACTTTCCCCAAAAAAATATTTAGTGTCAACTTATTTTCACAAAAATATTTTTCTTATAAAAATTCCAAATTAAAATTTATGATCCCAAAAATAATTTTATTATGACAAAATAAAACATTATCATAAGATATGATAAATGAAATGCAACGTGGTGTCGTGTCCTACGTGACAAAAAATCCTATGAGCCATAGAAAATGAAAAATACCTTTTTCTGAGATGGCGGACTGAATGGAGAGCTCATTTGATGTAGATGGAAAAAGATAGCTTGGAGTCGATATGGGGACACGCAATCCTAAATTACAAAAATATTTTGTCAAAATTCAAGTCCAACTAGATGAAGTCTTATATAGCTAAAGCACCAAAAGCAAATCCTAGGTGTGCTCTATATAGGGCCTTCAAACTCCTCCATTGGACTAATTTTGACAAAACCCTTGAGGACATCAAACGATATACTAAGGAAAAATAAATCCTAATATGTCCTATACAAAAAATATCTATCTACCCACCCATCCTAGAAAAGAAAAAGACACAACTCGATCGGATGCACGGTTGACGAAAAACCTGCAAAACATAAATACACCTTCTGCCGAGAAATCAAATTAGTAGCATTTGCTCTACCAAAATATTAAAATGACAGAATTAAATGTGCAGGAAATTATAAGACAGGAAATGTATGAAAAATATCAACAACACAAGACTAGAATATGTACTCAATTCTTTCCCATTTTGTCTAAATTAGACAATGGTAAGAAGAAGAAAAATAAGTGTTCATAATCTGCAAAATAAGCGTCTCCTACATTAAACATGGCTTTAAGAGATACCATTATTAGTAGATACCTTTATCCTAAAACCTCGGAGATCTAGTTACCAAAGTATGCAGTTTAAACACGAACAAAACATTCAAGTACAATCTTTCCAATCAAATGTTGAAGTTACATGTAAGCAAGACTTATCACAAGGCATAGACAGCATATCAACAAGCTGAAAATCACAAGCAATAGAAGGAACAACCCTAATTTGTTTATGAGTTTTTGGAGTATTAAACTGGTACGAATATCCATTAGTGTCACAATACTTGGAAACTCCATTTTTATTAAACTTACCTCCCCCATCATTGAATAAATCTAAGGGTATGGTAGTGTTTAAGTCCTTAACCTTCACGTGAGGAGACATAATGATTTTCTTATTCTCGCAAGCGTCACATACATTAGTTGGGCATTTCTTCGATTTTAAAAAATTCATTTGAGGTCTCAAGTCACAAGTCCTAATCCAAATAGGCAAAGTTTTCAAAGATTTTTGTGCCTTCTGGAATTTAGGATAAAATTTATTTTTCGAAAATCTGTTCTTGTTAACATGAGGCGTAGACTTATTGAAGGAATGATTACAATTAGTATTAGTGCGCTGCCTAGGAAAATTTGTAAATCGCTTCACATTAGGGTTGTGACGTTTAAAATGAGTACCTTTCTTGCGATTACCAAGGCATTCCCAGATTTGGTGACCAAAAACACACTACACCAAAAACAGCATTTTGGCACACCCTGATATTAAAAATCTGGCACAGTTTAAAACTGTGCCAGATTTTGGCACGATTTTATAGAGATTTTGCACACTTTAAAACAGTGCCAAAATTTGGCACTGTTTTAAAGTGTGCCAAAATTGAGTACACTTACTAAAATATATAATACCCAAAAAAAAAAAACATTACACTACCCTTTCTCTTGTTCCCGCTCAGATTCCCGCCTCTCTCTAACCTCTGCGCTCTCTCTAGCCCCTGCGCTCTCTCTCTCTCGACGGTCTCTCTCTCTCGGCAGCTGCTGCTGATACATGCCCTAGGTCAGCTCTCGACGGTCTCTCTCTCTCTCGGCAGCTGCTACTGACACATGCCCTAGGTCAGCTCTCGGCGGTCTCTCTCTCTCTCGGCCGTCTCTCTCTCTCGGCAGCTGCTGCTGACACATGCCCTAGGTCAGCATCTCTACTGCCGACACTCTCTCTCCGGCCCATTCTCTCTTTCTCTGGTCACTGCCCTGTTCTCTCACTGCACTCATCCCAATCAGGTAATTGTTTAAAGCATTGTATTTTTTTTAACCTAAGCTAGATTTCAGATTTGATCCTAGAGTTTATGATATGCTTGATTTGATTCGTATTTGATTTTTAGGGTTTTATATATACATATTTAAATATTTATTATTTTTTTTTAATGTGTGAGTTTTTGGTGCAAATTGAATGTTGATAATGAAAAAAAAATAAATCATGAATTTTTATGTTCTTACCCCTTTAACAAAAATGTATATTTGATCTGATTTGTAGATGTTACGTAGTTTTAAGAAAATTTAAGTGCTAAATATTAATTAATAATGTAAAAATAACAAATTGAAAAGTAGACACCCCACTAATTAAATGGATAAATGAGATTATGTATTGAAAATTTAATAAAAAACAAAAAAAACTATTTAAATAGTAAGTAGACATTAATACTAAACATTCAATAATGATGTTACACATGTAGAAAAACCTTAGACCCGTTCAAGAGGTCTCACTATGACTGTGGTGAGAACTCTTGAATTGTCCCATTTTTGGACAGTTTGGAAATGCAAAAGTTTGTATTGTACATAATGATTATGCATGTCCTATTTTGAAAAATTCGGTGACATCTCTTTATGTTCTTTGGGTGCATACTAGATTGATGTAGTGTTTTGTGTTTTCTTGGTTGAAAAACTTAAGTAACACATGAACACTCCCAATTTAAGTTGTGTACTTGAAGAACTGTAGGGAGATGCTGGCGAAATTTTCTAGATTAGGACATGGCATGAGACATTATGAACAATACAAAATATGCATTTTCAAATGGGATAGGACCCTTACCCTGTAGAGGAGATGGAGGAAATATAGGAGCTCAAATATAAACATATTTACACTTGAATAAACTTAAATATATTTACAGTAAGCGTTTATATTATAATGTGTGCTCTTTAAACTTATCAGGATGTCGTCGGGAATCAACAAAGAATGGATAAATGAGAAAAATATCGAGACCGATACATATAGAGATGGGGTGTTACAGTTTCTTCATTATGTGCGTAGTAATAGTTCGAATGTTAAACATTCATGTCCCTGTAGACGTTGTCGAAATGGGAAAGGACATGTTGTTATAGATGACATATTCATTCATTTAATGACATATGGTATGGACATGAACTATACCTTATGGCATTTTCACGGTGAGACATTAGTTGTTGATCAAGTCCAACCACCATCGCAATCTGTGACACCGACAGAACACGCTGATGTGCACAATATTCCAATTTTGAATGATCTTGTGAATGATGCTTGTGAGATGTTTATGGGTGAAGCGGAACCTAGTGAACCTAATTGTGTAAGCAGTGATGAAGCCCCCCCAACTTCTGAGGTTCCCAATGATTCGCACACACATAAATACAAAGGTAAGAAGTATGATCGTTTACATCAACTCGCACAGGAGCCATTGCACCTAGCTACCGGTTCTTCGCGTCATACCACAATGTATGCTCTTATAAAGTTGAATGATTTGAAAACACAATTCAATTTATCGGATGGTGCTACAGGTGGAATTCTTAGATTGTTAAATGAACTACTTCCTGAAGAGAACAACTTGACAACTAGTTATACAGAAATGAAAAACACCGTTAGAGATCTCGGTATGGATTATGTTAAGTATGACGTATGCATTAACAACTTTATGATATTTTGGAAAGAGCATGAAAAATCTACTAGATGTATAAAATGTGGTTCTTTACGCTACAAGTTTACTTGTCTAGACGAGGACGGGGTAGAAATTCAGAATACTAATGGAAAAAAAAAAGTACTCTAGGGTTCCTAAGAAGGTAATGCGACATTTCCCTCTAATCCCTAGGCTAAAACGGTTGTATACCATAAAATGGATAGCAGAGAAAATGACTTGGCACGCTCGTGCAAGCTCTTGTATGGAATTCTTGCGTCATCCCCGAGATTCAGCAGAATGGGTAAATTCAAACATCATGTGGAGAGATTTTGCAAAAGATCCGCGGAATATTCGACTTGCAATAGCAACTGATGGTTTCAGCCCGAATAACATGTTTGGCCGTAAGTATAGTTGTTGGCCAGTGATAATTCAACCTCTCAACCCTCCCCCATCAATGTGTATGAAAAGTGAGTTTTCAATGTTGTCTGTATTGATTCCCGGACCAAAGTCACCATCAAGTAATATTGATGTCTTCCTCCAACCGTTGGTCGATGAGTTAAAGATCTTATGGTCTGGAGTTGAGGCTTAGGATGCGTACAAAAATGAGAAATTTCAGTTAAAAGCCATGTTGATGTGGGGTATACATGATTTTCCAGCTTATGGGATGTTACCAGGTTGTTCAACTCAAGGTTACAATGGGTGCCCAGTTTGTTCTACAAATACACCTTCTGAATATCTTTCTAAGTCAACGAAATGTTGTTACCAACGATCTCGTATGTTCCTTCCTAAAGACCATCCTTATAGGTTTGACACATCAAAGCAAACATTTAATGGTAAAATAGAGGATGCTATGGCTCCAAGAAAGTTAACAAGTGCAGAAGTTGAGCAGATAGTGTCACTTATCGCTCGAGAAGGTGTTCAAAGAGAGGGAGAGGGAGACAGAAAGGGAAAGGGAAAGGGAAAGGGAAAGGGGAAGGGGAAGGAGAAGGAGGGGAAGGGGAAGGGGAAGGGGAAGGGGAAGGAGAAGGAGGATGTCGTAATGGAAGACGATGATTATCCAAGTGAGGGTGACGATGAGAATCTAGCAGGTACCGAGGGTTTTTCAAGGAGGTCAATTTTCTTTGACTTAGAGTATTGGAAGGATCATGATATTAGACATAATTTAAATGTTATGCATGTTGAAAAGAATGTCACAGAGACTCTTTTAGGTACAATACTCTCGGTGAAAGATTCATCAAATAAAGATACGGTCAAAGCCCGTGAAGACTTGGAAGTTCATTTGAAGCTTAAAAGGAAATTATGGATGAAAGATGTTGAAGGCAGTAAAAAAAGGCTTATGCCAAAGGCACCTTTCGCATTAGGAAAGGAAGAGAAAGAAGCCTTTTTTCGTACACTAAAAACATTAAAGGTACCGATTGGATTTTCATCAAATTTCAGCAACAATGTTAACCTCGATCCACCTGGATTTACCAATCTCAAGTCCCACGATTATCACGTCATTATGCAACGGTTGCTTCTTGCATTGCTTATGCATTCATTTCCGGATGATAAGCCTTTGTTTAAATCTATACAGCGGATCAGCATATTCTTTAATGTGTTGTGTGCCAAAGTGATATTTAGAGAACATCTTTTGAAGGCTAAAAACGCATTAGTAGAGGCACTTTGTGTCTTTGAAATTTATTTTCCACCTGCCTTTTTTATGGTGATGATCCACCTCATGCACCATTTAGCCGATGAAGCTTTGACAGCTGGGCCACCAAGATATCGGGCGATGTGGTTATTTGAGAGAGAAATGGGAAGATATAAAAAGTGGTCACGAAACAAGAGGTACATTGAAGGGAGCATTGCTAATGCATATTTGTTACATGAAGCTTCTTTGTATGCCATGGAGTACATATCGAAAAGAGGTGAAGGAACTCATAAGAGGAATCTTGAGGATTTTCTTGATGATGAGTTTGATGACTCGGAATGACAACGACCATTGGGTAAAAGTAAAGAATTGATCTTAAATAATGTACAATATGAGCAAGTGCGAAGATGGGTTTTATCTCAATGCGACGGTGTTGATGAATGGAGAAGGTACACACTTAGTTCTATGTTAATTCATATTAATTGATTGTAATGTGATATTTCTTAATTTTGAAACTAATTTCTTGTTGAAAATTTGTGGTAACTGAGACTCAATCGACGAATAGAATTGATGATTTCATCCCTTGGCTAAGGAACGAGGCAAGTCTTTATTTATACATGTACTTTTCTATCAACTGTAATTAGTTTTAATGAAACTTTAAAAAATTATCAATTCCTTACAGGCCTCAAGATTTAATGATACGGGAATTTTGCCATATGCTGATGGTCCTCTCCATAGGGTTACCAGTTATGAGAAATTTCAATGCAATGGGTACACCTTTTGTACTTCTGGACATGAAGAAAATCATAACTTTCAGAGTAGTGGTGTATCCACTAAGGCCTTTAATAAGAAGGGGATTATGACAACCTTTTATGGAGTTATTAGACAAATATTCGACCTCAAGTACATTGAGTTCGCACATACTGTCTTTTATTGTGATTGGGTGGATGTTGATGATAAGAATGCTTGCAAAGTTGAACCCACCTCAAAATTGGTGATGGTGAATCTTAGTAAGCTCGTGAGTAAAAATACCATTCACGATGATCCGTTCATCCTTGCATCTCAAGCCAGTCAAGTATTTTATTGTCAAGATGTAAAGCTGAATAGGTGGTCAGTTGTTTTACACTCTCCCAAGAGACTGACGAAAGAAATAGATGCGATTGATATTGACCGTACGATGTATGACTCAATTCTCGAGGAAAATGATAAATTGCTGGAGCTTTTGGACACAGATTTCTAGTGCAATGATTTAGTTCTGAACTTATTTTTGAATATGCGATATTCTATTTATTCCGTTTGTTGTTGTTGTTGTAAACATTTAATAGTTTATTGCCTTTTGAACATTTAATACATGTATGGTTGTTTGAAATTATAATTCTATTTGAACATGCCATCTTCTTTATATTGCTATTTGAACAGGTAATATTCTTGTAAATGTTTATTTTGATTATTTTGGTGTCCAATAGTCACTTTTTTCCAGATAAATGTCTCATATGGGTGATACTTCGCAACCGTCAATAAATGGGGAGACACCTATATCAACCTCCCGTTCTAATGTTGCTTCGGGTGCTTCAAGAGTAGGTGGTGACTCTTCCACTAAGAAGTTAAAATTTAATGAGCACGGCCTTCCAGTTGGTGAAGACTCATATACACTCTCAACCAGGTTGGGAGACTTAGCAAGGACACATGTTCCCATATCTTATACGAGTTGGAAACAAGTGGATGTGCGATATAAGAACTCAGTTTGGTCATCATTAATGGTATACTATTCCTTTCTATTCCAAAGAATGTAAATTCAATTATGTGATGTTTTAATTTTATTTCTTCATATATTGTAGAAAGAGTTCCCAGATGTGCACGAAAGTCAGAAGCAAATTTTTATGAAAAAAGCGAACGATGCTTGGAAAAAGTTCAAGTTAAAGCTAAGGGTTAATTTGAAGGATGGTGATATTGGAAAGTGGAAGGAGAAAGTGCCACGAAATGTCAAATCTGAGGACTGGGAGGTGTTTTGCAATAATGAAGTTTTAGAGGTTCAAAAGGCTTTGCGAAGAAAGAACAAAGAGACTAAACTAAATTGTGTGAGAAAGACAACTCATAATACAGGTCGTCATGGTTATGCCCGAGCTTCAGAGAATTGGAGAAAGGAGCATGGGCGTGCACCCACTCGTGCTGAATTGTGGTTGGCAACTCATATAATCAAAGGAGGTGGTTATGCCCCTCATGATAAAATATTTGCGATAATTTAAATTTTTTAATGTTCGTTTTGTTTAAAAAAAGTATCGTATCATCAAACCCAATGTTAATATATTTTTATACAGGACCAAATTCAAATGCTTCTGGATGTATACAAAGCGAGTGGTCAGGAGGAGACCTTGGATGCCGGGCCTATTTTTGAGTTTTTCGGAAAAGATACGCGAGGACGTGTTCGTTGTGTTGGGTCCACAATTTCGAGAACCGCTATATTAGGGTCAGCATTTGCTAGAGAAATGCTTGAGGAGGTGAAAGAGGACACCGGAAATTAGAAGGATCATGTTGATCACCTTAGGAGTGACATAGAGGGAATAAAATCCTCATTAGATGAATTCATTACCGACTTCAAAATCGGGAAATTTTCATGTGTTGGACACAACGTTCAGGAGTTACCTACTATAGGTACTGGAACTCCTTCGTGTTCTCATTCCGCCCCTGCATTCGAGGTTCCAAATTTCACCTCGCTAATTGAATGCAAAATACTATCCCACACACGTGAACTTGTTGGTTATGGGAGGAAAACGCAACCAGGAGCCGTCTCGACCGTTCACTTCCATAAGTTGAGAAAGAATGAAGTGCGAGTTTTACTCGATGACATCAAAGTGCCCGAGTATCCAGTTTGGGGTGGAAAACAAGATCATTGCGAGAACTTGGAAGATGTTGGTAAAAATGGAATTATGTATTGGCTCGACGACCTTTGTCCTCCCATTGGTGACACCGACGAATGACTTTTGTCCTCCCATTGGTGACACCGGTGACCTACGCCACCTTGCTTCGAAGTACTTCCCTCTAAGGTACAAATCTGCAAAATCTCTACTTATATTCCTAAATCATGCTTCTATAATCCTGCTCCACCATCTACTGAATTGAGTTATGTTGTTTCTATAATCGTTATGCAATCAACTAGGAAAACCCGTTATTTATTTATCATTATTGAGCGGGAAGCGCGGGCAAGCTATTATATATAAGAGTTGTTATATATAACAGCTCTGTTATATATAACACCTGTTATATATAACAGAGTTGTTATATATAACAACTGTTATATATAACAGCTTCTATTATATATAACACTGTTATATATAATAACTCTGTTATATATAACAGCTGTTTCATGCAACAAAAATCTGACCGACACAGAGCCCTGCTACGAAAGTTTCAACGGTGAATTAGGAACCCAATGCTCAACAACTTGAATCCTGTCAGGGGGCCTCTTTAGGTTGATTTCAGTGTGAATATACATTAGTGTTTTCGCTCCATATATGCTGAATTGTGGTTACCTGCTCCATATATGCTGAATATACATTGGTCCCGTGGTTACCTGCTCCGTATATGCTGAATTGTGGTTACTGTTGACTTTAAAAATTGATCGTTTGCAATTACCTAGTAATGGATGGTTGAACTCAGATAGTACATGAAAGGGTTCCTATGTGGTGGTCTGCTGTAAGTTGATCAGGACATTACACAAACTTAAACGAAACTTAAACGTCCGAATAAATATGTCACTGAATAATACTCATATACAATATTGAGTTGCATAATTAAATAGACCAAGATCACAAAATGGTAAACAAAAAGCTGGATCATTTGGTGAAGAAAATTGGAGATCAAGCTGTCCAAAAAATGACAGGGCCTGCCTTTTAGGTGCAACAGTTAGTCAAAGACCTCTCTTGTGCATAGTTAATATTTCTTTCAAATTCAACTGAGATTGATTGACTGACCAAAATTTAAAAAAAAAATGAGATATCCTATATTGCTAATCACCCTATAAATTTGTTATGGTTTTTACCATTAGAAATTGATCTCTTACTACTTCTTACACACAGTTTGTAACAATAAAAATCTTACAGCGGCATGTTGCTTGGTCATTCCCTTCTAATCCTCACCCGATTCAGCGTGTATACATGATGTATGTATATATATGTAAGAAAATAATGTGTAGAACACACGAGCTTTAAAATAATAAATATGATGATTTTTCATGAGCATTTGTGTCATGTCGAAACCTTGTAGATACTATTTTTAGTTTTTCAATAGTTTGTTTGGAAGTTTTATTATAAAGAGAAAAGAAACAAAATAAAGGAAAATTATGCTTTCTTTTCGTTGTTTGAGAGTTTACATAGGAGAGAATATTATTTCGCCATTTTCCTTTGTTTAGGAGTTTAAAAAGAGAGAAAAGAAAGGAAATTTTTTTTCTCCAAAACTTTCCAGGAAGTGTGGTTATTAGAAGGTGTACTTTGGTATTCGATTCCTAAATGGTTGGGATGAGTGGCTTTCGTTGCTGAATTTTTTTCACCCTTAAACCTCTTATGCTAGCCCAGAACCAAAGCCTTAATGAGGCCTACCTTATATCAAGTTTCTTGAGTGGATTGAAGGAGGAAATAAGGAGACCTGTGACCTGTCAAAATATTTTTACCTAAAAATCTGAACCACACCAATTTGTTGGCCAAACAACAAGAATCATCCCTCAATTCCAAATTATCAACCCATAAAACCAATCACACCAACCCACGCTCATCTTTGTCTAGCCAAAACCAAAAAGCCACTCATCCCAACCATTTAGGAATCGAATACCAAAGTACTTAGATAAAAATAGGCTTACCATAAATATCTTCCACTCTTCATATATTTGCTTTAAAAATGTATGGACTTCCTTATCAAGTTTTCTAAATTAGTTTATGAAAGAGAGAAATAATTCAAAGTTCATCGCATCAAACTCACAAAAATCAAAATCAATATAAACTTGCAAAAATCAACACTTAGTTAAAAATATGCCGTCAAAGGGTGAATACCCAAACCAACCCCTAAACGACCCCGTAGGAGGCACGAACACCTCGCACGGGACCAATGTAACTTGTAGGAACTGACCGCGTAGTCCCGGATCTCCCGGTTTGTGAGTATGACGTTAATTTGCAAAAATCAGCACTTAAACTTAAAAACAAGCCGTTAATGGGTGAAAACCCAAACCACCCCCCAAACGACCCCGTGGGGGGCACGAACACCTCGCACGGGACCAATGTAACTTGTAGGAACTGACCGCGTAGTCCCGGATCTCCCGGTTTGTGAATAGGACGATAATTGGCAAAAATCACACTTAGTTAAAAACATGCCGTTAAAGGGTGAATACCCAAACCAACCCCCAAACGACCCCGTAGGAGGCACGAACACCTCGCACGGGACCAATGTAACTTGTAGGAACTGATCGCGTAGTCCCGGGACTCTCAGTTTGAGAGTATGACGATAATTTGCAAAAATCAACACTTAAACTTAAAAACAAGCCGTTAAAGGGTGAAAACCCAAACCACACCCCAAACGACCCCGTAGGGGGCACGAACACCTCGCACGGGACCAATGTAACTTGTAGGAACTGACCGCGTAGTCCCGGATCTCCCGGTTTGTGAATAGGACGATAATTTGCAAAAATCAACACTTAGTTAAAAACATGCCGTCAAAGGGTGAATACCCAAACCAACCCCCAAACGACCCCGTAGGAGGCGCGAACACCTGGCACGGGACCAATGTAACTTGTAGGAACTGATCGCGTAGTCCCGGGTCTCTCGGTTTGAGAGTATGACGATAATTGGCAAAAATCAACACTTAAACTTAAAAACAAGCCGTTAAAGGGTGAAAATCCAAACCAACCCCCAAACGACCCCGTAGGGGGCACGAACACCTCGCACGGGACCAATGTAACTTGTAAGAACTGACCGCGTAGTCCCGGGTCTCCCGGTTTGTGAATATGACGATAATTTGCAAAAATCACACTTAGTTAAAAACATGCCGTCAAAGGGTGAATACCCAAACCAACCCCCAAACGACCCCGTAGGAGGCACGAACACCTCGCCCGGGACGAATGTAACTTGTAGGAACTGACCGCGTAGTCCCGGGTCTCCCAATTTGTGAGTATGACGTTAATTTGCAAAAATCACCACTTAAACTTAAAAACAAGCCGTTAATGGGTGAAAACCCAAACCACCCCCCAAACGACCCCGTAGGGGGCACGAACACCTCGCACGGGACCAATGTAACTTGTAGGAACTGACCGCGTAGTCCCGGATCTCCCGGTTTGTGAATATGACGTTAATTTGCAAAAATCAGCACTTAAACTTAAAAACAAGCCGTTAATGGGTGAAAACCCAAACCACCTCCCAAACGACCCCGTAGGGGGCACGAACACCTCGCACGGGACCAATGTAACTTATAGGAACTGACCGCGTAGTCCCGAATCTCCCGGTTTGTGAATAGGACGATAATTGGCAAAAATCACACTTAGTTAAAAACATGCCGTTAAAGGGTGAATACCCAAACCAACCCCCAAACGACCCCGTAGGAGGCACGAACACCTCGCACGAGTCCAATGTAACTTGTAGGAACTGACCGCGTAGTCCCGGATCCCCCGGTTTGTGAATAGGACGATAATTTGCAAAAATCACACTTAGTTAAAAACATGCCGTCAAAGGGTGAATACCCAAACCAATCCCCAAACGACCCCGTAGGAGGCACGAACACCTCGCACGGGATCAATGTAACTTGTAGGAACTGATCGCGTAGTCCCGGGTCTCTCGGTTTGAGAGTATGACGATAGTTTGCAAAAATCAACACTTAAACTTAAAAACAAGCCGTTAATGGGTGAAAACCCAAACCACCCCCCAAACGACCCCGTAGGGGGCACGAACACCTCGCACGGGACCAATGTAACTTGTAGGAACTGACCGCGTAGTCCCGGATCTCCCGGTTTGTGAATAGGACGATAATTGGCAAAAATCACACTTAGTTAAAAACATGCCGTTAAAGGGTGAATACCCAAACCAACCCCCAAACGACCCCGTAGGAGGCACGAACACCTCGCACGGGTCCAATGTAACTTGTAGGAACTGACTGCGTAGTCCTGGGTCTCCCGGTTTGTGAATATGACGATAATTTGCAAAAAGCAGCACTTAAACTTAAAAACAAGCCGTTAATGGGTGAAAACCCAAACCACCCCCCAAACGACCCCGTAGGGGGCACGAACACCTCGCACGGGACCAATGTAACTTGTAAGAACTGACCGCGTAGTCCCGGGTCCCCCGGTTTGTGAATATGACGATAATTTGCAAAAATCACACTTAGTTAAAAACATGCCGTCAAAGGGTGAATACCCAAACCAACCCCCAAACGACCCCGTAGGAGGCACGAAGACCTCGCACGTGACCAATGTAACTTGTAGGAACTGATCGCGTAGTCTCGGGACTCTCGGTTTGAGAGTATGACGATAATTTGCAAAAATCAACACTTAAACTTAAAAACAAGCCGTTAAAGGGTGAAAACCCAAACTACCCCCGAAACGATCTCGTAGGGGGCACGAACACCTCGCACGGGACCAATGTAACTTGTAGGAACTGACCGCGTAGTCCCGGGTCTCCCGATTTGTGAGTATGACGTTAATTTCCATTCATATATGTAATTTTTTTTTTTTGAGTATTTTTTTTTTGTAAATTAGTGGGTTACTAATATCGTATCTTTTTTGTATTCTATTTTTTTTGCAGGATAACAGTTTATCGTTGGCTTTTATTCGCTTGGAACACACAAAGAACTCAATGGTTTACAACAAGGGGTTTATTAATGAATCCATTTTTTTGTGTCATGACCGTACGGTCTCTTGTTGTTTTATTATTGACTTTTATGGCCATGAGGGCTTTTGTAAGTTAATTGTTATATTTTGTGGCCGTGCGGGCTTTATGTTAGGCAGGTTTTGTATTAACAGGTTTTGGAATGTCCAGAAAATAGAGGAAACTCTGCCCAATTTTTTTTTGGCATGCGAGCAGTTAAAGACTTGTAATATTTTGATGTTTGTATGTACATTAGTTTATTAATAACGTGAAATATTATTAATTTGTGAATTTTGTGCTTTCAAATATTTTTTTTTAAATTAAAAAAAAATTGGCACAGTTCAAAACCGTGGCAAAAGTGTATGATATTTTGGCACTGTTTTAAACTGTGCTAATTTTTTTTAAAAATTATGCTGAATCTGGCACAGTTAAAAACCGTGCCAAAAGTGTGCCAGAAATATCAAATTCTGGTACGGTTTAAAAGTGTGCCAGAAGTGTTCCTATTATGCTGAATCTGGCACAGTTAAAAACTGTGTCAAAAGTGTGCCAGAAATATCAAATTCTGGCACGATTTAAAAGTGTGCCAGAAGTGTTCCTGTTTGACTGATTCTGGCACACTTTTAAACCGTGCCAAAAGTGTGCCAGAAATATCAAATTCTGGCACGGTTTAAAAGTGTGCCAGAAGTGTTCCTGTTTGACTGATTCTGGCACACTTTTAAACCGTGCCAGAAAAAAATTCCCATTTTGGAACACCTGATTCTGGCACAGTTCAAAACCGTGCCAGATTTGATCTGGCACAGTTTTGAACTGTGCCAGAATCCTGTTTTTGGTGTAGTGACATCACACCTAGTACAAAATTTACTAGAAGTAGGTAGATCAGGTTGGTAGTGTGTTTCCTCTACATGCTTGACAGTTTCATTACGAATAAATGGTTTAGGAGGTCTATAGAGTCTCTGGGCCGGAGGACAATATTTAGATGTAGATGCCTCAACAAAATTTTCAATGAAAGTATCAATATCATTTTCAAAATCACTTTCAATTAAGACTTGTTTTCCTTTATCCTTTTCAGACAACTTACTTTCCAACGGAAGAGCCATTTCTTCTTGGGCTTTTACAAAGGGGACTGATTTAGTAAAACCATCAGTTTTTGAAATAGGACCATCATAACCAAACCCTCTAGTATCACCCTTATATCGTTGTTCAACAAGCAATTTGTCAAGGTCAAAACATGTTATATCACGACTACGACACATTTTGAAAGCTGTTTCACAAACTTGTTTGGATTTTTCAACTTGCAAAAGTGCTTCATTATATTTTTCTTCAAAAGAAGACAATTTTTCATTTAAAGTCGTAATCTGAAATTTAAAATCAAGTGATTTTTTTTCAAAATCAGTTTTGACATTGTTCATTTCAATGGAATTTTGTTGAACAATCTTATATTGATTCTCTAAGGTCTCACTAAGCATTTTAACCAAATTCGATAATTCTTGTCTATTCTGCAAAGTCCTCACATACAATTCAGCATAATCATCATAGCCAACAAAATTTTCATGCTCATTGGTGTCCGTGTGCGAATTGTTACTATCATCAAATACAACATTATATACGACACGTTTAGCATCAAACGGAGCAGTTATTTCAAGCATAGAAGGTTGATTAGCTAATAAAGATTTAGCAGCATCAATTAAATTTAGCACATCATCAGATTCAGTATCAGAATGAGAATCATATTCGGAATCAGTCATTCCTGCTAAGTACACATCTCCACAACAATCATAAACTTTTCCAAAAAAATGCAACACAGTTTGATTCATCAAAAATAGGAGGTCTACTAAAATTACCAAGCCTAAGTAATTGACTTGAATCATCCATTAAAACAAGGTAAAAAGTGTTTAACAAAAGTTTTGAAAACGATCTTTAAAAGTCTAGCTCTGATACCACTTGAGGTGACCCTGGCAATGCGGGTCGATGCGCAAAGACTTTATATGCGGAAGTAAACTTCTTGTTGAGTAAACACCTTAAACCTACGAGTTTATATGAATGATGCAAAGGGGACCAAATTAAACTTTTACTTAATTTGATTAAAATTATTTTCATAAAAGTTAATGAAATTAAGTAAAAGTTTAATTTGGTCCCCTTTGCATCATTCATATAAACTCGTAGGTTTAAGGTGTTTACTCAACAAGAAGTTTACTTCCGCATATAAAGTCTTTGCGCATCGACCCGCATTGCCAGGGTCACCTCAAGGGGAAGGACAATAATTCCCCCTGGTGCATTTACTTTGACGAGTGGGGAAAGGAAGGTGCTTCTAAACACAATATATAATTTGAAGGGCCCATCTACTTTTCCGTCCAACTTGCAAAGGATTGTGAATTATGCTACTCATGATTTACATAAGTGTAAGTCCCACGATTGGCATGTGATCATGCAATTGGTGCCTCTATTGTTTAAGCACTGTTTCTCCAAGCACAGGGATTTGCGTAGGGCTATTATGCAAATTAGTATTACCTTCTCCCTCTTGTGTGAGAAGGTAGTGAATCGAGAACACATAGTGGCCGCAAAATTGGCTGTGAACGAAGCGATTTGTGTATTGGAGAAGTACTTTCCCCCAGCATTCTTTGACATTAGTGTTCACTTGTTAGTACACCTATGCGACGAGGCACTTCTTTGTGGTCCAATTAGATATCGGTGGATGTATCCATTTGAAAGATCGATGAAAGTTTTTAAAGATTACGTTAAGAATACGCGATATATTGCAGGATCAGTTGCAGAGGAATACATCACCGTGGAGTCATCAATATATACTCGGGAATATATGCCTGACTCGACCAGCGTTTATGACACTGATGAATTCGTCGATGATGGTGGTAATGTGATGGGAAAACGAGTGAAAATAACGAGTTTGCAACTTGAACAAGTAGCTCGTTATCTATTTGACACACATGAAGATGTCGAAGAATGGAAAAAGTAAGTTAACTGTTCACCTGAAAAACGTGATATAATCCCACAGTTCTACCCTTCTCAAAAGTCTTCCTTTATTTGATCTTAGATTTAAATTTAAGTTTGTATCCAGAAGGTGACTGTTTGTTGGAAGTCGTACAATTTATCAAAATCACCTAATATTCTGCCATAAGATTTACTGTTTGGGTCAGTTTTTTTTATCAATACACTATTAGTTTTTGTTATTTCTTGCAGGTGGTTCTTCATGATGATGACACTAGACTCCAATATTCTGGACAAGTTCTCGATGGTTCTCCTGTTAAATCTCCTAACCAAGCTGTTGATATATCTCCTGTTCTAGCATGGTTACGCAGCCTCGGCCTAGCAAAATATGAAGAAGTTTTTATTCGGGAAGAGATTGATTGGGATAGCTTGAAGTGGCGGACAGAAGAGGTATGTTTGATGGTTTTCTATATGTCAATACTTGTTTTTTCAATTTAGAGAGGCATATATATTGTTCCAGAGAATCACGGTGGGCTCCGCACAGTGGCGGATCCAGGATTTCAATCGAGGGTTCGGAAATATAAAGGAGATTTTTTTTCACCTGATCTGAATGTGACAAAAATTAATCCGTTAAAGTTGGACTAATACTCGAAATGAGTCCAGATATCACGTGACCTAACATAACATGATACCCTTGAATTGACACCTTTAGATGAATGGAGTATTAAAAACCAAAAATTTGAACCAAAGTTTAACTATCAAACACTAAACTAAACTGAGTCTAAAGTCCTAAATATCTAAAATTACAATTACCTCAATGTTTACATTTAGCTACAGAGCTAAATATATTAAAATTACCTAATTATTTTATAATACCATCAATATTTTTTCAATTTATATATTATGATATACTTAAATCTAAATATGAATAAATTTGTCTATTCAACTATTAAATAACTTTTAACATTTAAGTAATCAACAAATAATTTCAGAAATAATTTTGAACATTAACAAATAATCACATGAAGCTGTCCTCGTAAAATATAAAAGTGTAGGACTACAACATGGTATAACTTAGGGATGGCAATTAGGCAATTAATGCTTGTCGTGTCATTTTAGGTTTGTATCAAGTATTAGTCAAAACTAGACCCCCCCTCCCTCCCACACCACCACCATTACCACCACCACCACCACCACCACCAACAACAACAACAAACTAAACTTTCCAATTTTTATGAAATCCAATCAGATGTTGAAATACTGTTTTCAACTTCTGATAATTTTCCCCAAAAGTTGGATTCGAGTCCTCTATAATTATGAATTTCCGATCTTTTGAATATTCGAATCTGATTATCCCGATGAGTTGTGTTCCCCCACCCCCTGAAATTATACTGTTCAGAATTTTTGTAATATATGCCGATTAGGATAACATATTGCAATGTAATATAAAAAAATTGGGTTGTGTCAAATTAAAATCTCAATTTCTTACACAAAAAAAACCTAGTTATTGAGTGAAATTCAAATGGATTTGGAGAAACATATGAACTGGACGCATTCTGAAATAAGTAAACACCAAACAGTTTATCCCAAATTTGCTTTTAAATTGATTATTATATTCAACATGAACATTTTTTGAATTAAGATTGGGTCTATTTTAATTCCGTCAATTGCATGAATTTTCACAGTTTTTAAACAAACTATTGTATATTAAAACAATATTTCTTCTCTGACTTTGAAAAAATGTGAATTTAGCATCTTAACAATTCTAAACACATGCCTATTTTCCAAAGTGTGTTTTAATAATGTCTGATTACTTCAATTTTATGTCAAACAATGAAGAGAAGTCTGTTCGGTATTATGCACCTGGATCTTTGTATGAAATATCATTTCATCCTCATAGTCATAGTTATTGTACCGTGAGGTGCAAAGTGGTAGGTCTTGTTCAACCTTGAGATTAGGATTGGTCACATAAAAAATGACATCCTAGAATCTAAAACACGTAACTCCATTATAAAGATTTCTTGTAATTTAAATTAGTACTGAAAAAGATAATGAAGAGACATCCATTATGTTCATATACATAATGAACTTCTAAAACATTGACAATTGACATATTTCTTTATCCCCTGCAGGATCTATTTAGCATGGGTATCGCTGCACTCGGCCCCAGGAAAAAGATAATTCACGCTCTTAGTGAATTTAGAAAGGAAGGAACCAGTGCTGTAGAACTACAAACAAATGTCTCTAAAGTTGTAGGTGACGAGGCTGCTAAAAATGCTGCAAATAAGTTGATTACGGATTTTTTTTCCAGGCCATGTTGGTGAGAGAAAAAAAGTCTGCACTACTTCTAGAGGACGCAATGAGGCTGAAAAAAGCCGTTCCGATGCTGCTCAGAAACGTGCTGTGGTAAAAAAACATACCACGAATAGAAAACTCAGAGATATTCCCGTGTGGTGCTGCGTACCAGGAACACCATTTCGAATGGTAAATGCCTTTTTACCAGTACTAAATATTGTTGTTTCATTTTCTTACTCTCTTTTGAATTTAATACACCTGGCGGGTCCCTCTAGCGCTGGCCAAATATTAAGGGATGGGTAGGGATTTTTGTAAAGATTATTATTAATTTCTGTCTTCCAAGTAGTATATTTAGTACATGTCATCTAGTTTTTACCTTCTTAAAGGTGTCTGATGGACCACCTACTGGGCTTAAGTTAATATATCTACCTAGGTAATGGTTTTTGTGTAATGTGTAAATTATGTGTGTAGTGGGTAGTTTTAGGTAATGGCCTGATGGGTAATGGCTGATTTAGGGATTGGGTAGTTAATGTGGAGGTGTGTGTCTGTGTTTACGAGGGTTTGTATATATATATATATCCTCTCGTGTTAAGAAAAAGTCAGAGAAGTTTCCTATTAGAATCTATGGTTGGTTTCTACCTTAAAGAAACATTTATTTTGTGGCTTATTTCCGACCCTAAAAGGAATTGCGATCAAATTTTCAAGTTTCTAAATATCCAGGATGACCCACGTGTTACGTTGGCGTCTTTTTACTTCGAAGCTGAAGCCAACCAATGGCTTCAATGACTGCAGCAAACTTATGAAGTCGAACGTCCTACAATTATGTGGGTACTTTCTAAACAGAATTGCTGACACGTTTGTGCCCCATGGAGTACGAAGACTTTGATGAATCCTTGTTTAAATTGGTCAAACGAAAACCCCTCGAGATTATCAATGTGAATTGGAATGCTTGGCCAATCGTGTGGTGGGTTGGCTGCAAAAAGTGTTGATTGAGACATTTGTTGGCGGATAAAAGGAAGAATTTGCTAGTGAGGTTAGAATGTTTAAGCCTGAAACTCTACGGGAGACAACCGAGTTTGCACATATGAGCGATGAACGACTCTCGCGATAAAGACTGTTTAGTGTGTCAGAAGTTCTGAACACCGTGATTGCTATGTCTACTGCAAGAAAAAATCTAGTGCTTTAGCCATTCAGAAATCTGCTTTTGAAGATTTGGAACGTCGCGGGGAAAAGGGCCTTTGCTTTAATTGCTACAAACGATTTACATCGTGTCATAAATGTCACTCACCTGTTTTAATTATGATTGAAGCCACCACTGAAGCCGTAGTTGAGGAGAATACATCACTCTCAAATTACAAATTTTCCAACATAAATCTTGAGGACAAGGTTCATCTTGAAAGGGAGAGGAATGATGGACTGCCTGTTGGGCTTAAGTTGTGCAATGTGTGTTGGATATTATGAATGCAAATACAGAAATGAAACTCTTTATATATCACAAAAATGTCAACTTCAATACAACAATGTAACTTCTGAATAGTCACTAGAAAACTTCAAGGCGTGATGTCACTTTCCTAAATACAGTATTTGCCCCACACGAATAACTTCGGTATACAAACGGGAATCCGTAAATCCGTACTCAAGATACAATGAAGCAACTTGCACTGCCTGCAACTTGTATATTTGAAGACAGCCGTTGGATGAAACAGCGAAGAACAGTCAATCAAGTTCTTATTCTGTTTATGTGCACAAAACAGAATAAGAGAATTCGTATCTCTTGAAAATTGTAAGAGAGTAATAGCAGGGTTTGAAAATCTGAAACTGGTTTTTGGTATCAATCTGATTTCGTTTTAGGCAGCCTTTATTTATAGATAATGAAAGGCTTTGTCTTCAAAAGTCATGACTGTTGAATTAACAGTCTTAAGTCATTTCCGAAATGGTATGACTGTTAATTACCAACAGTCCTATGTCATTTCCGAACAGGTATAATAATACCGAATCGGTTTTGCACGGGTCAACCAAAAAGTGACCGCGCCAGAGCTACCGTGATCCGACCCGGACGAATCCCGGCAACCCGCTACCACTGCGGACACGCGGCGTGTGAAGTGCAAAGTGCGCCACTAGCGCCTCTACAGCCCACTGCCCCGCACCCGAACGCGCGCGTGTGCGTGTGCGTGTGTGTACGGTGCTTCGCACCGTATTGATGTCTCTTGAATAGCCTCTTAAATGCTAGATGAATTAACTCTTAATCTTCCATTTGTACTTATTAAGTGTACAAATTCTTAACATTTTTCCAATGTGGGACTCAAAGGTTGTCCACCCCTTTTATAGCTTAGTGGTGACACTTAGCTTTGTACATTTTCCAATGTGGGACACTATCCCCTTTTATATTTGGGTTAGCTTCCCACCTCTTCCTCACATTTCCAATGTGGGACAAGCTTTTTAAGCTTTTACACCCAAAAGCTCTTACTCACTTATTTTAAAAATCACCAACAACGTGCAATGTGCAAGTTATATGTGTAGTGGGTAGTTTTAGATAATGGGTAATGGGTGGTTTAGGGAGTTAATGTGGAGGTGGCTGGCTGTGTTTTTGTGGGTTTATATATATATATATATATATATATACTTGAATCAAGAAAAAGGAAGAGAAGTTTACTGTATTAATACGTGGTTAAGAAACATATCTTTTGTGTCAAATACTTCAATTCATCATTGTGGAGTTTTATTAGTGTATTCCCTATAAGACTAGTATATATAAGGCCCTAGGCCCTCCCTCCTTTACCCACTTTAAAATTTCAGCACAAGATGAGAATATGATATAAAGAGGAACCTAATTTTTGTGGTCAACAAGAAGCCCTCACAGGTTGATTGTGGAAATGGGTCAGATCAGGATTCGGTATTAAGTGTTTGATACTTTCCTGGAGATCTCTTCATTATTTTTGATAAAGATGTTTAGATCAGTGGTACCAAATATAAACATCCTTGAGATTGGGAATTATTTTTTATCTTTGAAAAAGTCCAAGAACTTCATTGTGTCGGGATGCATTCAAATATTTTATTGCTTAATACTTACTAATTTTTGAAGTTTTCTTTCCCTCCATGTACTCTATCGTTAGTTTACCAAAAGACAGAAGTTTCATTTATGTTTTTATTTAATTCATGTAATATATTTTTCATTTAAGCTTCAACACTAAGTTTTTATATTGTATTTAATGTATAATAAATTTATTTTTGCATCTTTGTTTTCCTAGATTGAATACATTACCATGTTTATTTTGTGCTTAGCTTACAGGATGCATTCAAATATCTAAGAACAAATTTTCATGCTTTTCTAGATTAAATTATGATGTAACCTCACTAAGTTCATTTTGTGTTAAGCTTGCAGGATGCATTCACAATTCTAAGAAGAGATTGTATTCATTGGTTTCTTACTCACTTCCATATGGATCGTAAGTCCAATTCCACTTGTTATTGCTAAAGCTAAATTGTGCTTATTGTAAAAAAATATGAGCAAAATTAGTGTCATTTACTCCTCTTCATTGTATCATTCTGCTTGATACATATTCATTATTGAAAAGTTTTCTTCACGTACCCTGTTTTTGGTTTATTATAATTTGAAAACTTCCATCTATATTTTCCTAGGACATATATTTCATACTGTAGATTAAGGAAATTAGAAAACCAGCTCGCATTTTTACGAGTTCCATATGTATCACAGTACCAGCTGCTATAAATTTAATATATGCAGTCATTGTTATATACTTGTGACAAAAGTTATCCACCAGATGCTGTGACGGACAACCCAAGTCGTAGTTCCCATGTGGCATTGTTTAGTTTTGAAAAATATTTGAAGGCGAACTGTTTTTGTGTTTGTTCCTTTGTCATGATTTTGAAGCAGTTAATATTTTTCCCCAAGAACGAGGAGACTTGCTAGACCATAACTGCTCATAGAAATGTTACATGAAATATTTGAGAAGTGTAGTCTTGGATTTGATTTTTCATTGTGAATTCCACGTACAAACATGTCGCTACAGTTTTGCAGTAGCCTGCACTTTCCTTGTGTTTGGTTAATTCGAAAGTTGTGGAACCCACATCCTCAAACTTTTTTCCGCAAAAAACGTGCCACATAAAACACATGTTTCTGAGGAAAAGTTACATGAAACTTTGTTATCTTTATCATGTAAATTATTATATATTATATCTTTATCATATAAAATTGTTGTAACTCATTTTTATGTTCATATTTAGTAATACTGAAGTTATGTGGATGTATAAATTATTTATATATTTTTGTAATTTAAATGGAAAATATTATACTTTAGTTTAACTGTATTTATGTTCAATTTTGTAACAATTTTTCTGCAACTCTCCTGGTTAAACAAACACTTAAAGGAAAGTAACTTTTCGTTTACTTCACTTTTCCTACACTTACATTTTTGACAATCAAACAGAGCCTTAATGAATTATCACAGACAATGATGGTGATTCTTTGGAAGCTGGCTATGAGTAGAAGCTAAGTGCGTGTTTGATTGATATGGAAAATTTTTCCATGGAAATTTTTTCCACGGAAAATAGTTATTTGGACTCATGTTCTCTCTTGTAGTACCTTGATTACAAACACTTTATATAAGAACAACCATCATTCCAGTAGCAAGTGCTCCATCTCAAACCTCATTTTTATTGGGAAATTTTTCTTATCCACCCACCAAAGAATTGATTTCCATGGAAAATAGAAAAAGTAAGACCAAAAACTCACATTTTTTCCGCTCATTTTCTAACTTCTCATCCAAATGAACTATTTTCCACGCATTTTCCAAGTTTGCAATCAAACACACCCTAAGTGGAAATTCTGTTGCAAATACTCTAAAGGTCACAATGAAGGTTTAGAGAGAGTATTTGATTGAAAACTTTCGTAATGTCAGCCATTAAGATTCACGGGCGCTGGTTGTTTGTGTTTTTAGCTTTATTATCATTATGATCTTTAGAACCAAAATAACTTGTAACTTGAAGTTCTATATTACATCTGCTTCTGCAGATTACCAAGGCCTTACGAGGGCTTTCTGTCATGGGAAGATTTATTGTTCCTCGATTACGGCAAAGCTTGTAAATTTGAAACTTGGTATCCCGTTGGACAAAATACAAGTTCTACCCTTGAACCAAAAGATAAGCATTGCAGGAATTGACGTGACATGTTTCGATGCGAACCACTGCCCAGGTTTCATTATAATACGATTTGAGCCACCAAGTGGTAAGGTATGCTTGAACTGAACTATGAGGATAAATATTTGAGTTATTTTGGGTTTGCCCCCATTATTTTTTGTAATTGATTTAGCGGCACAAAAAGTATCGCGAAAAGTTTTACCAAGTGTTTTTTGCTTCGCTAAAAGTCATTTTGAGAGTCAAAACCCAAGAAGTGAATATGATAGGGGCCAAAGTCAATATCGAAAAATTAATGGTGTCCAAAGTCAATATCAAAGAAATTAATGGAGGCAAACTCTAAATAACCCTAGATACTTTCTGTTTCGTTGCACTAGTTTCTGAACTTGAGCCTTGGGTATTTTCATGTGTATAGGTTGTTCTACACACGGGGGATTTTCGGTTTAGTGAGGATATGGCAAGGATCTCTCTTTTGCAGGGGTGTCCTATAAACACTCTGATCCTAGATACGACATACTGTGACCCCCAAGTAAGTATGCAATAGAAAAGTTATTTCTAATCTAAGAGTGTGTTTGATTGCCTAAATTTGCCTTGAGAATTTTTCCGCTCTTGCCTTGCAACCCGATAATGCACATTTTGGGCATTTTCCATGGAATTTTTTCTTTTTTTTTGGGTGGGTGGTGGGGGTGGATGGGTGGGTGGGGGAGAAAGGGGGGATTTCTTTCCTTTGCTTATTGTGAACATAGAAGGTGCACTTGGGAACCCCAATTCCATGCCATGGAATTGAAATTGAAAAAATTTCAGTTGAAAATTTTGAACTGAAGGTCTGTTTGGCAACCCAATTCCAAGCCATGGAAATGGAATTTGAAGGCCAATTTTAATTCGACGGAATTGAAATTAGCCTTCCAATTCCAATTCCAAGTCTTGGAATTGGATTGCCAAATGGGCTCTGAAAATAATCCAATTCCAATTCCATGGCATGAAATTGGGGTTATCAAACACGCTCAGACTGTAATTGATCAGATAAATCCCATATACCCAAAGGCATTATCTCGCTGGAGACATAGGAACTGATTGACCACTCTATTGGCCTTGAAGAGCCATGTCCTGCGTTATTTTGAGATACACAATTATCTTATCATCTATAGAATGTGAGTGTGGTGAGGGAATGAGGATGGAGGTGTGTATGCTTGCGTTGCTTTTAGCGGAACGTGTGCTGCTTGTTCGCAGAGACATTGCTTAGGTGCTAAACAAAATATGAAGAGAGATCATTGATCGGTAGAGAGTGGGAAAGTAAGCACTCTAAGGATGCGAGCGAGATCGAGGAAGATGCAAACACCACTGGATCCAGTAAGGGGTATTAATGGAAGGATTACAATTGTAAAAACAGCTTGATAACACAGTTGAAATTGGCATGATAATGACATGGGATGCATTTGTGTCGTGTTCATGTTAAGAAGTTTTGACACAATGTCGTATCGTGTCGCGTTCGTGTCAAAATTGACACAATCGACATGACTCCTATCATTTCATGTCCCGTTCTTAGCCTGAGTTATAGGTATACAATGATGTACTTCTACAAATCCATGTCATCGTTTCGTGTTCATAGTAGTTGTGTCATGTCTTGTCTAAATTGGAAGTATGAAAATCATTAATTATTTTGGTTGTGGCGTGTTCAGGTCAGACAACAAAACACAATCTTGTGTCACGTTCCTGTCTTTATTTTCCTGCCGTCTTATGTCGTGTCAGGCTAAAACACGACCCAAAAATATGAATCTCCATCCACAATCAATGATAGATTTGTGAAGTTGGTGGGGTTGTTTTAGAGTCTTGAATGCTCACAAACCCTTATGAACTCGCCAATGATTTGTTTTATATGAAGGGAGTTTAATGCACAAGGGATATAAGAAATTAGAGAGAAATTAGTTTATCTCAAGATGGTTGGGTCAATTCGGGTTAATGAAGTACATGCTTTTGTCTTAAGTAGGTGTCTCATTCCTCTCTTGGAGGCTAAGACAACTTGTAGTGTAGTAATGCTTTTCGCTCGTTACATCTCTTTTGTTAGGTCCATACTTGGTATAAGTTTTTTCTTTTGTCATATGTTGTACAATGATATTGACATGCCAGTCTAATAGTAGTTTTTTAATTAATTAATTGATTACCCTCAAGTAACCATGTGGTTACTCGGTGGTGGGACCTAGAGAACTGGTGCCTCTTTCTTGTACTTGGAATGATTGGGTTTCATCCAATGTTACCTTTTCTTCAACTATTCACGGGCAATACCCTTGAGCATAGTTATTATAAAGGCACAAAATTGCACTAAGGCGCCAAGGTCTCCAGGCTTGTGCATGATCGAAGTAAGGCGCGCACTATACAATATATGTAAAAAAGGTGATCTTATTATATATTTTGCTGTGGTCGTTATATATATATATATATATAAGGAGCGGCTCCAGTGCGGGAGCCTACTTATGGGACTCCATGCGGGATTTTAAAAAAAAAATCCCAAAAAATGTTTTTTTCTTGATTTTTTTTTGTGTGGATTTTAAACATTTAAGGGGACCCCTAAATAAAAAATCAGCTCAAAATGATTTTTAAATTGTAAAAAATTGACCCATTTTTTTAAAATACCAACAAAAAATCATTTGAGTTGATCTTTTATTTAGGGATCCCCTGAAATGTTTAAAACCCATATACAAAATTGAAAAAAAACACTTTTTTTGGATTTTATAAAAAATCACGCATGAGTCCCGTAAGTCAGACTCTCGTATTAGAGCTTGACACTCTCTATATAATACACGTTATGCAAAAAATTAGATCAAATCAAGTAACACAAATTACCCAAAATTCCAATTATTAAATATTCAATAAAAGCAAACATATCCAAATATTCAAAACAAAAGTAGTACAGCAAAATCGAAATGTTTGTTGGTACAAGATTGCTATTAGAACTTGTCGCATGGGAAAATTAAAGCTTGCTCTACAGTATATAAGATACTGGGGCCTCTCCACCAATTGCCAATTGGTTATTGGATGCTCCAATATTTTACATGGTATCAGAGCAGGTTATTCATGGCCCAATTGCTCGCATCACTCAATATAAATATGTCCATGTGTTAGGCTCAAGTAACGCCACATGTGAGGGGGCATGTTGAGACATAAAGTCCCATATGGGAAAATTAAAGCTTTGCACTACAGTATATAAAGATCCTAGGGCCCCTCCACCTAAGGGTGGGAAATCGTGTTTTTGGGCTGTGTTTTGGCCTGACACGACCTAGCCCAACTGTTTTTTTTACACGAACCCGACCTAACCCGATATTGTTTTTTTTTTAATTAACATGAACACGATCCACCTAAAAACACGACACGACACACTCAATTTTTTTTAGCCCAAATAAATACGAAATACACGCAAGACACGAATGAAACATCACCCCCCTTTTCAACCCAAATAGTTCAACACATTAAGTTTTTTATAAAAAGGGATAATTATCAATGGAAAAGCTGGTAGGCATTATATTTTTATCTAATTCAATACTTGAACAATCAAATAAAAATGATAATATATATACAACTAAATTGCACATCCTCAAAATACGATAAAATCATCACAATTACATATCCAAAATGATTATAATGTCCATAGGTCATATGTCATATAGCCAATTAGCCATAGATGAAATTGAAATGTATAACCAAACAAGAATTAAATTAAAGAGACGTAGCCATAAAAAAAAACAAGAAAAAGGGCTCTTTCAAATCTTCCTCCCTTTAGTCTAAGCATCCTATATCACTTCTTTCTTTATTTCAATCATCACAAGTCATCAAAATCATCCCCGAAAATGGTAAAAAAATAACAATTATAAGTTTTAACAAAGATAAAAAAGAAAACACAGACTTTTTACATGGAAGAATTATTAACCAATTTCACCTGGACTGTGTCGTTGGTTGATTTTTTTTTATCTTTGTTATCCAAAACAATGACATCTTCAATAAACTCTTTTAATGTCAGCTCCAAATCACCTATAAAAGCGTAAAGTATTAACAATAAAAACAGTTGAAAACAGCCCAAAATGCTGCCCAAAACAGCTCCTAGTGCTGTCCAAAACAGCTCCTAGTGCAGATTAAAACAACCCCTAAATTCATGCCCGAAACAGCCCCAAATGCTGCCCAAAACGGTCCCTAAATGCTTCTGAAAACAGCCACGAAATGAGCCCCCAAAAATCCCCAAATAAGCCCAAAACTAAGCAAAGTCTTGTCCAAAACAGTAACATTTTAAGAGATTAAAATGTTACTCAAAAAAGCAACAATAGAAACAAAAAATTAAATAATAGAGATTTACCTTGCATAACAAAGTATACTTGAAGTAAAATTATTGCAAGAATTAAAACTAATAACAAAGTGATCATACTTGTATAACAAAGTAACTAAATGCAAAATAACATCAGGTTGTAATAAAACAAACATCAGGTTCTAATAAAACCAGGTTCATCATCTCAGGTTCTAATAAAAAAAACAAAGTAACTTGATGCAAAATAACATCAGGTTCGTCAACTCAGGTTGTAATAAAAAAAAAACTGGTTAACATATCAAATAAAAACAGGTAATTGACTTCACCATCTCAGGTTGTAACAGAAAACAAACAAACTGATTAACTAAACAAATAAAAAAAACGATGGAAGTTTGTTTATCAAAACAATTAAAAAACGAAACTAATAGCAAAAAGAAAACATCAGGTTCTTATTCAACATCAGGTTCAACAAATAGCAAAAGCAAAACGAAACAACTAGAAAAAGGAAAATCGACTAACCTTGTGTTCTTCATCAACATCAGGTTCATTGGGTTCACTCATTGTTGGTATTAGGGATGCACATGGTTCGGGTTGGTTCAGTTCCACTACTAACCCGGAACCGAATCCGGGGTTGATCTGTTCCACATTTTTGGAAGCGGAACCAAATCGATTATGTCTAGAACCGAACCAATCTAAACCAACGGTTGTTGAGTTGGTTCAGATAGGTTTTCAGTTCCAAAAATGTATTAAATATATAATTAAAACAATAAATTTTGCTCAAATATAACTTAAGCAGACACTCTAAGCAACCATTATAGATTTAATCAAAATTCCAAAAGTTAGAATTAATTTAAAACCTTTACATTATATATATATAAAGCGTAAAAAAACATGTCAGATAAGACCGATTTTAGTTTGGCGTAGGTTCTTGGCTATGTTTGAAATCAGATCAGTTTATGGTTCGGTTTGGTTTGTGTTGTTGGTGGAACCGAAACCGAACCGGAAAAAAACAGTTTTGTAGTTTTTGAAACCGGAACCGAACCATTACGAGGAAAAACTGAACCAACCCATCCCAACCCAATGCACCCCGTTTGGTTCGGTTTGTTGGCTTTTCGGTTCCGTTGCACACCACTAGCAGAATCGAAGGTAACGTTTCCTTTTTTCTTGGCTTTCATTGCGATGGAAGGAGAAATAGAAAAAAACCTAGATGAAGGAGAGCAAGGGGGCGAGTGAGCGAGGGTTTCAAAAAGGGTGGGCTGTAAATGAATGGTTGTGTTTGTGTTATGTTATGGGTAGGGCTGGCAAACCGAAACCCGCCCAAGCATTCAACCCGTAAATGACCCGAGTCGGTTTCCATCGCATCTGAAAAGTTTTAGGTTGCGGGTTGAAAATGAATCGCTCAGTCTATTAGCGGGTTAAGACCTTACCCATTTTTTACCGTTAAATAACCCTTTCTCATTCACAACCCACCATCTCCCCCCTCTCATTCGTATCCCCTTTGCAAATTCAAGCAATAGAAATGAACAGAAATGAGCAGAACTGTCATCAGCCAACAAAAAAATCCCAAACAGGAGCTCTCTCTCTCTCTCTCTCTCTCTCTCTCTCCTCAACTCTATTCTTCACGGATCACAACTCAGTTGTGATCTTCTTCCAATAGACGGTTACCGATCAACCCGCCCAAACCCATCCACATCAGACATCCGACCCACACACAAACCGTCCAGATCTGACCCAAACCATCGAAGACCCGCCCAAATCCGCCCATTTGTCGGGGCTAGTTGTGGGTTTGGTAGCTTTTTAGGTTAGGTATCATAGATGTAGACACGTGGAAAAAAATCAACACTGGATAATAAGGATAATAAGTCTGAACACATATATGATATAACTCTTTATTTTACCTTAAAATAGCCGTGTCTAATCATGTCCCAAATTGTGTCAATTTGGTAACTTTAAACACGAACACGGCCCGACACGATTTCGTGCCAAAAAACACAAACACGAACACGACATGAACACAAGTTGTGTCAATTTCGGGTTGTGCCATGCCATGCCGTGTTTTCATGTCGTTTCCAATATTGCCACCTCTACCTCCATCCATTGCCAATTGATTTTGGGTTGGATGCTCCAATATTTAACAAGACTCTTGACAAAATTTAATGAGGCGCGCCTAAGTCACGACTTGAGCTTGGTGCCTAGGCGCAAAGAGCGCGCACCATACTGAAGGAGCCTCGCCCAAGCTGAGGCGAGGCATGCTTGTGCCTTCGAGAGTTTGGGGACTAGGCCCGCCTTTGACAATTATACCCTTGAGGATCCCAAATGTGTTTTCTCAGTTGGGGTGAGGCTTGCTCTGCTCGAACCAAATGCCCTGGGACTGAGTACTCGTATGTAACTTAAATTTGCAATCTGCTGTGAGTATGACCCTGTCATAGGTTTATCAACTTGTGTAAACAACCAAAATTCTATGTGTGCATTCACATTTGAACTTAATGTATTCCAAACATAAAAATCTGAGACATATTCCATCACTTAATTTCCTCCATATAGCTTCAGAAGCAATGTATGTAAATTACTTACTTATATATATATAAGTAAGTATTACTTATATATAAGTAAATTACTTAGTTTCAAAATCGTACGATTCGCGATTCGAATCGTACGATTCGATTCGATTGATTCTCACATAAAACGATTCGAATCGAGTTGAGAATCGCAAATGTCTAAAGAATTGGACTGAATCGGAGATTCACGATTCGAATCTTCCAATTCGGGTCCGATTCACTTTTTTTTTCCGCGATTTTTATACCTTATAACCATACGTTTGTTTTAACAAAACAAATAAAAAAAGATGCAAACAACAAAGGATACCGTTAAGATACCGAGTTTTAGAGAAAAATATGTTCTTTTGGCTTGGTTATTATCGGCTGGCTTTTCTTGTCTATTCTCTTGGCTGATTGTTTTCTATCTTTTGCTTTTTTTTTTTGTAATAAAACTTCTGTATTTGTTATAAAATCTTTGAAGGTATATTTGCTTTGTTGCTTTAAATTAATATGACGGCTGTTTTAAATTAATATTGTTTTATAGTTAATCTTAGTATTTGTTTTATTGTTTTAAATTAATATGGTTTACTGTTTTAAATTAATATTATTATAATTTTGTAGGTTGTTTTAAATTAATATTGTTAATCTTAGTAGGTAGGCCTGTTAAAATTTTTGGAAGTATTTGTTTTACATTTATACTGTTTTAAATTAACCTTTGTATTTATTTTATTGTTTTAAATTAATATGTAGGATGTTTTAAATTAATATGTAGGTTGTTTTATGATATATTTTTATTTTTTACATTTTTAAGATTAAAATGAATGAGAACATGTGCTACGATTAATTTTTGTGATATATTTTGGTATATTATCATGTGCTACGATTATTTTTATTGTCGTATTGCGCTTAATTACCAATTCTATAGTGTTAAATCCCATTTACGTATGTTTTATTACGTTTTTATCATTTGGTTTCGATTCGACCGATTCAATTCACGATTCACGATTCGCGATTCGGGGGGCAAACAATTCACGATACGATTTGCGATTTGACAACTATGTATATATATACATATATATATATATATATATATATATATATATATAGTCCTGCTCTTGTGCGGACTAGTCCGCATTTTAAGAATGCGGACCGGACATGTGTCACTTGGCGGTGAGCCCAGAACAGAGAGAGAGTGTGCCTATAATTTAGGCGATAATTTCTGGGCTCACCGCTAGGTGACACATGTTCGGTCCGTATTCTTAAAATGTGGACTAGTCCGCACAAGAGCAGGACTATATATATATATATATATATATATATATATATATATATATGTATGTAGGTTACACACACACATTATGATGCAAAGGGTTCGTTTATATTCATACATATAACTGGTACGTAAAGATATTATGTTATTGCTCTTCCCGAGAAAATAGTGAAATGTAACTGAAGTTATTAACTGTGTCTTGCAGTATGACTTTCCAAAGCAGGAGGCTGCAATTCAATTTGTTATCGAGGCCATTCAAGCTGAAGCCTTTAACCCCCAAACTCTATTTTTAATTGGCAGCTATACGATCGGTGGAGTCAATCTCTCTCTCTCTCTCTCTCTCTCTCACACACACACACACACACACACACACACACACACACACACACACACACACAAGGGTTGTTTTTACTTAACCCCATGAGATAATTTTTAGACAGCCCCTTTCAACGTAAAAAATATTCTGTTCATGTGTTTAAGGGTATGATTAATTATAAATACAAATAGGGTGAAGGTTTTGGAAAAATAGGAAAATCGAGGAAGACAAGGGCATTTTTGGCCTTAAAACATATGGGGGTTATATCTAATATTGCATTAGAGGAATTTCCAATAGAAAATTAATGGTGTGAGATTCTGGGGTTATGCCTAATTTTTTAACGTTGAAGGCGTCATGACTAATTTTTTGACATAGGTTTGATTCCATGATTTGCAGTACACGGCACTATCACACTCACTCTTTGGTATCCTTTTCTTTTGTGCTTAATAACAGGAAAAGAAAGGTTATTTGTAGAGGTAGCTCGTGTTCTCCGTAAGAAAGTTTATGTCACCGTGGCAAAGCTGCGTCTTTTGGAATGCTTAGGACTACCTAAGGAAGATATGCAGTGGTTCACGTTAAACGAACAAGAGAGCCACATTCATGTCGTGCCTATGTGGACACTCGCAAACTTCAAGAGACTGAAATATATATCTAATCAATATCAGGTTAGAGGCTCAAAATTACAAGTAAATAATAACTGTGGGTTATGTTTTCATTACTTTGAAATTGGAATGATTTTGTGAAGTTTATAACGTTTCAAATAGAAACGGGACAACCAAAATGAAAAAAGGAGGAAAAAACAATGTATAAGACTGATGCTAAACATTACTCCGTACATCCCAAATTAATAGTCATGCTTTTATTTTTATTCCGTCCGAAATTAGTAGTCCTATTAAAAAAAATAGTATATAGGTACTATGTGAAATTACAAAGTTGCCCATTCAAACAATACTCATATTCTTGTCAATTTTGAGTTGAGTTGAGTTGTCAATTTTGAACAATGTATTGTTTTATGACTCTCTGACTTCGTTTTAAACTGCGTAGGCCTTTATTTGGAATCATTTAATACTAAATTTTGGATGATTGTTTTGATTTCTTTATATTAAACTTTTTAATTATAAGAATCACATGCACGAATTGCTCGCGATGCTATTTGCGCAATTCAATTATCTTAGTAAAACGCGACACCTTGAAATCACTCCTACTATTTAATTTATTGTTGATATATGAAGGTTTTGCTTGAAAGAATTCCCCTTCTCTATTTCTTGATATTCTATTGCATTAAATTTTCTTTTGTCTTGTTGTTTAGGATCGATTCAGTCTTATAGTTGCCATTTCTCCAACGGGTTGGACATTTGGTAAAGGAAAGAAGAAGACTCCTGGAAGGAGGTCACAACAGGGTACCGTTATAAGGTGATGTATTAGTATTTCTTCAAATTCAATCACCTTAATTTGAGAAATAGTCTAGTTTTTCTATACCTGATTTCTTTCAGGCACTAAGACCAATTTGCAGTCAAATTTTGAAGTTACGGGCAATTTATTTCCTAGTTGTCAATAATGATGTTGTTAGCCATATAATGGAGAGAGACATTTTAATCATATATACATGAAACTTATGATATAGAAAATATAATACAACATAAACTGTGTATCGGATGTTCATTTGTGGTGCCACATCACAGTTTAATACAATGTTCCAGTGCTCACGTGTGGTGTAATGATCTCCAAATCTTGTGTTCCGTTTTCATTTTGAAGAGCTAAAGAATATAGCAAAGAAAAGTAAGAAAGAAATATTATATGTACAAAGTTCTTATTTTGCTCGGTCTGATCATATCTACAAAAACATAGGTACTACAATACTAAGTATCACAGAGACGAGCTTAATTTAAATAAAGAAAAAAATTATGTGTTTGGATGTATACCAAAAACGATCCAAATAATAGTTCCAAGAAAATCGCAATTCCAAATAGCGTCCCAACTACGCCTATCCCCAACGTACCGCATACTAGAAACAATAGCGTACTGCGTGCCACGCACCAAAGCGTTCCACATTCCAGGTAACTTTGGTCTTTTACATATCAAGTAGTTCAATCATTGAACTCAATGGCTTGGATTTCTTTTATTTTGGGTATTTGCATTGCTAGACTTTTGCATCTGTTTTGGGTACTTGCAACTAGGGGTGGCAATTTGTGTTTTTGGGTTGGGTTTTGGGCCGACACGCCATGAAATGAGAAGTTTTTGTTTTCCTGACACGAACACGACTCGACATGATTTCTCAAATTTCATGCTCAATTTAATTGAAAAATGGCACGGAAACCCGAACAAAAACATGATTGACAAGTCAAAACACGATAACAAAACTCATAATTTTGATACGCACATGACATGACTTCGTGTCAAAAAGATCCAAGACAAACGTTACACGACATATAGTGTCAATTTCAGGTCAATTTCATGTCGTTTCGTTTCATATTTTCTTGTCATTTCTAAAATTGCCACACCTACTTGTAACACTTAGGCGGCACTTCCAAGTGCATCGAGAGAACTATTTTAGTGCAAAATTGCACCCACCATTGCAGCAGTTGAAGTGCCTTCCCGCCACTAATTTGGCACAGTCGCTCGGGAGAACTCTTTGCATTGAGGCAAAATACATTTGGCTCTTTTGAGCTTAGAGTTACCAAAATCCCAGGTGCTCTCACGAATTTAAATAGGGCGTGATCGATAAACATCAGTGAAATGAACTTGAAACTCTTACCGGTAATGTTGTCATATGTGTAAGCATTAATATTAACTCCCGGTTTGGCTACAAAAAATTTGGGTCATTTGCCTTTCAATCCCCATTTGTTATACTGTAAATCATTCTCGGTGTCAAAGTTTAAAGTATTATCACTGTGTGCCATTTTCACTTTTTACAACGCTTGTGTGAAATAGTTATTTGGCTTTAACGCCCATATTTTATGCCGTATATCAGTGTCACTTTTTACGGCAATTTATAAAAAAGGTCATTCGGCAGTTGCCCGCAATTTGTTGTGACCTATGTAACTGTGCGTGCCAAAGTTCAACATATTATTACTTTTAGTTTGCTATTTTTTCTTCCAGTATCACTGGTGAAAAAACTATGTAGCCTTAAAAAGGTCTATTGCAAAAATGATAGTCAGTGATTATACGTTAAACTTTGGTCTCTATAGTGATATACAACATAAAAAATGCGGGTCATCGAGTAAAACAGGGTGGCAACATAATTTAACATTTTGACTAATTAGGATTGTTTTTCATCCAGGTACAAAGTACCATACAGCGAGCATTCCAGTTTTATGGAACTAAGGGAGTTTGTTAAGTTAATATCTCCCGTCAACATCATCCCAAGTGTAAATAATCATGGGCCCGAATCCACCGATACAATGCTCTCTCTCCTATTGTCTTGATTTATTTAGCCATTTTGTATTTTTCTAACTTTTGGCTGGATGTGAATGTGATGAACATGAAACTGGGATCTCTTGTAGTGGTCTCGTCTCTTATGAGATCTGTTACTTTTATTACTACATTCTTGAACGTGTCGCTAAATTTATGTAATGAAATTGTATTTAGTACCATTTTTTCTAATCTTATTAAGAAGTAAGATGAATTTTCATTTTAAAGTATTTTAGTGCCACGTTGTTAAGTCCCATTGTTTATCTTTATTTGTGGGATTGAGTTCCTCATTTTGTAGATTTTGGAATTGTATGTTTTGAATTAAAAATGGAGAAATGTCAAGCACACTGGAAAGTAACACCGAATGCACTAAAAATGTGAATAAAGTATTTTCAAAGAATTTGGTGTTAGTTTTTGAGGTGCCTTTCATTAGGGTTGCAAACAAAGTTGTTTGTGAACCGGTTGAGCTCGGCTTGTTTGTTAAGCAAACAAACGATGAGCTCGTTTAAAACATTGAGATCGTTGAGGTCAACTCGAACACGTCTTTTAGGCAAAAACGAGCTCAATTAGACCTCTCAAAACCAAGTTCTGCTTGAGTTCTACTAGGCTTTTTATGTAAATGAATCGAGCTAGGCTTGCTCGCCATTTTCCTTGAAAAATAGTAATTATAGGTTAATCGAGTTCTGATTTAATTTTGTGAGATAGTCTAATTCATAGATGTATTAGTTAATGTGTGGGTTCTCATTATTAACAAATTTTGATTGACAAGTTCATTAATGACACATCAAACCATCACGAAATTGAGTGGAGATTCCAAGTCACGGGTTGTCGGTGAGAAAAGTTTGAATTAAAAATAATGAGGGGAATTCTTGCCACAAAAAAATGAGCAGTCCATGTGCTAACCCAGGGGACCCCCGTTTGACGGTATGGCGGATTGTTTGGATCCTTTAGTTTTCTAATACACCCAACCTCGTCATCTGTGACCGAACGAACGAGTAGAGAAAGCTTTCGGCCTTGTTGACCAAGTCACTCACCTGGCCTATTATTTCGATGCATAATTCTACATGTGTCGCATTTTTAAACCGCATCCCTACATGATGTGCAGAGATTGGTTAATTCCGCTGACGCGGACCCATGTCCATAAAGAATCAAGCAATCTCCGTACATAGGCATGCGGTTTCAATTTGGTTTCAAAATGCGGTACACTTAGAATTTTTGTATTTTGATAGCACGACGGGGCCCATTATGCCCATGCCAGACAAATGCTTAGGCGACGACCTCCATTCCTCACTTTTTAAGGTAGCATATACCAATTGTCCCACTCCAGCAACAACCATGTGGTCATGAACCACTTGAACTTGACTCGTTTGTAAACGAGCGATCACTATTTTGAGCTCGTTTAAAAATTGAGACTATTGATATCAGCTTGAGCTTATTTTTTAGGCATAATCAAGACTCCTCAAATCGAGTTGCTTGAGCTTGACTCGTTAGTTAAGTAAATATACCGAGCACGAACTTGATCTCAAGAGCCTTTCAAAATCGAGCTCCTCCAAGCTCAACTTTGTTTGTCTACATCCCTACTTATCATTTGTCTTAAAAAATAGTAATTCTACATTGACCCATTTATTGACGTAATTTTGTGAGGCAGTTGACTAATAATGTAACGTGTTATGAATATATTGAAACATTTGTGAGTCATTAATAACGCAATTTGGTTGACAAATGGATTAGTGACACATCAAACTGTCAAAGAACGAAACGGAGACCACGATTACCATGTTGCTTAAAATTTTTTGAATTTGTTATATGATGTCAACGCATTTGTCATTTGGGATTTTTTGACATACTTTATAAACAAAGATACCAATTATCTGACAAATGTTTTCAACCTTAATTTTTGGTTTCTTTTTGGGCAAACTTTGCAAATGGTATAATCACAGACTACGCTAGCACAATCAACAACAACGAATTCAATAGGGTTATATTGTGTTTTATAAATTAACCTCATATTCATCGAGGTATCAAAGTCTTGCAATTTTTGAATTAAGCATTTCTGTGTGAATACTAATGCACCAATATATTGGAGAAAATAGTTGGTATTTCGTATTTCCTTTTCTTGCAAAATCATGCAAATTTTGAATTAAGCATTAATGTGGTGATGCATATATACCTAGTATTATGCCTTGCGGTTATCACGTGTTTAGGGGAGACAATTCCTCACACAACAATGTCAAAATTGCATTATTAACCTTATTTATTCTAAAATTTGTATTTTCTTTCTTTTAAGTAAAAATAACTTTAAAAGCTCTTTATTTACGATAAATTGAGAATAACAATACTTAGAATTGAGTCTAAATACTACAAAATAATACACTTCAACTCTATGGCCGGGGTTGACTTGTTCCTCAAATCTCTGACTTTTTTATTTCGTTTCAGATTTTTAATTCTTTCATTAATGGTTTATAAAACTTTCATTACAGATCCAAATTAATCATTCATACCAGATCCTAATTAAATCCCTCACATGATTACGTTCAAACCCACACATAATCATTATACTCACAAATCCAAACTTTCAACATATCAAGATACGAATTCAAATTCAAATTTAATCACACCGTTAATTAAGCCTCTTTTATGGAAAGATGTCATCAACTTAAAAAGAGAAATGCTAAACACGATTTCTTACATCAGAATCATAAACCAATACATATTCAACAAGGACATTCCATAAAATTCCCAAGAAAATAAGATTTTCATACCCATAATTCCCAACAAAATAAAATCCCCAACATGGACACGCCACCTGCCTCCAGAAGCGAATTACCCCTAACGAAGATACTTCCGACTCCAATCCTCAAACATCTTCTCCACCTGCCCACCCATAACATCCCCCATCAATAACTTGATTTCTTCCAAACTCTCACAAATAAATTTCATGATATCATTGGAAGAAATAACAATTTGACCACCGGATTGGGGTATCTCACAATAAACGGATTGAGGGTTTGGATGCATCAGTCCCAACAGCTCCGGTAACCTTTGCTGACATGCTTGATAATTAAAGCATCCACTAAAAATACCGACCACAATTTGAGTCGTAATATCAACAAAAACTGGTGAACCGGAACATCCAGCAGTGCCGGAAGTACTTATTCTGTAAGTCAATCCAAATGTCGTTAGCAAAAGCAGTTCCGTGGACGCACATATTAAAAGTAACAGTAGAGTGTAAAGGGGGACAAATGTCAACAGGCACCTGTTTCGTCATTACAAAAGGTGGAGTCATGATCAGTAACGGTCATGTATTTCCTACGGATCTGAATGAATTGAGAATGGTTAGTATTTTTTAATTCGTTAATACAGGATATATAAAATTAATTTCGATTTTATTCATATTTTTCTTTCCTGTAGATAAAATTATCAGCCCATAACTTAGACGTGTCTCCCGAATTTCCAATGGAGAAGAGAGTAATGGAATGCGGAATGTACGACTCTCCCATCGTATTCAGAAAATCGAATATGGATGTGGCTATTCTGTACGTCAATCCAAATGTCGTTTCAACATTAGCAGTACAGATTTCTCCACTAGAAAACAAAAGTAAGTTTTGATTTACTGGATTTCCAACCAAATATATCTTATCAAGAGGCCGGAGGTCACGACAACTTCCAAATTTGAAACACTGTAAATCTCTTTCTCCGTACTTATCAATACAAAAAAGAGCCACATCCATATTCGATTTTCTGAATACGATGGGAGAGTCGTACATTCCGCATTCCATTACTCTCTTCTCCATTGAAAATTCGGGAGACACGTCTAAGTTATGGACTGATAATTTTATCTACAGGAAAGAAAAATATGAATAAAATCGAAATTAATTTTATATATCATGTATTAACGAATTAAAAATACTAACCATTCTCAATTCATTCAGATCCGTAGGAAATACATGACCGTTACTGATCATGACTCCACCTTTTGTAATGACGAAACAGGTGCCCGTTGACATTTGTCCGCCTTTACACTCTACTGATACTTTTAATATGTGCGTCCACGGAACTGCTTTTACTGAGGAAGATGATGATGATGCCATTGAATAGAAAAACGTGAGGAATAGAAAACACGGAGGATACAATAGCAGGTGAAAAGGATTTATACAATTCATTACAAATCCTTGCTTGTCTTTAAAAATTACATATTTAACAACCAATAATAAATATGTGCGAGAGTGAAAGAAAGTGACTCCCGTGCATCCACAGAGATCTGCGAAGATATTGTCCTTCACCTGCTGAAATGAAAAATGGCAACTACATTTTGCTGAAAAGAGAAGACATTTTTTGCCAAGAATACTCAAAACAGCCATTCTATTAAATGTTTCTGATTTTGGTGAAACGAATTAGTCTTGCAAAATATTAGACTAATATTTTTTATCGTACAAAGGTCATCGAACAGCTGGTCTCATGGATGAGCATTAATCTCTCCTGGATCAAACGTTCAGCTAATAGAAAAAATCAGCTCAAGAATGTCATAGCATTGATATTTTGCCAGACTAGTTCGTTTCACCAAATTGCAACTCAAACTGCAGTACTCAAACTGCAACTCTCAACAGTAGCCTGCCTAAGCTCTCATAAGAGCTATCATTCTATAACCCTCAAGAACGGTATACGTTTCACACGCCAATGAGCTGGTCATGGTCGACTTATATGAACAAAGTGCACTGCCGAGTTATTATAAACCCTTTTAAATATTTAAAATACAAAGACAAATATACCCTTTTCTTATTTCATTAAAATATAATAAGATTTTAATATATTATATTATTTTAGATAAAATAAAATTTACTCTTTAGAATAAAATATAATTTTATTATTATTCTAATTTTTTACTTTATCATATTATTAATTTTTTAAATTAGATTATAATACATTTAATGAATTTATTAGACTTTACTATATATTTCGTTGCTAAATACGAAACTTTTTCTACGAAAAATACGAATCATATTTTTCTCCGATGAATATGAATTATTAGCTTTTTTTAGTTTAAAATTGTTAAATGTCCAAAAATATCATTTTTTTCGTAGAAAAAGTTTCGTATTTAGCGATGAAATCTGTAGCAAAGTCTAATAAATTCATAAATTGTACTATAGTATAATTTAAAAATTAGTAATATGTTAAAGTAAAAAATTAAAATAATAAGAATAACAAAATTATATTTTATTTATCTTAAAAAGTAAATTTTATTTTACCTAAAATAATATTATGTATTAAAATCATATTATATTTTAATGAAATGGGAAAGGGTATATTTGTCTTTGCAAGACCGGACACAGAAAAATAAGAGGAATATAATCTACATAACCATGGGGCCTAAAGCAGTTAAAAAATATGTATAGTATTTTTTTTATGTATAATATATATATAGGCGCGAGTAGTTGTAGGAGCGTATAAAGCAGTTAACATATATGTGGATAGTTATAGTATGGGTTATATGTAACCAAAAAATGATAAAATAAATAAAGTATGGGTCAAAAGGTTTAAAACAACAAACCTTATATATTTATTGAGTTGCCTATACGTATATACAATATATATGTGCTCGAATATGCAATACTAGTGTATGTCCGTTCTTGACTGCATAGCGAAAATTTTCAAACTATATAATCGTAAAACGACAAATATTTTCATTGTACATAATTGCAAAACGAAAAAAAAAAATTGTTTCCCAACAAAACGAAGTATAATTTAAAAAAAATAGTCAGAGTTTCGAAATCGTGCACATCCCTAAAGACACGATGATAATTCTCCCAAATATGAATCATGTGGTCAAGTCATAAAAATTTTGTATTATAGTATAATTTTCCAAAATATCAATCGTCATCAATTTTTTTTAAGGACATATATGTTTTTCAAAATTATTTAATTAGCGCTAATTTTCGAAAGTGTACATTGTCGATAGACCAAACATCTTATTTAGTTCGCAACAGATAAATAATTTTTGAAATAACCTTTTTTAATGTTTTTACATATATACACATATAGCATGTTTACATATATACATACATCGTGGTACGAACCTATTAAATCATCGTGGTACAACACATAATTGTAAATAATTTTAAAAAACTGATCAAATTTTCATATGTTTATATGATTATTCACCGTGATTAATCCATCATGGATCTCGTACTAATCGTTAACTATCGTATAACACAAATATCGTACAACACCAACATGCAAATAATTTAAAAAAGGATAAAGGTGTGAATAATAAAAATAATAAATGTTTTATATATTATCAGTGTAAATTTTCAAAACATTAAATTGTGAAAATTTAAGTCATAACGTTTTTGTTTTACAACACAAATGTGTCAACGATTTTAAAAAATTGAGCAAAGTTTACTTTGTTTATAAGACTATCCACCTTGTTTAACAAATAAAAATACTCCAATAACAGTATTAGTAATAGTTTGTCTTGGACCTCATATAAACAACTTCATCAATAGAACTCAACTTGTCAAAATACAACCAATACATAATTAAACAGATTAAGTTTAGGCAAAATTCCATTTATTTATAGGACTATCCGTAATCAATTTAATTCAATTCATGGAAAAAAATAATACATCAATAAATAATTGGATTCTCGCGTATTGTGCTCTAACAAACCTCCTTGTGTACTCCTCTGTTTGGTCCTGTGGTAGCACGTCAGGGTGGTACTTAAGGGCTAATTTCTTGAATGACATAGCCGCACAAATCCGAAAGAAAAAGGAGTTTGGATCAATATTTTATAAATAGAGCATTAAGAATATATATATATACAGAGTGAATAGCGTGTTGGCAAAGCTTGTCTGAGTATATGCATGTGTGTGTGGTGAAACAACTTTTTATTTGCAATAGTAATTATAGAAACTAAATATTCAAAAACAAATAAAATAAGATTGTACACTTCAAGATGAGGGCACTTCGAAGTTTGTGGAACAACGTAATGCATTTTCCTCACTTCTCTTCTACAAAAATGAAATTTAAAATCTTAGTTTTGAAAATCATATGATTATCATATTACAAAACAGACTAATATTCCAAAATTAAATTCAGTAAAAATGGTAACAAAGTGTTGATTTTATTAGATAAATCCATGTGTATGTTTGAACGTGCAAAATCAAACCCCAAATTTCCTATAACAAAAATATGTTGGCATTTAATTCTAATGGCATCATTACATGAATTAATCAACCCAAGCTCGTGAAACTGAAATTCCATTCAATTACTTTTCTACAATCCAATAAAAATTCTAGTTGACCATCTCTACTAACATGTTTGTATAGAAATTTTCCATGTTTTAGCACTGTCAAACGAGGCATTAGTCATTATGTAAGTAAACTTGGAATTTAACTCAAAATGGTTCCTTACCAATACTCACACTATGTTCGACTCCTTGTTTAAAATCTTGTAGTTGGCATATAAGAGAGACAAATCTTAATCAGTATTGGCAATCTGATGAATCTGATCAAAGAAAAATCTTGTAGTTTAAAATCTGAGCAATCTAATCAAATCATCATAGTTATTTGCAATGGACCAAATCTTATAGTGAGAACGGGCGAAATCTTACCAAATCTTATAGTGAGAACGGACCAACACTACACCAAAATGACAAAATTGTCACCTTTCAGCCGGCTACCCTTGTCAAGGTCATTGACCGTGACAAAAAACACGCGTTTTATGTCACGGTCATTGACCTTGACACGACCGTGACAAAGACTTGTCACGGTCATTGACCGTGACAATTCTTTAAATACTTGTCACGGTCAATGACCTTGACACGACCGAGACAATGTTTCCAGCAAAAACCCTTTCCCCCTTCTTTTTTCCCTCCAGCCGTTCCGTCCCTCTCTCTCTCTCGACGCTGCTCTCTCTCTCTCTCTCTACTTTCAGGTTTAATTCTCTCTCTCTCTCTCTCTCTCTCTCTCTCATTTATATATATGTTTGTGTGTATATATATGTGTGTATGTGTGTATATATGTGCGTGTGTGGGGGGTGGGGGTGGGGCAGGGTGGGGGTAGGGGGTGGGGGCAGGGTGGGGGTAGGGGGTGGGGGTAGGGGTGGGGAGTGTTTGAATTTTTTTATTGACAAATTTTGTTAAATTGATCTATATTCAGTACAAATTTTGGTTTTTAGAATCATGTATGCCCAAAACTTTGATCTTTGGTAATGCAATACCTAATGAATGACAAACTTAAGAGGTAACCAAAAGAAAATCAATCTAAATGCAAAGTAAAGGGATATAGCTCAAAGAAAATCAATCTAAATGCAAAATCAATCCATATATGGCGTTTTTTGTTGACATTATATGGTGAAATAATCACATGACTTTATATCTATCAAATAAAAGCATGAAAACTAAAAAACTACAATAAGGGTTAAAATGGCATCCGAAGTTGCTAAAAGCATGAAAAATAAAATATTTTTTAAGATTTGTGGTGAATAACTAAAGTTAAAAAAGTATTACTTTAGTCATTAAATTACTTTTTGAATTCGGGCGATGCGCATAAATTTGTAGTAATTGTCTTATAATAAAGATCATTTAGTCTATGTTGTTGAAAAATTTGATCAAATTGGTGAGCCCTTCATATTTTAAAAATGTTGTTTTTATTCCTATTTAACTCTTCTTTCTATACACCCCTAATTATATTTAAAGTTTAATAAAATAGGAGTTATAGAAAGAAAAGTGGGGTTTAAATCAAAACGCTTTTTTTAAATTTTAGGTTCTGGTCCATAATCTTACTTTGTCACAATTAATTTATATGCCTCAAAGTTATTTTATCACTCTTAGTTTATATTTGTGATAATACTTTATGAACCACAACTTTAGGTCGATTATTTTAGAACTTAAACTTCATGGTGTGTGTATGTGGTGAGTGGGGGTGGTGGTGTGTGTGTATGTGGTGAGTGGGGGGTGTGGAGGTGTGTGTGTGTGTGTGTGTGTGTGTGTGTGTGTGTGTGTGTGTGTGTGTGTGTGTGTGTGTGTGTGTGTGTGTATTTGAATTAACCCATGAATTTGTAATTTTGTATTTGAATTAACCCATGAATTTACTTTTGTATTTGAATTAACTCATGAATTTATTTTTGTATTTGAATAAACCCATGAATTTATTTTTGTATATGAATTAACCCATTATATGAAACATACTTGAAATTAAATATAGTGCGCATAGATACTAGCCTTCTAGTTCTTATGCGTACGCATTCAATAGCCCTTAGACCCGTTCGAGAGTCATTACCCCTGTAATGAGATCTCTCGAATTGTCCCGTTTGGACAGTTTGAGATTGTATAATTTATGTATAATATTCTTATTGGCTTAAAGTTGTTACTTTTGGAGGAAGTTCTGCAATTGTATCTTAATGTTCTCTGGGTACATACTAGATTGACAAGTGTGACTATTATTTCAATTGACCAATTGAAATAACACTCACACCTGCCAATCTACGTCGTGTACTTGGAGAACTAAGGGGATATGCTGTCGAATTTTTTTCAAATCGTAACAATGTGCATGAGCTGTTAAGTATATTACAGAAAAATGCAGTCTTGAATCGGATAGGACCACTTACCCTTTAATAGGATAATTAAATGATGGGATCAATTGAAATAACACTCACACCTGCCAATCTACGTCGTGTACTTGGAGAACTACGGGGATATGCTGTCGAATTTTTTTCAAATCGTAACAATGTGCATGAGCTGTTAAGTATATTACAGAAAAATACAGTCTTGAATCGGATAGGACCACTTACCCTTTAATAGGATAATTAAATGATGGGATAATTAAATAAAACATACTATAAATCTAAGTTTTGTTTACCTTTAATAGGTGTTTAGTTGTGGTAGCTGTGATGGGATATCCGAAATACAACGAGTGGATGGGTGAGACTAATAGAATGGGGGATGTGTTTCGCAGAGGTGCTAACGAATTTGTGAAATATGCAAAGAGATGTCATAATGATGAAGAGTTTCCGTGTCCGTGTGCTAGGTGTAAGAATGGTAAGGTGTTTGAGTGAAAAATAGTTGAACTACATTTGTTAAGATCGGGTATGCAAGATAGTTATCGATTTTGGAGTTTTCACGGTGAATTGAAAGTTCCTTTTGTCCCCGACCAACCTTCACAACAACCTTCAATAAGTAGAATAGACGTAGAAGGGGACGACGTAGATCATAATATGTTGGAGGATTTAGTTGATGATGCGTACGGAGTTTATGAAGCAGAGGAGAATGAGGTTACTGATGACGTAGAAGATTCAAGTTCTCGTGAAAATAACACGATAAAACTTGACGATGACTACCAAAGTTTAAAATTTAAGGCGACCCAACCGTTATACTCTGGCTGTGAGAAAGATCAAACAACTTTACATGCCATGGTTGGTTTGTACAGTTTGAAGATGCAGTACGGTTTGTCTGGCAATAGCGTGACGGGAATTCTGAAATGGGTGAAGGGCTTATTACCCAAGGTGAATACACTTCCAAATAGCTATCCTGTTATGAAGAACAGTTTGAAAGGTTTGGGAATGAAGTATAAATCGATTCATGCTTATGTGTATGACTGCATACTATACCGAAAAAAGTATGAAAATCTCGATCGTTGTCCGGTATGGGATGAACCTAGATATGTCCAATCTACTAGTAAGGAAGGCACAAGCTCAAAAGTGCCTCAAAAAGTATTGAAATATTTTCCCGTTGGGCCTAGATTAAAGAGATTTTTCACAGTACCATGGATTGCAGAGGCAATGACTTGGCATGGTAGGGCAGAAGTAGGGGGTAATATCATGCGTCATCCTATTGATTCTACTGCCTGGCAGAGGATGAATTTTGAGTATCCCGATTTTGCTCGAGAACAACGCAACATTCGTTTGGCTATATCAACAGATGGTTTCAATCCATTTGGAAATCTAAGCACCAATCAGAGTGTATGGCCAGTGATCCTAGCCCCACTCAACCTCCCTCCTTCACAGTGTATGAGACCTGAATTTTCGATGATGGCTTTGTTGATACCTGGGCCAAAGGCACCAAGTGATGACATTGATATCTACCTGGCTCCTTTGGTAGAAGAATTAAATGAGTTGTGGGAAGAGGGTGTGCAATCATTTGACTCTTTTAGAAAAGAAGAGTTTACGCTGAAAGCTATGTTGATGTGGGCAATTCATGATTTTCCAGCTTATGGGACATTATCCGGATGTATAGTACATGGTTATTTGGGGTGTCCTATTTGTGGAGAGGAGACTGAATCTCTTCGTCTATCCTCTAGCTTAAAAAATGTATACCATTGCCACAAGAGGTTTTTACCCCCATCTCATAGTTTCAGATTTGAGAAAGCACTACACCAAAATGGGCAAATTGCCACCTTTCAGCCGGCCAGCCTTGTCAAGGTCATTGACCGTGACAAAAAACACGCATTTTATGTCACGATCATTGACCTGGACACGACTGTGATGACTAATTGTCACGGTCATTGACCGTGACAAGATCGTGACAAATTTACTTGTCACGGTCGTGTCACGGTCAATGACCGTGACAATAATTTAAATAGTTGTCACGGTCAAAGACCTTGACACGACCGTGACAATATTTACAGCTAAAACCCTACCCCCTTCTTTTTTCCCCACCCCCGTTCCCTCCTCTCTCTCTCTCTCTCTCTCTCTCTCTCTCTCTCTCTCTCTCTCTCTCTCTACTTTCAGGTCGATTTTCTTTCTCACTCTCTTCCATTTATATATATATTTGTGTGTATATTTATGTGTGTATGTGTATATATATATGTGTGTATGTGTGTGCGTGTGTGTGGGGTGGGGCAGGGTGGGGGTAGGGGTGGGGCGGGGTGGGGCAGTGTGGGGGCAGGGCGGGGTGTGTGCGTGTGTATATGTATGTGTATGTATGTGTATATGTGTGTGTATGTGTGTGTATATGTGTGTGTGGTGGGGGAGGGGGTGGTGGAGGGGGGCAGGGGGTGGGGTGGGGTGGGGTGTGTGTGTGTGTGTGTGGTGGTGTGTGGTGGGGGAGGGGGTGGTGGAGGGGGTGGGGTGGGGTGGGGTGGGGTGTGTGTGTGTGTGTGTGTGGTGTGTGGTGGGGGAGGGGGTGGTGGAGGGGGCAGGGGGTGGGGTGGGGTGTGTGTGTGTGTGTGCGTGCGCGTAGGCAGGGACGAAGCCAGGAATTACACTTAGAGGGGGTCGGGCGGACAGATAGACACATTATGGTTGGTTGACCGAACCAATTTTAGTCGATTTTGTTTTGATCGGTTTGATTGTTGACTAATTTTGGCTTAGGGTTTTATCTCGATTTCAGTAATATATGATGAATTGAATTTAATTAGTGAAAATTATTTTTGACGAATATATTAAGACGACTTGCATGCAATACGAAGTTAGTGAATTAAGGTTGATCCTTTTTTACGAACCAAAAAAAATTGACATGATCAAAAAACACAAATAATAAACTCCAATTTTACTTATATATGACACAAATAATCATATTTAATTGCTTACCGTGTAGAAAAAGTGACAAATATATTTTCATAATTATATATGGTTTTGTATAAGTTCTTGTATAACACACTTAAATTACCACCTCTAAATTTAATTAGAGTAAAGATTTATAATAAATTTACAACAAAATAAAAAGTTATTGAAATAATTTACCCGTGGTATATAAATTCATAAAACATAAAAAGTAAAATTAAAATTGCTTAAAACACCTCATATAGATTGTTATATATATATATATATATATATATTGCACACATGTATATATAATCAAACTTTTTTGAGGGTTAGCACACCATCATTCAACTTGCCAAAATATTTTAAGTTATAAAATGTAACTTGTTAACTATTAGGAGCCATCAAACCTATCAAGGCTTTGAATTCTAAAGGGGGGCCATGGCCCCCTTTGGCCACAATATAGCTTCGTCTCTGCGCGTAGGTGCGTAGGTGTGCGTGTGTGTAAACATCAATTTTATAAATAATTGATAATAGTTGGATAATAATAGGATAATAAATAATTGATAATAGTTGGATAATAAATAATTGATAATAGCTGGATAATAACAGGGGGTGGGTAGGGGTGGGGTGTGTGTGTGTGTGTGTGGCGGGGGGAGGGGGCAGGGGGTGGGGGTGGGGGTGGGGCACCCATTTAATAACTTTTAAAATATTTGAAAAAAACATAATATTACAAAATTGAAACGAAATGGTATTGACGGAACTTACACATACGTTATAATATAGACGGAACATTTTTTTATCTGTACTATTAATTCAATTAGGTAAAACGAAATGTGTACTATTAACAATTTTTTTTTATCTGTACTAATAACATTTTTTTTACAGCAAAAATGTCTCCTTCAGATGTTAAGGCGAAGATGATGATGTTGTTTATGATGATGTCGTCTAGGTTCAGTGGTAGCGGAGGCGACGAGGGCTCCTCCGCCCCTAGGCTCCCCAAATATGGAAAATTTGGGATTACCGTCGAAAACAAGTCGGAGCTATTAGCGAGATCCCTCAAGATGCTAAAGACGGTCATTGGCCCGGGGTTTATGAGTTGGAAGGAGGTGCCATATGAGCTCAAGTTAGCTGTTTGGGAGGCACTACAGGTAATATTTATATGAATATTTCAATTTCAATTTCATATTTATATTTATTCGCAACTAACATTGTATTTGTTCGACAGGAACAATTCAACTTGGATCCAAAGCTACGCGATTCCGTCTTGGAGCAGTTGAGGGAGCAACACAAGACGTGGAAGAAAAATATGCAGACACGGTACTTTGGAAAAACACGAGAGTCCATTTTACAATGGCGCGGATCCGTCCCGCCCAAGGAGCCGATCTCATTGGCACAATGGCAAAAGTTCATTGACAATGAGATCGAGGATCGACAATTGGCATCTCGCCAATCGGGGAGGGAAAATCGGGCTAAAAAGACGGACGTGCACTACTCCGGCCGGACCTCTTACGCTGAGGTGGAGCATAGGATGCAGGTAAGATTTAATTTATCTATAACTACAGAAATATATTATTGGATATTATTTTACTTTGCGGGGCCGATACTAATTTTACTTTACTTTATTTTATTTCAGGGGGTAGGGAGTGGGCCAGGGGGTAAGCCACATAGGCTCGATACTTATGTGGCTCTTCGGACAAAGAAGGGGAAGGACAAGGAGGTGTCCCCGAGCGTCGCGGCCATGATTGTAAGTAATCCGACAATTTAATTATTGTTAATTACGTTATAATTTTTTAGTTTACTTATTTTACTAATCATGTGCTTTTTGTCGTTTCAGGCAAAGCTTAAGGAAGTGCATGAGTCGCAGTCTGATGCCGACAAGGCATCTTTGTCCACAGACGCACTCAGCCAAGTGCTTCGCTCTGATCGCAAGGGGAGGACAAGGGGAGTGAGCTCGCGGGTGGCCAAATCTAGGATCATCGGATTGGAGACGAGCGACACCGGGTTGGCTCGAACGGTGGATTCACATGACGCGAAGCTGTCCCGTTTGGAGGCGACGGTCCAAGATATGTACGCATTCATAAAGCGTACGTTGGGTGGAGACCGTAAAGGGAAAGAGAAAGGGAAGGAGAAGGAGAAGGCGGTGGAGGAGGAGGTGCGGGAGGACGAGGCACAGGATGACGAGGATGTGGACCTCGTTGCTTCATCACCGACATGTTCGTACTTCGACGATCCACTTCCCTATTTGACGCCCTCCAACAGACCATTGTCGATAATTGGTTGGCCGAGCGTGTTCATATTGGACGTATTTGATGGCCAGCGGATAGGGCGGGGGTTGAGGGACCCGAATATCGTCGAGGGTGGAATAGTCCATGGACGTGTGCTTCAAGAGATGGAGTCCATGGTGCTCGTCACGCATGTCATACCCGGGAAGGAGAACTCCCTATTGTGGTTGCGCGAACAATGCGGCACGACGTATATTAATGGGTGCGTCAATTCGTATGCGTGTGGCCTACTCACCTCCTCAGTTTTATCCAATACATGTAGTAACATTATTTTTAAGTTTGTCCATTTTAATTATATTTGGATTATTTCGTCATGTATATTATTTTTACTTTGAATATTTGGATTATATCGTCATGAATATATATTTGCATTATCTTTAGTTTGTGTTGGATATATGATGTTTGGAACTGGTACAACGTTGCTATAACAGGTACAAATATACTGCTGGGCAGTGGCGGTGGCCATACTGCCCAGCAAATTTTTTTTAAATACTGCCCAGAATTGTCACGGTCATTGACCGTGACACGTCCGTTACAAAAAGTTATCACGGACGTGTCACGGTCAATGGCCGTGACATTTTTTTTAAAAAGGGTCACGGCTTAGTCACGGTTTATAACCGTGACAAACGTGTCACGGTCATTGACCTTGACACGACCGTGACACAAAACGCGAGTTTTGTGTCAAGGTCAATGACCGTGACACGACCGTGACAAAAAAAGTTGTCTCGCCTCGAAATGTCACGTTCATTGACCTTGACAAGTTGGATTTGTCAAGGTCAATGACCTTGACAAATGGGCAGATTTGGTGTAGTGAAGGTTCCAATTTTTTATTGGGCGGACTTGAACATAGGCTACCGCCGAGACAACTTTCGGGTTCAGAAATTGAAAGTAAATCTTCTGAATGTGGCCCAAATATGCCACGTAAGAATCCCAAATTTAAGAATGTCAAGCATAAGAAGACCCCAACTGGGAATGAAACTGAGATAAGAAAGGCATGGTCTCGGAGGTCAATTTTATTTGACTTGCCTTATTGGAAGAATAACCCGGTGCGCCATGTATTGGATGTGATGCATGCAAAGAAGAACTTCGCTGAACATATTGTGGGTACTTGCCTTGGGGGGAGTCATTCGAAGGATGGAGAAAATGCACGAAAAGACCTTAAAACGTTAAAACTTAAGCCACAACTATGGTTGAAAGAAGATAGTAGGGGAAGGACAATAATTCCCTTGGTGCGTTTACTTTGACGAGTGGGGAAAGGAAGGTGCTTCTAAACACAATATATAATTTGAAGGGCCCATCTACTTTTCCGTCCAACTTGTAAAGGATTGTGAATTATGCTACTCATGATTTACATAAGTGTAAGTCCCACGATTGGCATGTGATCATGCAATTGGTTCCTCTATTGTTTAAGCAGTATTTCTCCAAGCACAAGGATTTGCGTAGGGATATTATGCAAATTAGTATTACCTTCTCCCTCTTGTGTGAGAAGGTAGTGAATCGAGAACATATAGTGGCCGCAAAATTGGCTGTGAACGAAGCGATTTGTGTATTGGAGAAGTACTTTCCCCCAGCATTCTTTGACATTAGTGTTCACTTGTTGGTACACCTATGCGATGAGGCACTTCTTTGTGGTCCAGTTAGATATCGGTGGATGTATCCGTTTGAAAAATTGATGAAAGTTTTTAAAGATTACGTCAAGAATACGCGATATATTGCAGGATCAGTTGCAGAGGAATACATCACCGTGGAGTCATCAATATATACTCGGGAATATATGCCTGACTCGACCAGCGTTGATGACACTGATGAATTCGTCGATGATGGTGGTAATGTGATGGGAAAACGAGTGAAATTAACGAGTTTGCAACATGAACAAGTAGCTCGTTATCTATTTGACACACATGAAGATGTCGAAGAATGGAAAAAGTAAGTTTCGATTATTATAAAGTTTAACATTATTTTAGATTATTTTATACATGATTAATTTTGTAATATGCAGTAAATATGAAGCATGTGAGAACAATAAAAGACGAAAAACAATGGTACAATCAGACAGCGAATTTAGACTATGGTTGACACAAGAGGTAATTATAATGAAAACAGTCGTTATATAACGTTACATTACACTCGAATTTTACCACTAATATAATTAATTTATCTATATTCTCAGCTCCTAAAGATGGGTGATGCGACATCAAGGCTTGCTCGTCTAGCCACTCGACACTTGTTCGTGGCACAAGAGTACAAAAAGTATCGATTGAACGGTTACATTTTCGGCGCTAAAGTGTACGAGGAAAGCACAAATGTACAGAACTCGAGAATTTCATACAAGGCTCTTACTTTCTTTCGAACGAGCGCAAAAGATTAAAACCTCGTTGAAGCTGAAATGACTTACTATGGTGTAATCCAAAATATATTTGAATTGGATTATATAAGCTTCAAAGAGGTTGTATTTTACTGTGAATGGGTAAGAGTTGAGGATAAAAATGCTTGTAAAGTTGATCCTGTCACCAATTTGATCATGGTTGACTTGTCCAAGTTGAAGAGCAACGACCACGTGAGCGATGAGCCGTTTGTTTGTGCATTTCCAAAGGTTAAGCAAGTGTTTTACTCGGAGTATATCAACAACGAGCCGTGGTCAATTGTTCAACACGCGCCAAGGCGTCTAAATAGTAGTGTGGATGACTTGGCTGCTCCTACCGAATATCAATCCATTTTTTATGATAACCCGAATTTGAAACAATTTTTCAATTTGTAATAAATATTTCAATTTGTACCGAAACATCCATTTTTAATGCTTTTAATTGATCTGCACTTTATCATTTTCACTCTTGTGTAGTGTGCGTGTGTGGAGAGGAGATTAATACATAAATATTCCAACTACATCTAAGTTTTGTTTATACTAATCCATGAATATACGCTTCTTACCTTTAATAGGTGATTAGTACATAGTTATTTGGGGTGTCCTATTTGTGGAGAGGAGACTGAATCTCTTCGTCTATCCGAACACAAAGAAATGCCATAATCCTATGGAGAGATGCTCCCAACCGTTATGTAGCCAAACATCACCAGTTGAAGTTGTCAATTCCACTTTCCATACCCCACCACTTGGAACTTTTAGCAAAACATGAGAGACCATTGAAAGGTGGAATTGACAACTTCAACTGCTGATTTTTGGCTACACAACGGTTGGAAGGAATTTGTAACGCATAACTCCATAGGATTATGGTATTTCTTAGTGTTTAGATAAGAAGATAATTATATTTGACACGATTGTCCGGGGTACATTAGTTGGAAGGAGGTGACATATGAGCTCAAGTTAGCTGTTTGAGTGACACTACAGGTAATGTATTTATATTTATATGTCAATTTCGATTTCGATTTCAATTACGATTTATATTTATCTATATTTGAGGGGCGGATACTAATTTTACTTTATTTCAATTCAGGGGATAGGGAGTGGCCCTAAGGGTAGGCCACATATGCTCTATACTTATGTGGCTATTCGGACGAGAAGGGAAGGATAAGGATGTGTCCATGCAAATAGTTTGTAGATTTGAGATAATTGATGGTGATGTTGTTTCTTCTTAAATAGTTTTTATTTTGAATATATATTTGCATTATCTTTAGTTTGTTTGGATATATGATGTTTGGAACAGGTACAATGTTGCTATAACAGGTACATATATACTGCTGGGCACTGGCAGTGGCCATACTGCCCAGCAGATTTTTTTTAAATTCTGCCCAAAATTTTCACGGTCATTGACCGTGATAAGTCCGTGATAATTTTTTTTTAAAGGGTCACGGCTTTGTCACGGTTAGAAACCGTGACAAACGTGTCATGGTCATTGGCCGCAACACGACCGTGACACAAAACGCGAGTTTTGTGTCAAGGTCAATGACCGTGACACGACTGTGACAAAAAAAGTTGTCTCGCCTCGAAATGTCACGGTCATTGACCTTGACAAGTTGGATTTGTCAAGGTCAATGACCTTGACAATTTGGCAGATTTGGTGTAGTGCAAATCGGACATAATCTTGTAGTTGACACATAAGAGAGACAGAGATCACAGGATTTTGTAACTTGGCCATAATCTAGTAGTGATAATTATAACAATCAACTGAATCCTCTTCCATCCCTTCCATCTTCGATTTCTATTGTCGCTTATGTTGTTTGCTTCATCTTTGTCAAGATCAAACTTGTAATAACCCGTGTAATTTTCGGCTATTTTAATTAATTTTTGGAAAATGGAGGAAAATAAAGTTTTTGATAAAATTATTTTTATTGCTCAAATATGTTGGTTATTATTTTTAAAGGAGAGAATTTCAAACGGTTTCGAAAACAGAGTTAAAACGGATTTTAAAATGATTTTTAAATGTTTTTAACTCTTGGAGTTGTTTTGACTTCCAACTCTTCATTTATTTGTCTTATTTAAAGGAGTCTTTTGGATTCCAACTCTTTATTTCTTTGCATTATAAAAGGGAGTCATGGGAAACACTTTTAACCTACTTTTGGCACAAATTTTGGCAGCAAATATATTTTATATTCCTCTTCTTTTTATATACACATTGGCCCTTGAGATTTGTGAGTTCCAACCTTAGATTAGAGGTGTTCTTGGGGCTATTTTGTTGGAGGTTCTTGAAGGAGATTTTGTAGATATTTTTTGTTGATCTTGAGGATGTGATCATTGGTTTCTCATCATGGTTTGAGGTATGGGGTTTTACACAATATGCTCCTTAAATCTCGCGAGTGTCATTCTCTTTGAATTCTTGTTAATTGAACTCATATTTGAATTAATAAATTCATTGAAATCTGGAAAATAATTGTTGAAATTATTTTGATTCATGTGGTATCATTATATTGTTGTTGAGCACGTTGTCATGAGATTTTAATATCGCACGGATGTTGGGCACCCGCCAAAATTCCCATTTTCCGGGCTATGGCTTGATAAAGCATATACGGATGTGGTGAGGCCTGGTGACCCGGTTAAAGTGTTGTTAAGAAATTTATTGATAAAATGCTATTGAGATTTGCATTTTGATTTGAATATTCGTACTTGTGTTGTTATGCTTTATTCATCGTTAAAATATATTTGTTGAGCATCTTTCCTGTCGTATTGTGTACTTCCCCATATTTTCTTTTAGTGGCAGGTTAGCGCAGATTTTGGGGAGGTATGGAAATTGATTTTAGCGAGGATTGTTTGGGAAATATTTGTATTATTTTGATGTATAGAGCTTTGGAGATTTGTATTTTATTTTCGAGTTAATTGTTGTATGTAATTCGAGAGATTTGGTATTTAATTTTAAGAGATTGAGATTTGTAGTTTCTCTTTTGTTGTTGTGGAACTTAAATGCTCTATACCTTGTCACTTGTGGATTTGGATTTATTTTATCGCATTAGCGCTCCATTCGCTCTCCCCGGGCTGGCGGGGTGTTACAAATGGTATCAGAGCTTAGGTATACGGCAACCCTCGGGGCTTGAGTTTTGGGTTCATTGTGTGGTTAGCAATTTTTGGAGATAGCAAATTTTAGGTGATATTCGTGATAGGTTTTTAGAATAGAAGTGAGGAATTTATTTTTGGAGACGAAAATATTTTTTGAGATTGTTAGCCTGATTTTTGAGAGTTAGGCATTTGGTGAATTTCGAGGGCGAAATTCCATTGTAAGTGGGGAAGTGTAATAAACCGCGTAATTTTGGGTTATTTTAACTAATTTTTGGAAAATGGAGGAAAATAAAGTTTTTAATAAAATTATTTTTATTGCTCAAATATGTTGGTTATTATTTTTAAAGGCGATAATTTCAAATGGTTTCGAAAACGGAGTTAAAACGGATTTTAAAATGATTTTTAAATGTTTTTAACTCTTGGAGTTGTTTTGACTTCCAACTCTTCATTTATTTGCCTTATTTAAAGGAGTCTTTTGGATTCCAACTCTTCATTTCTTTGCATTATAAAAGGGAGTCATGGGCAACACTTTTAACCTACTTTTGGCACAAATTTTGGCAGCAAATATATTTTATATTCCTCTTCTTTTTATATACACATTGGCCCTTGAGATTTGTGAGTTCCAACCTTAGATTAGAGGTGTTCTTGGGGCTATTTTGTTGGAGGTTCTTGAAGGATATTTTGTAGATCTTTTGTGTTGATCTTGAGGATGTGATCATTGGTTTCTCATCATGGTTTGAGGTATGGGGTTTTACACAATATGCTCCTTAAATCTCGCGAGTGTCATTCTCTTTGAATTATTGTTAATTGAACTCATATTTGAATTGATAAATTCATTGAAATCTGGAAAATAATTATTGAAATTATTTTGATTCATGTGGTATCAGTATATTGTTGTTGAGCACGTTGTCATGAGATTTTAATATGGCACGGATGTTGGGCACCCGCCAAAATTCCTGTTTCCCGGGCTATGGCTTGATAAAGCATATACGGATGTGGTGAGGCCTGGTGACCCGGTTAAAGTGTTGTTGAGAAATTTATTGATAAAATTCTATTGAGATTTGCATTTGATTTGAATATTAGTACTTGTGTTGTTACGCTTTATTCATCGCTAAAATATATTTGTTGAACATCTTTCTTGTCGTATTGTGTACTTCCCCATATTTTCTTTTACTGGCAGGTTAGCGCAGATTTTGGGGCGCTATGGAGATTGATTTTAGCGAGGATTGTTTGGGAAAGATTTGTATTATTTTGTTGTATAGAGGTTTGGAGATTTGTATTTTATTTTCGAGTTAGTTGTTGTATGTAATTCGAGAGATTTGGTATTTAATTTTAAGAGATTGAGATTTGTAGTTTCTCTTTTGTTGTTGTGGGACTTAAATGCTATATACCTTGTCACTTGTCACTTGTGGATTTGGATTTACTTTATCGCATTAGCGCTCCGTTCGCTCTCCCCGGGCGGACGGGGTGTTACAAAACTTTTATTATCGACATTAGCACTCTTGTCGATTAGTGGACGTCGACAAAACTGTAAAACTCAGCAAAAATATTTATCATTGATATAAGAAAGGATCTTAACTGCCATAAAACTCGGCAATAATCTTTATCACTGATACAAGTCTATACGTGACAACTGAATTTTTCACGGGCTTGTCACGGTCAAAGACCGTGACAAGTTCGTTAAAGTTGTCACGGATTTGTCACGGTCTTTGACCTTGACAAGTCCGTGACAAATGTAAAGCTTGTCACGGCCTTTGACCATGATAAGTCCATGACAACTGATAAAATTGTCACGGTCAAAGTTCGTGACAAGTTAATTTGTCACAAACTTGTCACGATTTTTTACCATGACAATTTTGGGAAGAATTTAAAAAAGATATTTTCTAGGCAGTATGGCCACTGCCACTGCCTAACAATATATTTGTACATGTTATAGCAAAATTATACTTGTTCAAACATCATATATCCAAATAAAGTATAAATAATGTATATCAAATCATGGCATATATTCAAATAAAATAGAAATATAAATATCCAATATCCAAACCAACATGTACCAAATAAAAAATATACAAATACAATCCAATATCCCAATAAAACAGATACAAATAATGTCATGGCATAGAATCGGGAACAAGTCGGAGGAGGAAGGAAGGCCAAACTATATACACATCGAGACACCCCTCAATATACGTCACGCCGCATTATTCGTGCAACCACAAAGATGAGTTCTCCTTTCCGGACATCAAATGGATGATGATCACCCTTGCCTCAATTTCTTGAAGGGGATGTCCATGAACCGACATATCCGGGAGGAAGCTGGGGTCCTTTAACCCTCTCGCTATCAGATGACCATCGTATATGTCGAATAAAAACACGCTCGACCAACCGATTATTGTCATAGGCCACTCGACGGGATTCATGATGGGAAATGAATCATCTGGCGGCGAGTTCGCGCGTATCGGTAATGAAGCAGTGATGTCCTCGTCCTCGTCGACCTCCACCTCCTCCTCCTCCTCCTTCTCCTCCTCCTTCCCCTTTTTGCTTCTCCTTGCCCTTTCCCGTGGCCTTGTCGGAGGTAGACCATAACTTACGTTTCATGAAGGCGTAAATATGTAGGGTCGTCGCCTCCAACCTTAATAGCATCTCGTCATTGGTGTCCACCTTAGAGCCAACCCGGTGTCGCTCGTCTCCATTCCGGTGATCCTCGACTTCCCCACCCGTGAGCTCACCCCAAGTCCTCCCCTTCCGATTCTCCCCGAGCACTCTGTGACACCCCGCTTAAAATAATAACGGGTGGCCAACCCTATACAACATTAAATCAGGAGTCTTAGATGGCTCAGTCTCAACATCAACTGGAAGTATTAAAATATATAGGACTAACTACCCGATACCATATAAGCGAGATGTTAAAATTAAATAAAATACAAAACAGACAACAAACCAACACTATAAGCTACTAACAAAGAAAAGAAAGAGGCATACAAGAACTATGATAAATGGAATGAATAACTACAAATGAAAATGCCGCAAAGAAATAAACCCGAATAAGCTGTCGGGTCACAGACAATACAATCACTGAAATGGAATAAATATAAACATTTATAAATATCCCTTGGGTATAAACCCGATTTACAACTTGAATCCTACCTAGATTTTTAAAGAAGTAGGAAGCGACTACAATCTAGATCCCGCAACAGTCCGCACCTATCACGACTCCCAAAACTCTGGATAGAAGGTCATCCGGCATCCCTGCGGTAGGACACCTGTAGTAATATATATAGATATATATATATACATGCAGGAGAGAAAAGTAAACGGGTCAGAGCCCGAGTTGTGAAAATATTTTGCAAGTGTGTTAACCGTGCATAATAAATATAAATGCACTTATTTCATAATTATAGTGGAATCGCACTCTCGTGAAACCCCAACTCACCTCTCATCTAACGGCGCGCACCTATTCGCGTCCTAAAATCTTAATTAAGTTACCCCACCTATAAGGACAACCTACTTACCATAGACCTGCCTTCCTATCATATCCCAAGAATCCACTCTTTTCTAATCACAGTTAATTATTTTTACAAACATATATGCCATACCAGGCTTAATGGATTCCGGTTTATAATTTAATCAATTATAATTCTTAATACGTTACACATATACATTTGGGTTGAATCATAGGATTTAATCTCTAAATAGCATGCATACAAATTATTAATGGCAAAACTTCTCTCCACGTTCAACATTGCACCATGTTTCGTGCGTGGGGCGTCTCGCAAAGCGAAATCCAAACAAGGAACCCCCCCGTTACACTACTCCTTGACAATGTCGATCCTAGAGATCCATTACACTATACATACAATTCTACTATTAAAACTACTGAATTTAGATTATCATATAAGAACAACTCAAAATGTCCAATAATATCCTTGGGATGATGTAACCAAAGTATTCCTTAAATGCGATACATCAACCCCCATCAATCTAGTACATCATAATCATCCAAAATGTACTCCATAAAGATTCCATATCCTTTCACCTATAGGATATATATATATATATATATATATATATATATATATATATATATATATATATAGGTATTTATTCTAAACATATATATATATACAATCATCCATTCCCATAGCCAAGTGTACATATCACATATGATGTACAATGGCCATGCACATAATATACCCGGCTATATATATCGCCGATAAACTGCATCATGCTATCATCTTCCAGGCTATTACTAGCATACCATCCTGGGGACCACGGTCGGACTCAATATCACCGACATCGGGGCCAAACACACACACACGACATCCCGGGAACACTACACCAAATCTGCACTATTGTCACGGTCATTGACCTTGACAAGTTGGACTTGTCAAGGTCAATGACCGTGACAATTCGAGGCGAGACAATTTTTTTTGTCACGGACGTGTCACGGTCATTGAACTTGACAAGTTCGTTAGAATTGTCACGGTCGTGTCAAGGCCGTGGACCGTGATAAGTTTAGTCACGGTTAATAACCTTGACAAACCCGTGATAATATTTAAAAAAATTATCACGATCAATGACTGTGACAAGTCCGTGACAAGATTTGTCAAGAACTTGTCACGGTCAATGACCGTGACAATTTTGGGAAGAATTCAAAAAAATTCGGCTGGGAAGTATGGCCACTGCCACTGCCTAACAGTATATTTGTTCCTGATATAACAACGTTGGTTGTACCTATTCAAACATCATATATCCAAATAAACTAAAGATAGTGCAAATATATATTCATGACGATATAATCCAAATATTCAAAATAGAAATAATATACATGACGATATAATCCAAATATAATTAAAATGGAAAAATTTAAAAATAATGTTACTACATGTCTTGGGTAAATGTGAGGAGGTGAGTTGGCCACACGATATACGAATTGACGCACCCACTAATATACATCGTACCGCATTATTCGCGTAACCACAATAGGGAGTTCCGCTTCCCGGGTATCACATGCGTGACGAGCACTTTGGACTCGATCCCTTGAAGCGCACGTCCATGAACTATTCCACCCTCGACGATATTCGGGTCCCTCAACCCCCGCCCTATCCGCTGGCCATCAAATACATCCAATATGAACACGCTCGGCCAACCAAGTGTCGACAATGGTCTGGGGAAGGGAGCCAAATAAGGAAGTGGATCATCGAAATACGCACGTGACGGTGAAGAAGCAGCGAGGTCCACATCCTCGTCCTCCTGCGCCTCGTTCTCCTGCACCTTCTCCTCCTCCACCGCCTTCTCCTTCCCTTTCCCCTTCCCCTTACGGTCTCCGTCCAACGTACGCTTCATGAATGCGTACATATCTTGGACCGTCGCCTACAAACGGGACAACTTCGCGTCGTGTGAATCCACCGTTCGAGCCAACCCGGTGTCGCTCGTCTCCAATCCGATGATCCTAGATTTGGCCACCCGCGAGCTCACCCCCCTTGTCCTCTCCTTGCGATCAGAGCCAAGCACTTGGCTGAGTGAGTTTGTGGACAAAGACGCCTTGTCGGCATCAGACTGCGACTCATGCACTTCCTTAAGCGTTGCCTGAAATGACAAAAAGCACATGATTAGTAAAATAAGTAAACTAAAAAATTATAACGTAATTAACAAAAATTAAACTGTAAGATTACTTACAATCGTGGCCACGACGCTCGGGGACACCTCCTTGTCCTTCCCCTTCTTCGTCCTAAGAGCCACATAAGTATCGAGCCTATGTGGCTTACCCCCTAGCCCACTCCCTACCCACTGAAATAAAATAAAGTAAAATTAGTATCGGTCCCGCAAAGTAAAATAATGAAGAATAATATATTTCTGTAGTTATAGAAAAATTAAATCTTACCTTCATCCTATGCTCCACCTCGGCGTAAGAGGTCCGGCCGGAGTAGTGCACGTCCGTCTTTTTTGCCCGATTTTCCCTCCCCTATTGGCGAGATGCCAATTGTCGATCCTCGATCTCATTGTCAATGAACTTTTGCCATTGTGCCAATGAGATCGGCTCCTTGGGCGGGACGGATCCACGCCATTGTATAATGGACACTCGTGTTTTCCCAAAGTACCGTGTCCGCATATTTTTCTTCCACGTCTTGTGTTGCTCAGTCAACTGCTCCAAGACGGAATCGCGTAGCTTTTGATCCAAGTTGAATTGTTCCTGTCCAACAAATTCAATGTTAGTTGCGAATAAATATAAATATAAATATAAATATAAAATAAAATCGAAATCGAAATCGAAATCGAAATCGAAATTGAAATTGAAATTGAAATTGAAATTGAAATATTCATATAAATGTAAATATCTTACTTGTAGTGCCGCCCAAACAGCTAACTTGAGCTCATATGGCACCTCCTTCCAACTCATAAATCCCGGGTCGATGACCGTCTTTAGCAGCTCGAGGGATCTCGCTAATAGCTCCGATTTGTTCTCGATGGTAATCCCAAATTTTCCATATTTGGGGAGCCTAGGGGCGGAAGAGCCCTCGTCGCCTCCGCTTCCACCGAGCCCAGACGACATCATCATAAACAGCATCATCATCTTCGCCTTAATACCTGAAGGAGACATTTGCTGTAAAAAATGTTATTAGTACAGATAAAAAAAACGTTATTAGTACACATAGACACACACCCCTACCCCACCCCCACCACACACACGCACACGTACACGTACATACATATTATTATACAATTGTTATTATACAATTGTTACTAAATTAGTTGAAAACATATAACGTGGAATAGATGTAAAGTATGGAATTATTATTATATATATTATATATGCCGGAATAGATGTAAAGCTTGGAATTATTAGTACACAAATCGCCCCACCACCCCACCCCACCCTCCCCCCTGCCCACCACCCCACCACACATATATATACACACACATATACACATATTTAACCCGTACTCCTTCTAATTCATCTACTCAATTAATTCATTTCATCAATTAAAGTATACAATTATTAATTTACTAATTTACAATGAGGGGCAATCATACTTTCATATGAAATTGGCACTAATTATTAATTTACTTTCATCTAAAACTATACAATTAAAATTACAATTAAAGTTATACAATTTTTTAATTAAAGCTATACAATTGTAACAAAAAAAAACCACCCTAGCCCCCAGCCCCCTCCCCCCACCACACACATACACACATATATACACACACATACACACACATATACACATATTTAATTTCAAGTACGTTTCATTTAATTATCATACTTTGTATATATTGTTCGATATACAAAGCAATTTTCAAAAAAAGTTAAAAAATTTCTCCCCCATATGGACAATAATCCAGTGGTCATGCCACTTTTAAGACTAACCAACCCAACATTTACTAAACAAAATAATCCAACAGCAATTTCAACAACAAATGTGTAACCCGTACTCCTTCTAATTCATCTACTTAATTAATTCATTTCATCAATTAAACTAACAATTAAAGTATACAATTATTAATTTACTAATTTACAATAAGGGGCAATCCTACTTTCATATGAAATTGGCACTAATTACTTTCATCTAAAACTATACAATTAAAATTACAATTAAAGCTATAAAAATTATTAATTAAAGCTATACAATTGTTAAAACCCCACCACCACCCACCCCCCTCCCCCCACCACACCCCCTGCCCCCTCCCCCACCACACACATATATACACACACTTACACACATATATACACATATTTATTTTCAAGTAGGTTTTATTTAATTATCATACTTTGTATATATTGTTCGATATACAAAGTAATTTTTAAAAAAAGTCGAAAAATCCCACCTCCATATGGACCATAATCCAGTGGTAATGCCACTTTTAAAACTAACCAACCCAACATTTACTAAACAAAATAATCCAACAGCAATTTCAACAACAAATGTGTAACCCGTACTCCTTCTAATTCATCTACTCAATTAATTCATTTCATCAATCAAAGTATACAATTATTAATTTACTAATTTACAATGAGGGGCAATCCTACTTTCATATGAAATTGGCACTAATTATTAATTTACTTTCATCTAAAACTATACAATTAAAATTACAATTAAAGCTATACCATTTATTAATTAAAGCTGTACAATTGTTAAAAAAAACCACCCCCCTGCCCCCTCCCCCACCACACACCACCACACACATATATACACACACATAAACACACATATACGCATATTTAATTTCAAGTATGTTTCATTTAATTATCATACTTTGTATATATTGTTCGATATACAAAGTAATTTTCCAAAAAAGTTAAAAATTCTCACCCCCATATGGACAATAATCTAGTGGTCATGCCACTTTTAAAACTAACCAACCCAACATTTACTAAACAAAATAATCCAACAGCAATTTCAACAACAAATGTGTAACCCGTACTCCTTCTAATTCATCTACTCAATTAATTCATTTCATCAATTAAACTAACAATTAAAGTATACAATTATTAATTTACTAATTTACAATGAGGGGCAATCCTACTTTCATATGAAATTGGCACTAATTATTAATTTACTTTCATCTAAAACTATACAATTAAAATTACAATTACAATTAAAGCTATACAATTTATTAATTAAAGCTATACAATTGTAAAAATTGCACCACCACCACCACACCCCTTGCCCCCTCCCCCCGCCACACACACGCATACACACACACACACACCACACCACCCCCACCCCACCCCCTCCCTCCCTCCCCCCACCCCCACCACGCCTGCACCACCCCACCCCCATTACCCCTTCCCCCTCCCCCACCACACACATATATACACACACGTATACACTTACATATACACACATATATATACACACATACACATACACATACACATACACATACACACACATATAGAAATGAAAGAGAAAGAGAGGAAAAAAAACATACCTTAGAGAGAGAGAGAGCAGAAATCGCTTAGAGAGAGAGAGGGAGGGAACCAAAAAAGGGTAGAAAAAAAGAAGTCTAGGTTTTTTTTTACTGTAGAAGTTGTCACGATCGTGCCAAGGTCATGGACCGTGACAATTATTTAAAGAATTATCACGGTCATTGACCGTGACACGACCGTGCCAACTACATTTGTCACGGCCATTGACCGTGATAATTCTTTGTCACGGTCGTGTCAAGGTCAATGACCGTGACACAAAACGCGTATTTTTTATCACGGTCAATGACCTTGACAAGGGTGGCCGGCTGAAATGTGACAATTTTGTCATTTTGGTGTAGTGGAAGCGGTCATAGCTCCTAACCGGTCAATGAGATGAGACATACCCACCACGTCTCACCCTAAAAGAAATGCATATCACATAATAACACAATGGACGAGTATGACCTGGGGAGTATCCACACCATGTTCCTTGATCCAGGATGCTCACCCTCTGCGCGAAAACTTTCCAATGATAGCATGAGAGGGGTATGCTTAACCACATAAGTATATATATCGTTTACATGCACAATATATACACATCCATATGATCCCATCATAAGATTAAATCATCACATAAGGTTTAGATATGCATAACATAATTATATCCATATAATCATATCTATACACCCATATATCCACATATCCATACACACACACACACACACGCACACACATATATATATATATATATATATATATATATATACAAACTATTTCTCGTTCATATGTATAAGATTTATAAACTCGGCTATAAGTATACGTAATCCTCAATATACTAGCTGCCACCCCAAACTCATTTAATTTACCACGTTATGTGAATATAATCCCTCACTTGAAGCATATTCATCCATTTTTCCTATGATGAATAGTCTCCCAAAAATATATGTTCATTTTCAACATTTGGGTTATCACCCAAAGTTTAGTGTAGGAAACCATCACTACACACCTCCTCTATATCCCATAGCACATTAATGAATCTAGTAATAATTTCTACAATTGGTATACACATAACTAATATTCTATAAAACTCAAGCTAAATCTTAAATCCATCTCCTGATCCCATCACTTAGGGAATATACCCGTTGCAAATCACACACTGATGAACAACAACTACCCCGATTAGATTTACACCCGCTACTCTAGTTGGTAATATGATCCCATCGCTCTCGATTTTGAATACGGTTCAATCACTCTTATGAATCCCCTAGTCTAACGCCTCTCTGATTTATTCCTTAAATTTCTCATTACTAAGGATACACGACCACTCTCTTTCATTGGGCCCCAAATTGTATCTTAATAATATCCTATCTTTATAAGGATTCGGTATAAATGTCGGCCTAGAATTTCACAACATACCCTCGCAACTCTCTCTAAGATTTCTTAACCTACCATCATATCTATAATTACTTTTGATCTATAATTAGGATTCTCAACCCCAATGAGGTTTCCCCATAATCTCTATACACAACTCCAATGCATACATGGATATATTTTTTTTTCACAAGTTGTTCCAAGAAGTTCCCATAATCATAACGTGCGAGGAACCCTCTTATATGTCTCCAAATATATATTTCTTACATCCTATAATGATCTCCCAAATCAATAAACCCAACCAAAAAGGATTAGAAATCACTATAGAGAAAATTCCACAAAATGCCCTGTTTTCGAATCGATTCGGCCATATTCCGAATCGATTTGGCCCAGTGAATCGATTCGGCCTCCAAGGCGAATCGATTCGGGTCCAAAGACCTGGGCTTCTGTCTCAGGCCGAATCGATTCGATCAATGCAGACTTGCCAATTTTGCCTAGGCCGAATCGATTCGCTTAAGGGGAGAATTGATTCGGGTCTGCAGAATTTGAAGGGTTCTTCTTCTTCATTGAACCCATGAATTCTAAACCATAAAATTACATTTCTAACCCCTAAACCTTCACCATAACCTGATTCTAAGCCAATAAAATAACCCAAAGTTGATCCCAACCATTTCTACACCATCAAACCCATATCTAAACATTGATTTCAAGATTTAAAACCAAAAATCTAGGTTTGATATTTATACCCAAAAACCATTTCTTTAACCCACAAATTATGAAATGAAATACACAAATGACTTATATAGAAAGATTAAACACTTGCCTCAGATTTTTAGAGGTTGCATCGTCCTCGATGTCATGTTTGGGCCGGAATCTCGAAGCTTTTCTTCCTCTCTCTCTTCTTTTCTTCGTCTTTCCTTTCTTCTTTCTCCCTCTAGGGCTTTTTCTCTATTTCTCTCAAATGAGAAGGCTTGATCCGTAAGCCTCTTAAATCCTTTAAAACATAAATCCCAGTTTTAATTGTTAATACACACTTTAAATGACTCAGTTACTCCATTTCGAGTCAAACTGACTTAAAAATAATTTGGAACCGAAATAAAACCCAATGACAGTCATTTTGACTATCTCGACCCTTCCGGGATCGACGGTACCCTCAAAATCATCATTCATAATACTTTAAAATGTTCTCTATTTTTGGACCTCAAGTCCCAAATTTTAAAATTCTCTAATTTAATTAAATTTTATTTTCCCAAAAATTTAATTTCTCAGTCTCCAAAGTCACGGGTAGTTACAGCTGAGTGCGTCCATAGACAAAAATGTTTTGTCGACATCAGACTGCGACTCATGCACTTCCTTATGTTTTTCCTGAAGCGACAAAAAGTACACGATTAGTTATTTAAGTAAATAAAAAAAAATGAAACAATAATTAAAATTTTTTAACATTTTTAACTTACAATCGTGGTTGCGACGTTCGGGGACACCTACTTGTCCTTTCCCTTCTTCGTTCGAATTGCCACATATGCATCGAGCCTATGTGGACTACCCCCAGGGCCATTCCTTATCTCCTCAAATAAAATAATGTAGAATTAGTAAGTAACGCAAAATAAAATAATGCAGAATAACATAAAACTAAAATTAAAGAAAAATAAAAACTTACCATCATATGCTCCACATCGGCGTAAGACGTCCGTCCATAGTAGTGCACTTCCAATTTTTTCGCCCAATTATCCCTCCCCGATTGACGAGATGCCAATTGTCGCTCATCGATCTCATTGTTGACAAACCTTTTCCACTGTGCCAATGAGATCGGCTCCTTCGGGGGGACGATTTCACGTACTCTCATAATGGACTCCCGGGTCTTCCCAAAGGGGGAGATACATTCAAAGTTAACGGACAGCGCCTAACACCATATCTAGAGGTGTGTGTTGAAGAAGCCGACACTATTTGGTTGTCAGACGCCATTTATGGGGTTGAGTGAGCTGTAACAGAGAGATCATCGCACCCCCAACGCATATGGGGTGAATCTTGTGTATAGTAGTTGTGAGTCGATTAGGGAAGTTAGGAGTCTGTAGGTTTAAGTCACGCGAGGTTAGGGATAGGAGCACTAGTACACATTTTGAAAGAGTATATCGGGTTCGACGTAAGCGTTGAGAGATTTTAGGTCAATCTTGTGTAGGAGTAATTTTGGGTATACTCGGAGATTCGAGAAAGAACAATTCAGCCTTTGAAAAGGGAAGCGAAAGCTTTTAAGAACCCAGACTGGTCCGGTCCTGGAGACCCGAATCGGTTCGGTGTCTGCAACTTTTTATTTCCCTAGGTTCACCCCCCCAATCTCCCCAATCCCTCCATTTCCCTCCAAATTCATTCACCACCAATCTCCCCATCCACTTTCCCTCCAAATCTACCCCCCCTTCCCTCCAAAAATAACCCTCACCTCCCCTCACCACCTATAAATACACCCCCTTTCACCCTCATTTCACCACCACTCTCTTACTATCTCTTTCTCACTCTCCCATAAACCCCAAATTACTTCCCACATGGCCCTCCCACAAAAAACAACTCCGTTGAGGTTGTCAACTACGGCAATGATGTGTTCCGATCCAACTCCGAGCAACTTTGGTGTGAACATTTTTTCAGCCATTCACGCAGGCTACGTATGGAGAGCCAGGTGCGCTGGAATGTGTTGCCCCAATCGGTCACTGACCTCTTCCTTCCAAGGGTGTGGTGTCGTTTTTTCAATGAGCCCCACGACGAGGTGTGGGTGGCCGAGGTGCGCGCATCTTATGGATCTCTTGTCCGCGCTGCTGACTTCACTTTCGACGCATATGTTGACGCCACACGCGTCCCCTTCTCCTTAGATATTCTGATTTAGAAATTGGCAAAAAAAGGTGTCCCGAGCCCAGCTGAATTTACGTACCGCAACAATCTCCCCCCCCCCCCCCACACATGAAAGCTACATGCATGTCCCGCTTTGAACCCGACGAATATTAGGGTACCGAGACATTCCCGATGCACCAGCTGAATGACAAGGCCCATATCACCTTTCAAATTATTTGCGCCAACATCCTCCAAACATCCAACAACTCGGCGATGCGCCCCCGTCAAGCTACCCCTGTTTACCACCTCTTCGACCCCAATACCCCTATCCACCTGGACCACATTCTCTACACGACATCCTCTTCGCGGACTTAGATAAGAAAGGTACAACCCCTCTCCCTTATGCCCGACTCATTATTTCCATTCTAATCGATATCGGCATTGCTCCTCCCACCGGGTTTCCTCGCATTCCTAATCTTATTGGGTGGGGCACCTGCACCAAAAGTGAGAGGCAAAGAGAGACCATACGAGCACGAAGGGCGGATGATAGTGACGAGGGTGATGATGATTGCGATGATGAGGAAGAGGATGAGGAAGAGGATGAGGTGGTTGCGAATATTGAGATGGGGGAAAGTGAGGAGGAGTATGATGAAGATGAAGATTCAGATTTCGAGCCACAGGGAGCAGATCTTGATAGACGCATTTCAGCGGTGGAGACACGCCTCGACGGTTTAATAAATGAATACCGTACCGACCGTCAAGCGTACCAACGCGATACAAGGATGATGCACCGCCTTCAAGCTGATATGTATCGTATGACTATGGGTGCGCCACCTCCGGCATACTTTTATGACCCATATGACCCAAATGCTCCCAGTAGTAGCTCTCACCCACTCCCGCAGTATCCCGTTGTTGAATGGTTGTGGTGTTTTTTTGTAGTTCTTCACCTATCTGTGTATTTAACTGCTTATATTTCTATTGGTGATGTAGAACTATGAATTTTCTATCCTTTCCTTAGCTTGTACTTACTCAGTATTAATATAAAGTTGCATTTTGTACTTTGTTCATTTTTCATGCTTCTCTTTTTATTTTAGATTTTAGTCCTTTTTGAATGAGGACATTGAAAGTCTATGTTAGGGGGGTATGTATGCGCTTCAAAATTTCTCAACAACGAAAAAAAATGAAAAATCCCAAATAGCCAAAAATATTTTTCCTTCAAAATAAATAAAAATTGGAATTTAAAAGCTTCAAAAATGTCACATTTGTGTGTAGTCTCAAGTTGTAAAAATCCAATGCACAAAGCCAAAGTTGACCAAAGATGAAAATTGAAAGAAAATTGATGACTTTACAAATAAGTGTGGAGATTAACCAACTCGATGAGATTTTGAGCCTATCAATTTTTGTGAGTAATTAAATCAATCTGAGTTAATGATTAACTCAAAGTTCATTTCAGCGTTTTAATAAGTCGTTGAAGATCTCAAATGCTTGTTTTGATTGGTTATGGAAAATGTGTGTGATATTTCCTTGAAAAGCGCGCTGAAAGTATCGCTAAACTAAATTCATCTCGAAACGCATATGGTAAAGCAATTAGCAATTTGGACAATGAAGTAGGCCATCGTTTGTTTACCCAAAAATATTAGCCATAAAAAATTGTAAAAAATTATCCCTTTGCAACCCAATTTGAGCCCAATAAAATGTTTCATTTTCGTTTGATAGCCCGAAAACCCCATATAGCCCGGAATTATGAAAGTTCAAAATAAAAAGGGGCAAGAAAAATAGAATCATGATCAACAAAAATAGCAAGAAAATAAAATATTTTTGAAAAAAAAACAGAGAAAAATGAGCAAAATCTCGGAAAAGCACTAATGAACATCATAAGAATATTTTTCAATTTCGAATTTCCCAACCATTTCCATGCTACCCAATACACCTTAAACCCGAAAAAGTCCTAACCGAGTCCATATTGCGAAATTGATTACCGCGTGGAGAATTAAGACACGAAAAGATTAAAAAAAAGAGATTAATTGGTGTGAATAAGAGGCGATGTTTTTCGTTTTCCAAATGACCGTATTCCGATGATGAGATCTTTTAACCGTAAAATTTCGTCTTTGCAATTTTTGTGCGTTAATTAGTTTTTCAATTATTTACACTTTATATCACGCATACCGAGAGAATAGCCACATTTTCGAGTGATTCGTTTGTGAGAGCATCACGCGAGATTTTGAAATCAAAGTGAATTTTCGAAAAGTAACGTAATGATCAATCGCTGGAAATTAGCGATTCAATTTTTGGCTTTGCACACACACACTCTGATTTTAGACTCTTGAAAATGAATTTGCGTTGACTATTTTTGAAGAATTTAAATTATACATTTTTGATATATTTTTATTTTTCTTTGAGTCGAAAACGAATTTTATGGGTATATTCACTGCAAACCCTCACGAGACACAACTCGTCCTATTAAGGTAACCTAGGGGTTTAAAAGTTTGTTGCCTACGCTAAATGCAATCGCTTGCCTGCGAAAGAGGTATTATATCCCATTTTAGAGTTTGTTAAGAGTTTGACCATGATTTGATTCTTTTACATTGCTCAGGACGATCAAAGTTCTAAGTTAGGGGAGTTTTGATTAGGCATAAATTCTTCCAATTTATCCCCTTAATTTAGAGGCTTTTATTACCTCGGGCGATGTAAAATGCGTTGATTTGTCTCATATCTATGCTACTAACATCTTCTAACAAGTTCCCCTAGTTTCGTGTATTTCTCATCAATTTTTCTGGTGTTTAATGCATGAGAGAAAGAAAGAAACTAAAAGAAAAAAAATAGAAAGAAAAGTCAAAAGGAAAAAGAGTAAATTCCAGCTGAAATTCGGACGAGGCCCCAAAATGAAAGTTGAAGACCTCGAGTCTACAAGCACGTAGGGAGAAACGGCGTCCAAATATGAGTCCCGAATCAGAAGTTATGAAGCCTTAAAGTTGAGAGAAAATCAAGAGAAAAGCAAAGAAAAAGCTATAAGGAACCGGACCGGACTGGTCAATGCCAATATCGAGCCGATTCGGAGGAGATCCAGACTCTGGTAAAAATTTAGCATCGAACGGATCCACATAAGAATAAAAATGAACCGATCCAATGCCTTGAGAATCCTTGAATAAAATTGAATACCGGACCGATTTAACTTCACCTAAAAATGAATCGGTCTGGCATCTTATGATTCCCTGCATAGATTGGAAGACCACACCTGTTGATGTAAAAAATTAGATTGTATCTAATTATTTAATCACAGATAAATTTAAATGAGAAAAAGAATTTTTAAAGTGGTTCAGCCTTATAAGAATGGCCTACATCCACTGTTTCTGTTATTACTGAGTGTTTGGGAATTCTCGATTACAGGTTTGATCAAGAAATTCCGGTCCCTCTACAATGAGGATGATACAATGTATTTATAGCCCTTAGGCTGTACATGTGAAAGGGTAAATAATTAATGCCCCTTAAGCGTATACATCTGTATGATAATGATAAGCATTCAATGAATAGTCGAACTGTTGGTTATCTTGCAATTAATGCTCTGGTCGAGATGCAGCTCGGACCGCCTTAGTTGCTCGACATTCAGGAGTTCCTCGGAGTAGTGGAGTTCCTCGGAGCAATGAAGTTCCTCGGAGTACACCTGTAACTCGGAGTGCCTGAGTTGATCGGGGAAGCAGAGTTCCTCATTCCTAAAGTGATTGCAGGTGCCACGTAAGCTAACACGTGTCTTCTTGTGATTCATCCACGTCAGCATGTCAATTTTGGTATCAACAGAAGCCCCCAATGTTTCATAGTTCGAAATTTGAGGAGTATGGAACATTCTTTCTCGGAATATGAAAGTTTTAAATGATCCTCCTGATTTCTAGGAGCGTTTCCTTTGTATTTATTTTTCCTTCCAAATTCGTAGAATCAGACTTTTTGAATTTTTATAACTGCTTCGATCTTCGCGCATTTTTTATCCTTTTAGCCGCCGGTAGCGTAATCGTTTCTTTTTATAATCATTACCTTTACCGTTTCCCGAGGCAAAGTATTTAAGCGTCGCAGACAATCCCATAGTCTTCTACCTTTTCGAATTTCTGTCTTTGAGTTTTCCATTGCCTTTTTCTCTCTTGTGCGTTCATCCTTTCCATCGTTCGTTGTCAGCAGATCCACTCTTTTCCTGTAAGATCTTCTTCCTTCTTCTTCATTTCCTTTATTCACCATGGTTTACCTTGTTGAATCTCTTGATAAGTTTCGTTCTAATTTTTCTATCCCTTCTTGGGTAATTCTGGAGGAACTTTCTGAGCCTTCAGATTATTTCCGCTTGGCTGAGGGACATTGGTTCCCCAGTCTTTTTGTTGCTGAGTGTGGATTTTCCTTTCCACCCAACCCTTTATGTCTGGAATTTTATCAATATTTTTACGTTGTTCCTGCAAGAATAGCCCCCAACACCTAGAGAATAGTTAATGGGGTGCATAGGTTAAATCAAATTCATGGAACTCGCATAGGGATTCCAGAAATCATGTTCTGTTATAGATGGACAGTTGGGGATAATACTTTTTGTTTAAAAACTAGATTTTTAAATAGGGCTTTAGTGGTCAATCTCCGAGATGCCAATAGGGACTATTTTGAGCATGGGGTTATTATAAAAAATTGGCAACATGCTCCTTTAATTGGAGATGAAGTATATCAGGGTCCCAGATGCCCTCCCTATGGCAATGGGATAGGTTATTTTTATTTTATTTCTGAAATTATGCTTTCATTATGTTTGATAAAATGTGTGACTGATATTTCAATGTGTATTTATTTGTAGTAGATAGCAAGAGAAAAGCTCCAAAGGAGACAGAAGTTAACATAAAACACTTGGAACTTATCTGGAGCTTGCATCAGACAGTTGCAGACGAGCATATTAGGTCTGCTTCATACTTGCTGCAGTATAAGAGCTATACATCTTCTTTTATCGCTCGTCCTGTGATCAACGATATTGAACCGGTGCCAGTTCTTGAAGATTCTTCTCCTGAATCACACATTCCCATGAGTCAAAAGATGGGTAAAAGAAGGGTTCCTTCTATCTTTGAGAAATCTGCCTCCGGTGCTGGGGAGGCAAAAAGAAGTAAATCTGATGTCCCAGAGGGGACAAAGAAAATTGATGCTCCTCCTTCTGCAGCAACTAAGAAGGCTGCTGAGAATCCCCCAGTGGCTCCGAGTAAGAGTGATGCTCCAACAGAGGTGATTACCATTTCACCGACCAAGAGTTCTTCCTTGGTCGAAACTGTTCCTGTGCCCCCGAGGAGTCTGAAGAAAAGCTCCTCGGTAAATTTGGCTAAAACCATTTCCCAGCCCCCAGTTAGTGGTACTGGTGTTCCTACCTTTGTTCCCCCGAGCTCTGCCATGAGCTCGGTGAAGACTTGGATCATCCCCGAGATCCAAGGACTTGAAGAAAACCTTTCTCGGGATATGCTCACCTCTTTGGCTACTCGCCATATTGCTTCAGTAAGTTTTTCTTGTTTTGAATCTTTTTATCTTTCACTTGTTGTATCTATCTCTGTACTGACTTGTAGTTATTTCCTTTTTCCAGTTGGTGAGTTATTTTAATACAATTGTGAAGAAAGACGAAGCTATCAAGGCTTCTAGCTCCTCGCCTGGTGTGGAGGAAGCTTTAGTGGGTTTGACCCAATCTCTGAAGGACTCCCGTCAGAAATATGAAGAGGACAAAGCTGTCTGGGAGAAGAAACTCTCCTCGTTCGAGGAAGAGAAGGCTCAGATTGTTGAAGTCTCCAAAGGGTTGAAGAATAAAGTAAAGGATTTAGAAGAGAAGAATAAGGAGCTCAACGAGAAGCTCAAAAATGCTGAAGAGCTTGAAGGAAAGCTCAAAGTTTCTGAGGAGGAATTAACCCAGCTCTGCGAAGTAAGTCGCCAAAAAGAGGAGGCTGAGAATAAGCTAAAAGCTGTCGAGGAACTTCTATCCGAGAAGCTATCCTCGGAGAAAGCAAAAAGAAAGTTGGAAGTGAAGAAGTATTTCAGCGTTGGCTGGGACAAGGGATGGAATAAAGGAGTGGCTACAATGATGGCGCAAGTTGAATATGGCAGCCTTAAATACTTCAGAGATGGATGGGTTGCTGCTCTGCAAGAGTTGAAAGTTGATGAAGGTTCTGACCTATTTCAGCGACATATTCCTGGTCCCCCTCCAACTCCCGAGGAAGAAGAAGAGGACGAAGCTGCCTCCGAGGAGTCCTCCATGATGGTGGGGGATCAAGTCCCAATTCCCCCTGTTGTCCAGTCAACTAGCGAGCAACTTTCAATTCTACCCGCCTCATCCGAGCAACCTCCTGCACTTTCTGAGCAACTTTTTATTCCTGCCGAGTAACCTAGCTCCTCGTCCCAGGCTCCCGAGAAAGTTTTGGGAGACAAGGAAAATGTGTAAAGTTGTTCGGTATTTTATCTTTGTTTTATTTTCTTTTGGCACATGTAACTTTGTACTCCTTTTCTATGATGTAATAAAACTTGCACTTTTGATCATATATGTTATTGATTCATTCCTTCATACTCTGTTTGCATTCTTATTAATTCTTGCCTTCTTCTCTTTATTAGTTTATGGCTAGAATGGAGTTGTTGTCTGCTCATGACACAAAACAGCTGAGACAATGCAATGAATACTTTTAAGGCTGGTCACACTGATTTGGATGAATCACAAATTGTAGACATCCTCGACCAAGATGCTTCAGAGCAGGCAATTGAGGCTTATCAATATCTGAAGTGTCTGCTTGATCGTGCCGTAGCCAATAATGTGGCTTATTATGAAATGATTGAAGACTTATAAGGCACTCTTGATGAACTTCAACAGCAATACAAAGAATCTTCAGCTCTTTTGCATGAGGGGTATGAAAAGAAATATCAACAACTCAGTGCTGACAAGGGCTATGACAAGATGTTTGCTGCTTACGAAATGAGAGAGAGAACTCTGAAAACAGAGGTCAATGAGCACAGGCAAATAGCTGAGATGTTGGGGCAAGAAAATAATAATCTGTAAAGGGAACTAGCTCAATTGAAGTCTGTTGCCTCCTCCTGAAATGCCTTGGTCCCTGTGACTGACGAGGGATTCTCTTTTCTCGAAGTCGAAAATGCCAACTTAAGAGATGAGCTGGAAACCTTGAAGAGGACTGGACCTTCTACTCCTGCTCGGGGTCGAGCAAGAGCTCCTCGGGGACGAACAAGAGCTGCTCGGATTACTATTGAGGAACAAAGAACTCAATCTGCTCTAGAAAATCAAGCCTTCCAACTAATGGCGAAGAACCAGGCCTTGGATGAGATGTCTAAGAAAATCCAGAATTTGGACGAGCAACTTGCTGCGCAGAAATCTGCCTTGGACAATAAGGAATTTTTTGCCAAAAGCCTTCACGAGCAGTTAGAAAGATTAACTTATCAATTCCATAAGCAGCCCGAGAATTCTGGATAGCAGGCTGCAATGAAGCCCTTTACCATTTGGATGCTCATATTGAAAATGCCAATAATGAAGGTTACAAGCAGGGGTGGTTGAACGCTCTGAGTGTACTGAAATTGGATCAAGATCACTATTTATGGGATTACCATAACCCTGGGCTGCTCGATCTACCAGTTCTGCCCTACAAGCTTGACATGAGCTGGATCCCTGCTCGGGCCATTCCTCGGTGCTTGATTTCAAAGTATCTCGGTGATTATAATCCCCATTCCAATGCAGAGTTATCTCGCCCCGAGCACCTGCTAGATAGACCATCCATAATGAATATTAGGATGCTTCAAGACCTTAACTTAATCAACTCTCCTTACGCTTTGGAGGATCCTCCTGTTGGCGAAGAACCTGTTTCAAAAGTAGAGGGAAAGAAACCAATAGAGTAGGAATCTTGATGTAGTAGTTAATATACATTTTATTATCAATGTACTTTCTTTTTGGACTTAATGAAAGACATATATTCTGTTTGCAAATGTTGATTGTCATTGTCTTGTAGTTGTAAAACACTTTTCATTTGTGTATGTATATCTGTTAAAAAGATGATGACATTATGTAATTTTGTTGACCAACTATAGCTGATCAAAACTTGTTGTCGACTAGCTTAAATTTGTGGTAATCATTTGGTTGCCCAAAAATAATGATGTTTTGCTTCTCGACCAATTAAAATCACAAGTAATAAAAATTTAATTTGGTCTCTACTATATTCGTAAATTGTTTCTGACCAACAATGGTCAACATCTTTTGATTCTCGACCAATATAAATTGGTGAATTTTTCTTTCTCGACCAACTTTGGAATTTTTTGAAAAATATTTTTTCTTCCTGACCAACCTTAGTTGGCAATTTTAGGAATATTTTTGCCTCCTAACCAAACCGAGTTGGCATTTGTAGGAGTATGGTTTCCTAACCAATCGAAGTTGGCATTTTTAGGAATGTCTTTGCCTCCTAACCAAACCGAGTTGGAATTTTTAGGAGTTTTTTGTTTCCTAACCAACCGAAGTTGGCATTTTTAGGAATATTTTATTTCCTAACGAACCGAGGTTGGCATTTTTAGGAATATTTTTGCCTCCTAACCAAACCGAGTTGGCATTTTTAGGAGTATGGTTTCCTAACCAACCGAAGTTGGTATTTTTAGGAATGTCGTTCCCTAACCAAACCGAGTAGGCATTTTTAGGGATATTTTGTTCCCTAACCAACCGATGTTGGCATTTTTAGGAATATTTTTGCCTCCTAACCAAACCGAGTTGGCATTTTTAGGAGTATGGTTTCCTAACCAACCGAAGTTGGTATTTTTAGGAATGTCGTTCCCTAACCAAACCGAGTTGGCATTTTTAGGTATATTTTGTTCCCTAACCAACCGAGGTTGGCATTTTTAGGAATATTTTTTATGTTGCTGAGTAGTGTAGTGTGTAACACTAGTATTCCCCAAAAAAAATTCAATAAAAGGAGAGAGGCTGGCAAAATTTCGTCATTTTATTCATACTGATGGAACTCCTTTACATGAGATTTTACATCACTGACTGCATTCCATGCATTCTTAAACTCTTACCCTTCTAAAGTTGCGATTCGGTAAGTTCCTGGTCGAACAACCTCTGTAACTCGGTATGGTCCATGCCAGTTTGCCTCCAATTTGTTGTGCTTCTGAATGACATTCTTTAGCACATAATCTCCTTCTTTTAGGTCGCACTTCTTCACCCTCTTATTGTAGAACATAGCTGTTCGTTGTTGGTAAGCAGCATTCCTAATGGATGCTTCTTCTCTAACTTCCTCGAGCATGTACAAATCCAATCTTCTCATTAAGTCGCTGACTGGGGAGTTAAAATTCAGTACTCTGTGTATTGGGAGACCCAACTCGACAGGTATTACAACATCACTTCCAAACGCCAGCATATATGGGGATTCTCTAGTTGCTGCTCAGGGAGTAGTACGATAAGCCCATAGTACTGACTGTAACTCATTGATCCAATTTTCTTTTGCCTCACTTAATCTTTTCTTCAAACCATTTAGCAGTGTCCTGTTCGTCACTTCAGTCTGTCCATTACTTTGGGGATGACCTGGTGCTGAGTGGAGCTTCAAAATGTTGGACTGATGGCAATAGGCAGCGAATTCCTCATTATCAAATTGCGTTCCATGGTCGGCGATGAATATATGAGGAAGGCCATATTTACAAATGATATTTCTACAAACAAATTGATATACCTTCTAGTAAGTCATGTCGACAAGCGACTCAACTTCTACCCACTTGGTAAAATAATCCACTTCGACGACGAGATATTTGAACCTTCCTCTGGTCGTTGGCAGTGGTCCAACTAAATCTATTCCCCACATAGAAAATGGCCAAGGGGAAGTGATAGGTGTCAACAATTCTTGTGGAGTTCTTCAGATGGAGGAAAAACATTGGCACTTGTCGCATTTCTTGGAATAGGCGATACAATCAGCCCTCATCGTTGACCAGTAGTATCCCTGCGTCATTACCCTTTGCAAAAGAGTCTGACCTGCTACATGGGCTCCACAAGACCCTTCATGGATCTCTTCAATCAATTCTTTCACCTCGGAGGGATGTACACATCTTTGCAAACCTGCCATAATTCCTCGTCTGTACAGAACACCATTAGTTAATACATACCGAGCAGCTTTAAACTTCAATTTCTTGGCCGCGAGCTTATCCATTGGTAATTCTCCCTCCTCGATATACGCCCTGATGGGATCCATCCAAGATGGTCCTAAATCAAGGGTAATAAAACTCATCATCAGGTCTTCATCTATGCTTCGACTAGCTAACACTTCAATTGGTATTGTTCTTCGTAGCTCGGTACGAGTAGCTGATTCTAATCGGGCCAGGGCGTCTGCTCTTGCATTCTCTATTCTTGGTATTCTGACTAACTTAATAGCAATAAATTCTGATACCAACTCCATCACCTTTACATGATACTTAATCATTAACTCTCCTTTGGCTACATATATTCCCAACATCTGATTCACAATTAATTGAGAATCACTGAAGACAATAACCTGTTGCGCCTCTATAGTTTTTGCCAAATTAAGACCTGCAATCATGGCCTCATACTCAGCCTCATTATTGGAGTCTTTGAATTGGAATTGTAGGGCGTATTCTATGTCGACTTCGTCCAGGCTGTTCAAAACGATCCCTGCCCCACAGCCTGTAGTGCAAGATGAGCCACCTACATATAACTTCCATATAGGCAACTCGTCTTCTAATTTCTGATTTGACAGAGTTCCTCGGTGGAATATTTGATGCTTTCTTTCATCATCTCCTGATACTTCTCGATCTTCGTCGACCATCTTTTCTCTCCCTTTTACCAACCTAAGCTGGTCTGAGCTCGAATTTGATGATCCTGTAATATCCACTTGCCTTTTTACCAACCTAAGTTGGTCTGAGCCAGTGTTTGTTGATCCTGTAACATCCACAGGTTGATCAACGATCTGCTTTTGCTCCTCGGGGGTATCGGGATAGGTGAACTCTGCTATGAAATCTGCTATTGCTTGCCCTTTAAGCGATGACCTGGGTTCATAAATTATATCATATTCGCCGAGCTCTATTGCCCAGTACATCAATCTCCCTGATTTTTCTAGTTTATGAAGGGCTTGTCTCAATGGCATGTCAGTATATACGATTATAGTATGGGCCTGGAAATATGGCCTCATTCTCCTACTCGCCTCAATTAGCACCAGTGCCAATTTTTCCAGCTTTGGATACCTGATCTCTGGTCCTCGGAAGGCCTTACTTGTGTAGTAAATTGGCTTTTGCACTCCATTCTCCATTCTAATCAATGCTGAGCTAACTGCATTCTCTGATACTGCCAGATACAAGTACAATTTTTTTCCCATCACTGGCCTGGACAATAGAGGAGGTGCTCCCAAATACTTCTTCAAGTCTTGAAAGGCCTTCTCACATTCATCATTCCACTCAAAATTGTTTCGGAGTGTTTTGAATAACGGGAGGCATCTATCAGTTGCTCGCGATACAAATATGTTGCGTGCTGCTACTCATCCTGTAAAACTTTGCACTTATTTCTTCGTCATTGGAGATCGTAGCCCTAATAGATCTTTGATCTTTTCTGGATTTGCTTCAATGCCTCGTTGATTGACGATGTACCCGAGAAACATGCCTTCTCGTACTCCAAATATGCACTTCGTCGGGTTCAGCTTCATTTGGTATTTGTCCAATTGATCAAAGGTCTGGCCTAAGTCAACTAGATGATCAGCAGTTTTCTTACTCTTTATCAACATATCGTCGACATAGACTTCCATATTGCAACTGATTTGTTCGGCAAAGACCTTGTTCATCAGCCGTTGATATGTCGCACCTACTTTTTTCAAACCAAAAGGCATAACATTATAACAATAAGTTCCCCTAGGGGTAATAAAAGAAGTACTCTCCCTGTCTTCAGGTTTGATTTTGATCTGGTTGTAACCAGAATAAGCATCCATGAAGCTGAGCAACTCGTGTCCCGAGGTAGCATCCACCAGTTGGTCAATTCGGGGCAATGGAAAATGATCCTTTGGGCATGCTTTATTGAGGTCGGTGAAATCAACACACATCCTCCATTTGTTGTTTTTCTTCTTTACCATCACCACATTGGCTAACCGGTCTGGATATTTAATATCCTCGATGAAACAAGCCTTATGGAGCTTCTCGACCTCCTCTTGTATAGCTTGATTCTTCTTGGGACTGAATACTCTTCTTCTCTGCTTTACTGGGATCTCCTTATTCACGTTGAGCTCGTGACATAAGAAATTTGGGTCTATTCCTGGAATATCTTCATGACTCCATGCAAAATTTTTCTTTCTGCTTCTTAGGAAAGTTATCAACTCCCATTTTATTGAGGCATCTAATGACGAAACTATTTGGGTTGTTCGTTCAGGATGCTCGTCGTCCAGAATGACATTTTCTGTAGCTTCCACCACCTGACCTTTTACAAGTTGAGATTCATCTCTAGGATCCAGTGTTTCAATTTCTGTACCTTCATCCACCTGATAGGTAGTAGTCTTTTTCCTCGATTCATCCAGCTCCACTTGTTCGGCAGATGAATAATAGCATTCCCGAGCTACTTTTTTATCACCCTTCATAACTCCTACTCCAAAATTTATTGGAAATTTTAGGCATTGATGTACTGTAGATAGAACCGCTTCGAACTTCTTCAAACCAACCCTTCCCATGATGATATTGTAGGCTGACTGAACATTCTTATCCATCACAAATAAGCGTATTCTTTCTGTTCGACAAGAAGGCCATGTTCCAATGAATATATCCAACTTGATCGTACCAAGTGGAAAAACTTTCTCGCCAGCAAAACCAAGGAGAGGTCTGTGATAAGGCTCCAGTTGAGATAACTTTAAGTTTAAACTGTCGAAGCACGAGTAGAACATGATGTCTGCCGAACTACCATTATCTACCAGAACTCTCGAAATCATCACTTCCTTCATTCTCATCTTGATCACCAATGGGTCATCATGAGGATATAGGACACCTGCGAGGTCGTTCTTTGAAAAACCAATGACCAACTTCTCTTTGTTTACCTTTCTCGGGCGATCTTCCTCGGCCAAATTTATCCGTTGAATATATGAGCAAGCTTGAGCCTCACAAAGGTATGCCTTTCTTTCTGCAGTAAGATCACCTCCTCCTGCATCTCCACCTGTAATAACATTACAATCAAATGTCCCAAAACGTACTGAAAATACCTCGCGTTCTGGTTTCCTTGGTCTTTTGGGAAGATCGGGGTCTTCTTCTGTATCATCTTCATGATCTCTTTTCCTGTGCTCCTCTGTTCGACGAGGAGATCTAGACCTCTCTCTTGTTCGGTCGTCATTTCTTCTTTCATTTCTACGATCAACTTACTTTGACAGTTTTCCTCGTCTGATGAATGTTTCGATCTCGTTCTGAAGAGCTATGCAATTTTTAGTCATATGTCCATGATCTTTGTGAAACTCGCAATATTTTTCCCTATTCCTTCTGTCAGGGCCTGCCTTCATTTTCTTTGGCCACTTTAACTCCTCGTTATTCTTGATTTCTTCCAAGACGTGATTGATACCCATCTTCAAAGGAGTATAATTATCAAATTTTTTCAAGACTTCCCATGACGACCTATTTTTGGATTGTTTATCACCACCATTGTTCTTATGCTCTTTCTTCTTGGTTTTGTCAACTTCCACCTTAGTTTCTTTATCCATATTTTTCTTTGCAGCCATAGCCTCCTCGGCATTCATGATTTTGGCCGCTTTTGCCATCAACTCTGACATGGTTGTGGGTGGATCTTTGGCCAAAGTGTAATACAACTTATTGGGGAACAACCCACTCATCAAGGCGGTGATCGCTGTTTTTTCTTCTTAATCTATGACTTCGAGTTTCTCGTTATTAAAACGAGTTATATAATCTCTAATACTCTCACCAGCTTTTTGTCTAACGCTTAACAAATGCGCTACTCGTTTTACTGGCTTTGCCCCAAAACAGAAATTCCCAATGAATAATTCGGCTAGTTGAAAAAAAATTGAAAATCTTGCCCCGAGGAAGATTATTGTACCATATCTGAGCAGATCCAGTAAGAGTTCCCGAGAATACCCTGCATCTCATCTCGTCGAGGATAGCGTAGATGTCGGCTGCAGCTTGATACTGCTCTATATGAAGAACAGGATCTGTCTTTTCATCATATTTGGGGGTCACTACGGGTGTTTTGAACTTTGACGGTGTGGGAAAATCCACAATGGCCTGGACAAAAGGTTTCCCCTGAACAAAAGTTTGTTGTAGAGGATTCTTCGCCTTAGCCATTTCCCCCAATCTATCTTCCAGTCTCTGAATAGAGCCTTTCCACGCGTCATTTCCTTCCTCGGGCCTGTTGGTTTGAGCAATTGATCGAGTTGATGTAGCTTCCTGGGATCTATCTTGACGAGCAGCTGGTCGCGATTGTGCTGACCCTTCTCTTAGATCTGATGGTTGTCGAAAACTCCTCGACATGGCCTTAGGTGGACTTTTATTCCTCCTAGGACCTAATCGACTGAAATGAGACACCCTGCTTAATCTTTCCAGCGCACTGGTTCTCTCTGGAGAGAGAGTGATACGTTGTTCAGTATCTGTAGCCCGCACTGATGAAGTTCGCCCAGGTTGATAAGAGAAATCATCAGATTCCTCATTATAATATGAATCAGTACGCCTGGTTCGTGAAGAAAGTAAATGGGTTTGTCTTTGAACACTTCGCTGTCCTGAATGGGCAAGTGCACCGCCATGAAGGGTTTGTATGAGTTGCCGCATAGTTTCTTGCATGGCGGTCTGGCCCTGGGCCAGATTTGTCATTATTCCAGCCAGATCTGGAATGTTTGAAGGAGCAGACGGATTTGGAGGATTTCCAGCGTTTCGATTGCTGGATTCAGGATTATCAGCCATTGATGATGAATTATTTTTGATGAAAAACGATATTAACAGTCGTTTTCTCACAGACGGCGCCAATCTCTTGATGTAAAAAATTAGATTGTATCTAATTATTTAATCACAGATAAATTTAAATGAGAAAAAGAATTTTTAAGGTGGTTCAGCCTTATAAGAATGGCCTACGTCCACTGTTTCTGTTATTATTGAGTGTTTGAGAATTTTCGATTACAGGTTTGATCAAGAAATTTCGGTCCCTCTACAATGAGGATGATACAATGTATTTATAGCCCTTAGGCTGTACATGTGAAAGGGTAAATAATTAATGCCCCTTAAGCGTATACATCTGTATGATAATGATAAGCATTCAATGAATAGTCGAACTGTTGGTTATCTTGCAATTAATGGTCTGGTCGAGATGCAGCTCGGACCGCCTTAGTTGCTCGACATTCAGGAGTTCCTCGGAGCAGTGGAGTTCCTCGGAGCAATGAAGTTCCTCGGAGTACACCTGTAACTCGGAGTGCCTGAGTTGATCGGGGAAGCAGAGTTCCTCGTTGCTAAAGTGATTGCAGGTGCCACGTAAGCTAACACGTGTCTTCTTGTGATTCATCCACGTCAGCATGTCAATTTTGGTATCAACAACACCGATCCGATATTTCTGTGACACCCCGCCTAATTAAATACCGGGCGATCACTCCTTTATTAAATTAAATCAAGGTAAACAGTTGGTTCATTCTCAGCATCACTGTCGATAAAAATAAATTTTCCAATTTAACACCCTAAATAATTCAGCTAAGTGTCAAAACCATTTTTATACATAACTTTCCAAATTTTATTTAAAAAAAATGATTTATTTATTTATTAACAACATTTCAACAATTAAGAATCACACCACAATAAACCTGGAACACAATCCAATTAATTTAAAACATTCGTAAAGCGAATGTCAACATGCGAAATATAAAGTAACACAAATCAAACTGAATAAATCCCATAGAGACAATACTAGAAATAACTGAAATACAAATGTCCCAATAACAATGAAATAATGGGAAGGGCGACACATGCCCAATAAATGAGAATGCTAGAAGTGGAGTCAATAAAGGAAGCCGTCTATGCAAGTGACCTGCAACTCCCACCTAAGCTGCAGCACGTTCCTTTCAAGGGATCCTAAGCAAGACGCCCCTGTGGATGGGCACCTGAAATATATACATATATATACAAGAGAGAGGGAGAAAAAGAAACGGGTCAGAGCCCGATAGTGTGTATGATTTAAAATTTGTTTAGCAAGTATTTAAATTGATACAGGCCAATGCAACAACATATTAGAGCGACACTCTCTTGAGAAATTCTCACCTCTCTTCTAATGTGCACGCCTATCGTACTAACCTTCCCAACGGTTTATCTTATCATTTTATCATACTAACCTTCCCAATAATTTAGCTTATCTTAACTTACTCATAAGATTTCAAATCCGAACAATATCATTGTTTAAAAAGAATACTTTCAATTTGCAGCATAACTCTCGTTTTAGCTTTTATTAATTTATAAAGTTTCCCAGTGTCATTTTATACTTCCACAAAACAAGTGCTTACTATTTGAGTCATCAACCATGTCCTACTTATCAAATCACAGTAGGTGGTTTCAAATTTCCAAATCTCATATATATATATTAACTACTCGTATAATATATATAAAATAACATCACCCCAAATAAAACGATGGTGCGTGCATACTTCTACTATCCAAACCCCATACCACTCATATCAAGGGGAATACAAATTCAGAATCACTCTCGAACTGTATTAACACATACACAAACAATATCGAGGCGAAGCATAGATTCCAAGTCTCTAAGAGGATGCCACATACTCGCGTCTCTTAGGACCGTCTGAACTATCAATTCGATAGCCTGTACCAAGGATATCTATCTTCTAGGGTACAAGTCAATATCCCCCATAAAGGTCCCATCGAGATAAGACTGTCCCAGCGCGGTAACCTCAAGGATAGCAAGTAGCGCGGTATGTTTTTCACATGTATATAATATATGTACACACAATCATATAAATATATCACTTTTATCATTTTAATATAGGTTCCTCTCGTCACCCATAATTACAACGTTTATCCTTAATTTCACATTATTAGTATTACGTATAAGGTTTCATTTCTAACCTTAACTCGAAGGGTTTTCTCACTTATTACGTGACACTCGTGGACTCTATCCTTCCAAGTAGAAAATTCAGTAGGTATACCTCTATTCACTATCGTAGCTATTCACCGTAATCTCTCACTTGAAATACGTAGTTTCATCGTTCATTATATAATTATCCCAAAAACAAAATTTTCGTCTTATAATAAAGTTCCCAACACTTATTCATATGTCCTACTGGTCTTTCCTATCTCCCAAAACATTTTATTAAGAATACCCAAGAATTATTTCACGATAAATTTAATTTAACTAATTAAACAAGGGAAATAGGAGTCTGCCAGGAGGGGTCGATCGATCGAGGTCTGGGACTCGATCGATCGAACCTTTGATCGATCGAAGCTCTATGCTCGATCGATCGATCAAGCAGGTATTTTGATTTCTGCAGAAATGCAATTACGGGTTCTACCATCTATCTTCATCCAAATCCATATTTTTCAACTCCAAACGTCCCAAAATTTCTACTACTAACATTATAACATTAGACCAGATGTTTTCAACGTAAAGCATGTGTATTTCTAACATTAAACATGGATAATCAACCCAAAATCTTATCTAATCATCAAGAACCCTAGAGTTTTCTTAATCATGGTTCTAATCTGTTTTTACCAGAATTTCCTTCTAATACATCATCAAAATTTCGTGGGTTATTCTTCTAAATCACAAAAGATTTCCAGAATAAGGTTTAAGTCTTTACTACACGCAAATTCCTATCAAAATTTGGGTTTTCTTCCATATACTTCATCCCTAATCATTCATAAACTAATATGGAAATTGCACCAACAAAAATAGCAAGATAAACACTTGCCTGGGATTTTCAAAAGTCTGTATTGCGGCTGATTTTGGTGTGGTTGCGTTCCCCTTCTCGCGATCTACGCGTTGGTGGTGGCGGCGGTGCAAACCGGTGACTTTTTTTTTTGGCCTTGAATTGCCTTGAGAGCTCTCTCCTCTCTTCTCCAATGGCCGTTCTAGGGTTCTGAATATTCTAACCCTAAATGACTAACCTAATTGGCTGATATAGGTTGCTGAATTTCGTGGGTTTAATTACCCAAGAAAGTAAAATGACCAAAATGCCCTCCCGGGTTACTAATTAGGCCTAAAAACGCCCTGAGACCCAAACTACACCCCCGGGTACACTTTTCTGACTATCTCGACCCTTCCGGACGCGTTGGAGCACTCAAAATGACCATACGGGCAACTTATAAAATATTCACTTTTTTATTTATCAAATTTTAGTCCCGATGCGACACGAGCACGTTCCGACTTAAATTTCCGAAATTGTCATTTAACTCACTCATGACATTCAATATTACCAATATAATATATTACTTTGCTCATTAGTAATATTCAACAAATTTTCCCATAATTACTAACTCTCGTCACGTTAATAATTATAACATAATTAATTTCCGAATTTTTATTAAATAATTCATTCACATTAACTTTAATAAATCCCCAAATTAATATAGCATAAAAATACGGGGTATTACAAGTTCAATCCGGACTGGTCCGGATGTCGAATTTTTGACTTGTCCTGTTTTAATTTAAGAGTTGTGCATGGTTGAAACTCTTGTATTTTCGTAGTGTATTTATTCCAAAGTATTCCGAGACATTAGAGAGCTTCTTTTTACATAGTTTTTAGAGAGAGAAAATGTAGAAGAACCTTATAAGCTAAAAATACAATTATTGATTCCCTAGTTCAGATTTTTAGAGTAAAGTGAATTCGTCTTCTTCTCTATTAGTTTGTTTTCAATAGTTATTTATGGCTTTCATGTTTTCATTAGTTCTGGATTTTTTATTCTCGTTTTCACAATGATTTCAGTTGCATGCACTGTAGAAAACCTTGTTTTTGTTAGTTACACCATGCTAGGCTAGATTTTTAGGGGTTGGGATGCATGAACCCCACCCGATGTGGTTTGCATATGTGTAAAATTAGTTCCCTGAATTAACTAAATGATTGAATCCTGTTGTGTTGTGATCACAACCATCGTAAGACTTTTGATCTCTTTTGCCATAGGTAACCGGGTTGCTTAAGAGTGCGACGCGCGTGTATCTATAACGACACCACTTTATTCTTACTTTTGATTATGTATGGTGCGTTCTAGTACCCTCATATATATACTTCTTGAGATTAATAAAGATTGGATTCAATCAATTATCTAATTTATAACTAGTTTTATCTCCGGTAAACGTACTAAGGTTCGGGGGATTATATTCCAACCTATCTTTCTCATTCATATTTAGTCAATCACAATTAGCATATTCTTGCATGTTTAGTTTCATAATTGGTTTAATTCACTTGCATTTAGTTGATAGATATAATCCCACTTCAATCATCTTTTTATTTTCTTTTTCTAGAGTTAGTTTAGGGTTGACCGTCTTTCCTACGTCGCCACGAGCATTCGCCTTATTTCCCTGAGAATTTGACCCCATCTTACCGGGTTATCACTTGAGCGATAGGCTTGCACTTGAGCCTATATTATAGTTATTCCTTTGGAAATTTCATCAATTGTGTTTGCTTTGTTTTTCATTATCTTACAGTAGTCTTACACATATTGCGCTATTCAAACCAGGTACAATAAATTAGATCACTTATGATCTGAACGTCATCGAGAAAAAAAATTCGTAGACAAGAGGTGTGCCACACACACACACACACACACACACACACACACACATATATATATATATATATATATATATATATATATATATATCACCATTATTTCTTTTTTTATTTCTCTAAATCCTTGATTTAATCAATATATTTTTTATTTTTGAATTTTTATAAGTAGTATTTTCATGAAGGGTTATTGTTCCTGTAAGGACACAAATTTCCAATTGAGTCCATATATAGTTTTGGCTCAATTCCGGATAAAAACATTTATTCATAGGTTAGTGATTTATTGTAATACTCTCAAGCCTATGAAGTGTGTGTTGAAGACGTAGCAGCAAAGAATATAAAGCTTCATCAAAATGCCGGTTTGCGTGCCTCGTTTCTACGTCATCATCTAAGGTTCCATGCTCCCAAGGTATGAATGTAATTATATTTATATAGGAGCTTGGAACAATATTTATTGGGTGTTAGGTTTAATAAAAAACCATGTTTTACTTTCAGAATAATTTAATTGAAACTTTAAAATAAAGTACACAAAGTTTCTGGGCCAAAAATTGAATTTATCAAAAATTTCTGGAAGTCGTTCGAAGTCTCGTTCGAACGAGTTTTTCGTTCGAACCAGGTTTCGTTCGAACGAGTTTGCCAACGAACCTAAACTGGTCAGTCGTTCGATATGTCGTTCGAACGAGTTTGGTCGTTCTAACGAGATATCTAACGAGTTTCTAACGAGCCCAGTCTGGTCGCTCGTTAGAAGTCTCGTTCGAACGAGAGTCAAGTTCGTTCGAACGAGATGCCAGGCGGGAACAGTTTTGAGCAGTTTTTGGCAGTTTTTACCCACTTTCCCCACTTGGTTTTTAACCAACTTTTTCAAGACTTATTAAGGACAGGAAACACATTTTTCTAATTAACTTTTCCAACTAAGTTTATCTCCTAGAGAGAGTTTGAGAGCAAAAATAGTTTAGGAAAATGTTCAAGTTTTGAGGGTTGTTTTTCAAAGAAAATGCATATACCACTCTAGTGTTTACACCCAATTGTGTTTATCCAAGTTTCTATATTTATATCAATTGCTTGGAGTTTTGGCACCGATTTTCTCTACCGAATTGAAAAAGAGAAGTTTTGGTTTGCTTCTACATCCCATCACAAAGAAGAAGAAGTTTGTTGCGGTATTACTCACTTGGAGAAAGGCTCCAAGCTTGGGTGACGGTGACCATACAAAGTCCTATCGGTGGATTCCGAAATCGCGGTGGAGCTCCGTGGTTGTCCGCTAGGAAGAGGTTTCTACAAGAAGGAGCAACAAGGCTTGAGAGGGTTCGAGTCGAGGATGTAAGTCTTTTGTCTTGTAATTGTAATTCCATATCTAGTGGACTTGTGGCTAGGGCCGTCCGAGGTTTTTTTCCCGTCTTGGGTTTTTCCTCGTACATCGCGGCGTAGTGTGATATTGTTTATTTTATCTTGCACAATAATTTAGAATCCATGCTTTAGGTTTAATTCAAGATAAAATTTGGTTTAATTATCACACTTATTTAATTTGGGACTAAATTAAATTTTGGGTAAATTTGGTTTATTCAAGTCATTTGCTAAAATTGGTTTCGCCTAACTTTGGATAATTGAAAATTATGACTTAGGCAAATTCTAGGACTTGGACTTGGATTAATGAATTGGATTAATTTTGTTTTATTAAATTAAAATTCGTTTTTATTAAAGTTGAACCATCACCTTTACGCTTCCGCATCGTGTTTGTTGTTTTACACATAAAAAGGGAATTACTTGCGTTTTCAGTTCCATTTAATTTCACCTAAAGCAATGCCTACTATATGTTACTAATTTGTTATATCCATAAGGTATTTTTCAATTCACATATCATTAATCTAGAATATAGATCACACTTATTAATCTATCTGTTGCCCAGATTATACTCAAGAGGGGGGATGAATTGAGGTTTTACAAACTTTAAGTCAAATTAATATTTTAGTAAAATATTAAATTTAAATCACTTAGACAAATTTCAGATTAATAAAAACTGTAAAGAATAGATTTAATAAAATCAAACAAATGCAACCAACTAATTTAAGCAACTAGAAATACAGATTTTAACACTCTAGGAATATTAAATTAATTTTCGTATTTAATATTAAGTGATATTCTGAAATTAATTATTTAATTCAAAAATAATTATTTTAACCTTAAAATATATTTAGTCAAATTTCGGAATCAATTTATTTGCAAGATAGTGTGCTGAAAATATTAACTCAAGCAAGCATGTGCAAATAAGTAAATAAAAGTGCAGAAAATAAATGACATCGAAATTTAACGTGGTTCGGTCAAATCCCGGCCTACGTCCACGCGCCTAGAGCCCCTGTCTCCTTTGCGCTTCACTAAACCTGATCCACTTGCTGGTAGGATCAAACCACCGCGTACAACTGTTTGCAAGCTAACTCCGAGCTTCAAACCCCGTGGCCCACTTACGGGTAGGAACCAATTACCGGTACAAACCGAAGCTTCAACAAAGCTTCACAACAAATCTGAATTTTTGTAGTACAAGATACAATACTGAAACTCCTTAAAATACAATTTGTAATCTGAGTTTCTCCTTCTTTAATGGGACTTCAATAAATGATGTTGAAGTAGGCACAAGTCTTCTTCTTCAATGATTGAGCAGATGATAAAATTAATTGCTCTCTTGAATGTGTAGCTGAGTAGTAAAATAAATGCTCTCAATAATATTTCAAGTCTTGATCATATTCTCATTCAAGTGTGGTTCTTCAATGCAGCTCTTGAATGCTTTAAATGTGTCTTCCAAAAACTAGCTGTTAGACACATGCATTTTGAGCATTAAATGCTCCTGATTTTGCTGAGATGGTGTAGCTTCAAAATCATTTCCAAATCTGATATCTAGATCTTCATCTTTATCTTCTCCATAAAAATATAGCTGTTGTAGCATGGAAATAGACATCTGAAAATATCTGTTATTGGAAAATGGCTTGGTAGATAACATATAGATTTTCTGCAAAAAGATTGTTAGTCCAAAAGATAAAATATAAATCTGATGTATAAATGTAAAGTGATAGTCCGAAACTAAAGGAATGAATGATCTCATATATACCATTGTGTAAAAGATATAACTGGTGTGTTAAGAACATTTTTATGTCAAGAAGATAAGTTGGACAATGTAAGTAACTGATTTTGTTCAGGTGCATGTCTCGAGGAAGCCAAAGATAATATCATAGGAAGTTTGTGATATTATGTTTAATAAGGACAAGGCACAGCCGAAAGAATGGGCTAATGAACAGTCCTGGGAAATATAACTCACGTCAGTTCTGGTGGCAAGAGATCTGACACATGTACAACTAAGTTACAGGTTTGCAAAATAACATATATATATAGAGTAAATCTATATGGCCAGCCTGTTGTCCCGCCCAGCGACCGCCTTCTTCTTTTTTTTTTTTTTTTAATATAGTTTTTTACTGTTTTTTTTAACTTTTAATATAAAAATAGTTTTTTATATTAAAAAAAACAGTCTTTATCTCATAAAAACAGTTTTTTATATATATAAAAAAAACAGTTTTTACAATTACTATAAAAAAACATATGTTTAATTAAAATCAAACAGTTTTTTTATTAAAATTAAAAATAAAAAATATATTTTCGTAATATTGTGATTAATTAGTGTTGCTGGTAAAAATATCTCGATTAATTAGTGTCGATGGTGCGGACGCACATTCCCGGACCCACATCATTTGTTGAATGTGGGTCCGCGCCAGCGACACTAATTAATCGCGATATTTTTTTAATAAAATATCGCGATTAATTAGTGTCGATGGTGCGGACGGAAAATCCCGGACCCACATCATTTGTTGAATGTGGGTTCGCGCCAGCGGCACTAATTAATCGCGATATTTTTTTCATAAAATATCGCGATTAATTAGTATAGCTGGCGCGGACCCACATCCGAGATAAACATCATTTGTTTAATGTGGGTCCGCGCCAGCGACACTAATTAATCGCGATATTTTTTCAATAAAATATCGTGATTAATTAAAAATATCGCGATTAATTAGTGTCGTTGACACGAACACACATTCCCGGCGCTACATCATTTGTTGAATGTGGGTTCGCGCCAGCGTCACTAATTAATCACGATATTTTATTGAAAAAATATCTTCTTTTTTTTAAAGCTTTTTATTCTTTTGTTCCTATAAAAACAGTTTTTTATATGAAAAAAAAACAGTTTTTATAATAAAAAAAAAAACTGTTTTCCTATTAATATAAAAAATTAATTTTTTATTAAAGTTAAACAACTTTTAATTAAAATTAAAAACTATATTTTTTTCATAAATAAAGAAAATTATGTTTATTAATAAAAAACAATAAAATGATTTTTTTTCAATAAAAAATATTGCGATTAATTAGTGTATCATTTTCGGACCCAAATCATTTGTTGAATGTGGGTCCGCGCCAGCGGCACTTATTAATCGCAATATTTTTTTATGAAAAAATATCGCGATTAATAACTGCCGTTGGCGCGGACCCACATTCAACAAATTATTTGGGTCCGGAAATGTAGGTCCGCGCCAGCGACACTAGTTAGTTGCAGAGTGTCGCTGGCGTGGACCCACATTCCCGGATCAAATCATTTGTTGAATGTGGGTCCGCGCCAGCGGCACTAATTAATCGCGATATTTTATTAAAAAATATCGCGATTAATTAGTGCCGCTGGCGCGAACCCACATTCCCGAATCCAAATCATTTGTTGAATATGGGTACGAGCCATCGGCACTAATTAATCGCGATATTTTATGGGTCCGAGCCAGCGACACTAATCTATCGCGATATCATGTCAAAAATATAATTTTTTTTATTTATAAAAAAAATATTAACTTAATAAAAATTTTACTTTCAATAAAACAATTTGTTTTTATATATTAATAGAAAAAAACTGTTTTTCTATATGAAAAACAATTTTTTTTTATATAAAAAACTATTTTATATCAATTCTTAAACACACACAAAAAAAAAAAAAAAAAAAAAGGGTGAATGCGGTTCCTCCCAGGCGGTTCCTGGGCGGGCCATCTAGAATCACTCATATATATATAGTGTACACAAAAATTTATTTCTCGGACATATATATATAATGTTCTGAATAAAAAATAATTTTGAACTCACATATATATAATGTACTTAATAAAACATAATTGATAAAAGCAACCTATAAGAACTGATATTGCTAACAACTCAATTGAGAGTACAAATTGAAGGAGGAGATATCTTCTAATATTTCCAAAAAAAAATGCAAATAAATAGCCACATAAAGAATAAATTTCCAAAAAAAATTATTAATACAATTACTTATAAAAAAAATTAGTTCGAACAAATATAATATTTTTTTCTAAAATCTATTATTTATTTTAAAATACATAATATTCGGAAAATAAAAAAAAACATAATATTTTGAATATAAACAAATCTAATATTCTGCAAAATAATTTTTAAATATTCTGAAAATAAAAAATATTCTGGGAAAAAATTATTATTATTTATTATAGAAATGGAAGTTAATCAAAAAACTGTTTTTAAATACGTAATATTTTAGAAATAAAAAACATAATGTTTTGAATATAAACATCCTGGTATTCCGGAAAATATTTTTTTTAACAATCTAAAAATATAAAAATCACAAAAGTCTGTTTTTATTTTAAAAAAAACATTCGATTATTTATAAAAAAAAGCGTATTATTATTATTTTTATTGAAACGAGCGTTAGTAAAAAACTGTTTTGTTATTTATATAAAAAATGGACATTATTTTTATAAAAAAAATGTTGACGATAATTATATCAAATAAAAAATGGACATCATTTTTAGAAAGAAAAACTGGACGAAACTTTTATTATAAAACATAACTTTTTCATAAAATTGTATTTTTTTGTAAAAAACTAAGTTGTGATTTTTATAAATTACTATTTTTCGCATTTTATACTTTAATGCACCAAATGACACGAATAGCATGATTTATAATTTTCACACCAAAATGAATACAATATGATACGAATAATTTGTTGTGAGTGACACAATATTAAATTAATAAGTTTACTCTTGTTATTCATGTCATGTTGTATTTAATGTGGCGTGAAAATTATAAATCACGCTATTTATGTCATGTCGTGTATTAAAGTATAAAATACAAAATTAGTAATGTGTCAAAATCACGACTTAATTTTTTTATAAAAAAATACAGTTTTATAAAAAAATGTGTGTTTTTTAATAAAAGTTTCGTTCAGTCTTTCTTTATAAAAATGATGTCCATTTTTTATTTGATATAATTATCGTCAACATTTTTTTTATAAAAAGAATGTCCTTTTTTCATATAAATAACAAAACAGTTTTTATTAACGCTGGTTTCAATATAAAAATAATAATACATTTATTTTAAATAACCGAATGTTTTTTTAAACAAAAACAGGCTTTTGTGATTTTCATATTTTTAGAATATAAAAAAAAATTATTTTCCGGAATACCAGGATGTTTATAGTCAAAACAGTATGTTTTTATTTTCTAAATATTACGTATTTAAAAATAGTTTTTTGATTAACTTCCATTTCTATAATAAATAATAATATTTTTGTCCTAGAATATTATGTATTTTCAGAATATTTAAAAATTATTTTCCAGATTATTAGATTTATTTATATTCAAAATATTATATATTTTTTTATTTGCATAATATTATGTATTTTAAAATAAATAATAGACTTTTGACAAAATATTATATTTGTTCGAACTATTTTTTTTTATCAGGAAATGTATTAATAATTTTTTTTGAAAATTTATTCTTTATGTGGCTATTGATTGGATTTTTTTTTTGTAAATATTGGAAGATCTCACCTCGTTCAATTTATACTCTTAATTGAGTTGTTGACCATAAAAGTTGGAGTGAGATGAAGATAAATATGTGAAAAGTAATTGTTAAGGGTAGTAGTGTCTTTTAACAAAAAAGTGGAGTGGGGGAATGTAAATTTGGAGTGGGAATAGTGAGACTCTATATATAATGTACTTAATAAAACATAATTGATAAAAGCAACCTATAAGAACTCGTGCAATAATCTCGGATGTGTAAGGCTCACAGAGAATTGGTTTAATTACGAGACACGCCATCAACCATAATGGTATGAATTCTTATGACAATGACGTATCAGGTCACTGCAGGCGCAAGGCTCAAGGTAGCTTGATAATAATATAGCGTCCTGTGACACTACAGTCTAGGACGATTTAGTTGATGTACAAACAGTATGAGATCTTATAAAAAGTCTGTAGTAAATTTAAGGCATGAAAGTAACAAGCCAAAAAGAAAAATAGATTTAAGGCAGGAAGTACGCCTATTGGAACAATTCACAAAACTCCAAAAGTAAGTGGACTGTAAAGCTCGGTCAAAATGTAAACACGTAAGTCTTGGTTTGAGGTTATACCTAAATGAAAAGTAAGTAGAGGAACTAACAAGAGAAAGAAGACATAATATGGTATCTTATATAGACTTGATATATTAATGCAACCAATGCATGTAGCAGGTCGGTCAAATCGTAAGGAATGATTTTTTTTTTAACAAACTCAAACAAAATATTATATCATAACCGTATTACAACAGTTAGGTTTATCCACAAACCTACTAACTATAGTACTAGTACTATCTGCCAAAAGTGATTTGTAGATAAATCTAGGTGCTATATCAAAAAAACTATTCATATAATGACAACTATTTCCGATCTTGACCAAGACATCAGCTACCGAGTTGGCCTCTCTATAGCAAAAAGATATCCACACTGTATCAAACTTCTGAATGATTGAACAAAGGTCCAATCGCCTAAGGCTATAAGCCTATATTTTCCAATGTAAAATCGGTAGGGTCAAATCTCGGTTTAAAGAACTAAAGTTTGGAGATATAAAATCTCGGTCACAGTAAGTCTAGGGCTCTTAATATAGTTAATACCCAATAGGTATTATAGCAACCTAAAGCTGTTAACACAAAGACTATAATGTCAAGTCATGTCACTTAAAAGTGACGAAAATAGCTATCAAAACCAAATCTCTATAAGAGAAAGACGAAAGCTCTTATGGCTACAGCTACCTCCCTAATCTATATGAGAAAAGGACGAATAGGTAAAGGCTCCAAGTAAGGTCTTTAACAGAACAAATCTTAAAGCTCATAAGGGTACAACTTATAAGACTAAAGCTAGAGGTCTATTAGATGTACCATAGGATAAGACTAAAGCTAGTAGGATGAGACCTAAGGTAAGGCATGGGATCTAACTCTTCAATTAAGTACACGCAGGTGTAAAAAAAAAGTTTAACCGGTACTTTAATTTTGAAAAATTATTTTTCTAATTTAAAATTAATTTTTATTAATAAATTCTGAAAATGATTTTAATACTAAGAAATTCATTTTAAACAAAACTTACACCAATTTTATTAAAAAAACATTTTCAACAAAAATAATATAATTTCATTTTTAGAAAACTATTTATGCTCACAATTAATTAGACACAATTAAAATCATAGATCAAGAAATATGCATGTGTGCCTAATGTGTCAAGTGCAAATGTGCAACATACGTAAATACTTTTACTCGGATATGTCGTTGAGTAGAGTCGAGGCATGTTGAGTCGTGAAAATAAAACTTAACCATAAACATATATAACTCACTCAGAATAGATATGTAATAGATATATGTATATCATGGTATATACACAAGATTATACAATAATAAATATCTATAGAATAACCTAATAAAAATATGTTTGGAATCATCAAAATCAATATATTAAGTTAAACTAAAATGTACATTAATTAAACTAATTTAATTAATTAGGGATAAAATACATTTTCGTTAACAATCTCCCCCTTTTTGATGATGACAAACAATGATTCACAATGATCCATAAAATGTATAGATTAAGCACGCATAGTGAACATAGTGAATCAGAAATATTTCTCCCCCTTTGACATTATCAAAAAGATATTTCTTATAAATTCAGTGTCACGGGAAAAATGCGAAGCTCCCCCTATCAAAAATACTTCGTGCATGGGATTCAACCATAAATCTCAAGGGACATATAATTGACATGAAAATTTTCAATACGCACACAAGTCATCATAAATTTTTCATAGCATGTATTTGAATGTGTAGATAGACAATAATATCATCAAATAATGCATAAGTCACAAAAATCATAAATGATACCAATTGTTGTAATCACACACAAACCGTGCGTTGCACACAATGATTTCTCAGAACAATTTTTTATATAAAAATAGAAATCATAACTCAATGTTCTCAAATAGTGCAAATACGAGAGATATATCAATGTGCATAATTAACTCTCTCACTAATGTAATAAAATTGCAATGTATAAATTTTCAGTAGGCGCAATATCAATTGTTGTATAAATCACCATGATGTAAACTTTCAAGTGCACAACAAATAAACACTTCATAACTCGATGTTTTCAAATAATTTGAATTAAGCACATAACATGATGATATAAAATTAGAAAATGAATCCTTAAAAAGTGAAATTAAATCCTTGAAAAAGGAAAAATATGTTAGTATCCCTAATTCTCTTGAATCTGAAAATATTGACTTAAAAAGAGAGATTGATTATTTAAAGAAATCTTTAGATACCTTTACTAAAGGAAATGAATATTTTCACAAAATTATGGAAAAACAAAGAATTCGTTTTAATAATAATGGTATAGGATATGATGAACAAAATGAGAAAAAGAGTTATTCTAATGTAGCCTCATCTAGTCATCCTAACTCCTTATGCACATATTGTGGTAGACATACACACTATTCCAAATTTTGTCATTTTAGAAAAAGAAAGTACAAGAATACAAAATTAGCTTGGATTCCAAAGGAAACAACTATGTATGTCAACCCCACACATATTGGGTTCCAAAAGATAAAGTTTTTAGGTGCAAAATCGGTATTGGAACATGAACACAATTTTTTTGAAAATAAAATTAGTATTATTTTTTATTGTTGAATATTGTGATATATTATTTTCATATCTTATATGCTCATTAATGATTAATAATCTGATTATTTTTCTATGTGATTATTGTCATGTCTATATGCTTATTTGAAATAGACACCATTCATTACTTGAAAATATTTTTGTTGTGATTAATGACTTATAATTTGATTTATTTTATATTAATCTCAAATGGTTGAAAATGTGAATATTTTTATTAAGTCAAAAATTACTATGGATGATAAATTTCTTTGTATATGAATTAATAAATTTTTTTATTCTTATACGTGATAAAATTGACATTGATTTAATAAGTCCATGCTTCATGATTAGTTACATTTGTTTATTAATATTGCTTTATGGACCTAACACATTCTTGGATGGAAAAGAGAAAATATTTAAAGTTGTGTAGGTTGCATTTTGAGATGGAATGTGGATTTTCAAGGCATATGAATTGGTATCATTACAGATTTCAAAGTATGATTGCCTAATGTTGAAAATGGCACACTTGGAGAAATCTTCATGAAAATATCATTGGTATTGGCAAGGTGGTAAGGAACATCATTCATGAATTTAAAATCATACATTTGTTGATGATTTATTTTATGATATATTTCCGTGCATAGAATATTTGTTATATCATATGAGCTTGTTGATAATTTAGTCTTCACATGTAAAGTTGTACATTTATTATTTTTTTATGTATTTGTGTTATATGACACATACACCTGATTTTGATGATAATTTTTTTTTAAGTGAAAATTCATAATCTTTATGTATTATATATCTGGACATATATTTGTGAATAATATTGGATTAATTCATAAATTTATTGTATATTAATTTAAAACGAAAATGTCCTTTTAAAATTTATTAGTCATATGAGCTACATGTTAATATTTGTAACATTCATAATGAATATTTTTTTGGAAGATAGTAACATTTGTCTTATGTATGTGTAAATTGAGAAATAACATGATCAACAATTGGTATCATTTGTGAGACTCGTTAAAAATGATTCTATGATGTCAATTTTTAATATTTTTTTATCTCATGAAATAGATGCACCATATTTGTTATATGCATATTTGCCTTAATTGGTATCCCTTAGGGGGAGATAAAAGTTTATTGAAATTTGTTTGATTATTTGTTCGAAAAATGCTTGATCATAACTTTGATATATTATTATGGATTTTGCAATTCAGTTGATTATTCCGAGAATTTTAGCTCGTATCTTGAAAACGGCAAAGCTTGAGCAAAATGCTATATATTTTTTTTGCTATTTCTAACTCATGTTATGTGCTTAATTCAAATTATTTGAAAACATCGAGTTATGAAATGTTTATTTGTTGTGCACTTGAAAGTTTACATCATGATGATTTATACAACAATTGATATTGCGCCTACTGAAAATTTATACATTGCAATTTTATTACATTAGTGAGAGAGTTAATTATGCACATTGATATATCTCTCGTATTTGCACTATTTGAGAACATTGAGTTATGATTTCTATTTTTACATAAAAAAATTGTTCTGAGAAATCATTGTGTGTAACGCACGATTTGTGTGTGATTACAACACTTGGTATCATTTATGATTTTTGTGACTTATGCATTATTTGATGATATTATTGTCTATCTACACATTCAAATACATGGTATGAAAAATTTATGATGACTTGTGTGCGTATTGAAAATTTTCATGTCAATTATATGTCCCTTGAGATTTATGGTTGAATCCCATGCACGAAGTATTTTTGATAGGGGGAGCTTCGCATTTTTCCCGTGACACTGAATTTATAAGAAATATCTTTTTGATAATGTCAAAGGGGGAGAAATATTTCTGATTCATTATCTTCACTATGCGTGCTTAATCTATACATTTTATGGATCATTGTGAATCATTGTTTGTCATCATCAAAAATCAATATATTAAGTTAAACTAAAATGTACATTAATTAAACTAATTTAATTAATTAGGGATAAAATACATTTTCGTTAACACTATCAATTACATTTATCGATATTCTATTGATCATTTTGGGTGTATTTTTGGATTTCAGATACACGAGTGGTGGTGCTGGGGAGGTGTGGTGGTGACTCGGTGTCATCCATCTTTAACTTTAAACAAGTTTGTTTAAAATCTATCCTATTTTTAATATTGAGTTTTTTCACTTTAACCCATACGGATTATGGTTTTTAAACAACACAAATATGTGATGATTTTTCTATTTTTTCTACTTCATGATTTGTTATGAAAATTAGACTGTCGTTTGAGTTGTCTTACATCATTATTTCTCTTCTCTAAAACTCCTTAATTTTTTTTAGTGTTCTTTGAGTTTTTGTTATTATTCTAATCGATGATTCCAATTCAAACTATTTTATAATCCGAGAATGTTGGTTGTTGGGGTAAAAAAATATGTATTTAAATAAAATTAGTTCTATTAATTATAACCTTCTCTTTATGCTGTGAAAATATATTCTATTTTGGTTAAAAGTGAGTAATTTGTTGTGGATGTTTCTAAACTGAAACAGTTGTTCGCTATCTGAACTTTCTTTTTACAAGTTGATAAATATTAAATCATTGTCATTGATTTGATTGGTGGTAGCTAGTTTATGTTTGGAATATTATTTGGTATTTTTGATAACCATTGGTTATTTTAAAATGAGCTCCACTACGTGACAAAAATGATGAGATTACTTTTTTTTTTTCAAATCAACTCTATCAAATAAAAAATCACTCCTAAATTCAAAATAAAATCAGCCCTCCCATTTTAAAAGCCAGTTTTTTTAATAAAAATATTACAGTGTTTGTAATATTTTTTTAATAAAATATTTGGTTATATAAAAAATCTGTTTTATTTTATTAAATATTTTTAAATATAATTTTATAAAAAATTCAGGTGGTCTAAAAACTGTTTTTTTATAAAACAAAAATGGCGAAAAAATTGATGTTTCTAATCGTAATTGGTTAGTGGCGCTGGCATGACCCACATCATTTAAGAGATGTGGATTCGCGCCAGCATCACTAACCCATCAATTTTTTTCCAAAAAAAATATGTACAAGTTTTTAAAAACAATTTTATAAAAAAACATTATAGAAAAACGGTTTTTTTATAAAATTAAAATGGCAAAAAAATTAATGTTTCTAATCGCAATTGGTTAGTATCGCTGGAGCGGACCCACTTCATTTAATAGATATGGATCCGCGCCATCAACACTAATCCATCAATTTTTTTCCAAAAAAAAGTGTACAAGTTTTTAAAAACAATTTTTATAAAAAAAACATTATATAGAAACTGTTTTTTTTATAAAATTAAAATGACAAAAAAATTGATGTTTCTAATCGCAATTGGTTAGTGTCGCTGACGCGGACGCACGTCATTTAATAGATATGGATCCGCGCCATCAGCATTAATTCATCAATTTTTTTCCAAAAAAAAGGGTATAAGTTTTTAAAAACAATTTTATACAAAAAAAATTATATAGATTCGTTTTTTTTATAAAATAAAAATGGCAAAAAATTGATATTTTTAATCGCAATTGGTTAGTGTCGCTGACGCGCACCCACGTCATTTAATAAATATGGATCCGCGCCATTAGCACGACCCATCAATTTTTTTCCAAAAAAAAGTGTACAAGTTTTTAAAAACAATTTTATACAAAAAAAATTATATAGATTTGTCTTTTTTATAAAATAAAAATGGCAAAAAAATTGATATTTCTAATCGCAATTGGTTAGTGTCGCTGGCGCGAATCCATACCATTTAATAGATGTCAATCCGCTTCAACAGCACGACCCATAAATTTTTTTACAACAAAAATTGTAGTTTTAAATACCATTTTATATAAAAAAAATATTGTTTTCTATATATATATAAACAAAAAAAATAGTTATTTTTAAAAAAAGGTTTTTAAAATAGGTTTTTTATAAAAATAAATATTAAAAACACTTTTTTTTAATAGTTAGAAGTCAAATTATGAATGTTATTTGTTTAGTTATTGTTTAAACAAGAAATAGTTAACTGCTTTTGGGGATTGTTTTGGATTCATTTCTGAAAAGTAGATCCCATAAATTTTTGTCCTCGTTGCAAGGGTATGAATGGAGGGGTCTATAGAACTTACTCTAATATGTTTACATGTATGCTGTTAACTAGCATGAACCAAACATGCATAGGATGCTTTTGCATATATCTGCCGATCTGATCATTACTTTAGCCCATACTGTCTGATGTCATGATTGACGATTTAATAGCTTAGCTATTATAGCCTTTTGGCCTAAAACGATTTGACCGAACCTAGACCTGTGTACATGTGCACCATTTGTGAGTATGTATGTATGCTAATATATATTATATATATATATATATGTTGATTTCATGCATTTATTGTTGCCAAGTTGTACTGCCTATTGGACCCTTGCAGGTTTTCTAAAGAACTCAGTTGGCTAGCCTTATAGCTGTTGCGATGTTTCCCTATGTGACTTGACCACACCGTTGTTTAAATTTTCCGCCCTCAGGATTCGTTCCAAACAGGAATTGCTCTATATATATACGACGTCGTTACTATTTTTTTTCTTTTTTCCAAAATTGATTTTCATTTTTTCTAAAACGACGACGTGTGTAATTGCCCAACGGTAACTTTTTAGTGTGTTACAGCTGGCTTCGGGTTATTTAAACCCCACAGTTTTAATAAACGTTTTGTTTATTGTTTTTTTAGTGTGTAACAGTTTGCACTATAATTTTTTTTTTTTTTTTTTACATCAGGTGATTCACTAGCGACTTTGTGATTAATCACTTCGCTGATTTGTAGACACCTCAATGGGTGGGACAGCTGACCCGGGAATTTAAGTCTGCTTCATACCCAAGGCGGGAATCGAACCCTCGATCCTTGGTTAAAGGAGGAAGAACTCCTTCCGCTCTACCACACCCCTTGCACTATACATGTCACATTTTTAACGCTGCATTTTGTGTTTCTTTGTGAACCCTCAGATCTATTTTTAACACTGCATTAGCACTCTTGTCGATTACTAGACGTCGACAAAACTGTAAAACTCAACAAAAATCTTTATCACTGATATAAGAAAGGATCTTAACTACCATAAAACTCGACAAAAATCTTTATCACCGATACAAGTATGGACGTGACAACTGAATTTGTCACAGACGTTTCACGGTTAAAGACCGTGGCAAGTTCGTTAAAATTATCACGGACTTGTCATGGTCTTTAACATTGACAAGTATGTCACGATCAAAGATCGTGACAAGTCAACAACAACTGTTAAAGTTGTCACGATCAAAGTTGTGACAAGTTTATTTGTCACAAACTTGCCACGGTTTTTTACCGTGACAATTTTAGAAAGAATTTAAAAAAATCTGCTAGGCAATATGGCCACTGCCACTGCCACTGCCTGACAATATATTTGTACCTGTTATAGCAAAATTATACTTGTTCAAACATCATATATCTAAATAAAATAGAAATAATGTAAACCAAATCATGGCATATATCCAAATAAAATATAAATACAAATCGAGAGAATCCAATTATTTGTTCATATATTACTTTTTTTTCACGAATTGAATTAAATTGATTATGGATAGTCTTATAAATAAATGGAAATTTACCTAAACTTTATTTGTTTAATTATGTATTGGTTGTATTTCAACAAGTTGAGTTTTATTAATGAAGTTGTTTACATGAGGTCTAAGAGGGCTATTACTATTACTGTTATTGGAGTATTTTTATTTGTTAAACATGATGGATAGTCTTATAAACAAAGTAAACTTTTCTTAAAATTTTAAAATTGTTGACAGATTTGTGTTGTAAAACAAAGACTTTATGTCTTAAATTTACACAATTTAATATTTTGAAAATTTACACTTATATTATATAAACATTTATTATTTTCATTATTCACACCTTTATCCTTTTTAAAATTATTTGCATGTTGGTGTTGTGTTGTATAATATTTGTGTTATACGATAGTTAACAATTAGTACGAGATCCATGAAGGATTAAACATGGTGAATAATCATATAAACATATGAAAATTTGATTAATTTTTTAAAATTATTTACAATTAGGTGTTGTACCACGATGACTTAATAGGTTCGTACCACGGTGGATGTATAAATGTAAACACGCTGTATGTGTATATATGTAAAAAAAACATTAAAAAAGGTTATTTCAAAAATTATTTATCTTTTGCAAACTAAATAAGATGTTTGGTCTATCAACGATGTATACTTTCGAAAATTAGCGTCAATTAAAAATTTTTGAAAAACATATATTTCCTACAAAAAAATTGATCACGATTGATATTTTGAAAAATTATACTATAATACAATATTTTTATGACTTCACCACATGACTCATATCTAGGAGAATTATCGTCGTGTCTTCAGGCATGCGCACGATTTCGAAACTCTGACCATTTTTTTAAATTATACTTCGTTTTGTTGGTAAACGATTTTTTTTTTCGTTTTACAATTATGTACTTTGAAAATATTTGTCGTTTTACGATTATATACTTTGAAATTTTTCGCTGTGCCTTCAAGAACGGACATACACTAGTATTGCATATTTGAACACATATATATTTTATATACGTATAGGCAGCTCATATTTATGCCCATATTTATTTGTTTTTCATTTTTCGGTTACATATGATACATACTATAACTATCCACATATATGTTAACTCCTTTATGCATTCTACAAGTACTCGCCCCTGTATATATACTATACATATAGTATACATAAAAAAAGATACTATGCATATTTTTTAACTGCTTTGGGCCCCATGGTTATGTAGATTATATTCCTCTTATTTTTTTGTGTCCGGTCTTCCAAAGACAAATATACCCTTTTCATTTCATTAACATATAATATGATTTTAATACATTATATTATTTTAGGTAAAATAAAATTTACTTTTAAAGATAAAATGAAATATAATTTTTTTATTATTATTATTCTAATTTTTTACTTTAAGATATTTCTAATTTTTTAAATTAGACTATAGTACATTTTATGAATTTATTAGACTTTGCTACAGATTTCGTCGCTAAATATGAAACTTTTTCGAATAAAAAATGATATTTCTTGACATTTAAACAATTTTTAACCCAAAAAAGCTAATAATAAAAAAACAGTTTTTTAACAAAAACAATTAAAAAAAAACTGTTTTTTGAAAATAAAACTGTTTTTATTTAAAAATAGTTTTAACGAAAAAACCTTTTTTTAACAAAATAAAAAAAAGGTTTATGAAAAAAATATTTTTTTAACAAAGCAAAACTGTTTTTGACATTTTGGTTAAAAATACAATTTTGTCAAAATTTTTTTCTTTTTTCACTAAAGTAGTTTTATTTTTCCAAAAATATTTTTAAAATAATTTATTCTTTGAAAAGTGATTTTTAAAAGTAGTTTTGTAAATAAATTTATTCTTTGTTATAAACTGTTTTTTATTTTTGTTAAAAACTGTTTTGTTTTGTTAGAAATTGATAAAAAATGTTCTATTTATTACAATTTTTTTATAGTTGTTTTATTTCGTATAAATAGTTTTTATTTTGTTTAAAAAAGTTTTTACGTATAACAACAATTTTATGTTCAAAAATGTTTTTTTTTTTTGTTAAAAACTTGTTTTTTTCGTTAAAACTGTTGTTTTTGGTTAAGAAAATATTTTTTTATAACTTTTTTTTATTTTGTTAAAAATAGATTTTTCGTTAAAACTGTTTCAAAATAAAAACTTTTTTATTAAGGGGCATATACCAAATAGTCCTTCAAACATTTTTTAATACACGTTTAATCCACGCCTTTTTGTTTTGCTCCAAAAAGACCTTCACCATGCCGTTGGCGCGGACCTTTACAAGTAAGAGAATAAAGAAATTTTTGGTACAAAATAAAAGATTTGGACTAAATGTGTATTAAAAAATGTTTGAGGGACTTTTTGGTATTTTACCTTTTTTAAAAATTGTTTTTGTTAAAAACTGATTTTTCATTATAAGCTTTTTTGGGTTAAAATTGTTTAAATGTCACCAAATATCTTTTTTTCGGAGAAAACATTTCGTATTTAGCGACGAAATATGTAACAAAGTCTAATATATTCATAAAATATATTATAATCTGATTTAGAAAATTAGTAATATGATAAAGTAAAAAATTAAAATAATAATAAATTGGATTTTATCTCAAAGGATAAAGTTTATTTACCTAAAATAATATAATATTTAAAATCATATTATATTTTAATGAAATGAGAAAATGGTATATTTGCCTTTGTATTTTAAATATTTTAAAAAGGTTGATAGTAACTCGGCAGTGTACTTTGTTCATATAAGTCAGCAATGACCAGCTCATTGGCGTGTGAAACGTATGATGTTCTTGAGGGTTACATAATGATAGCTCTTTTGAGTTGAGTTTAGACAGATTATTGTTGACAGTGACAACTCTGTGATGATTGAGTGTAGTTTGAGTACTGTTGAACTTCCTTGTACTATCAAAAATATTATTAAGGACATCCAAGAGTTGTCCTTATCGAGGAACATTCATTAATTTCTCATGGACAAGACGTTCAGCTAATAGAGTTGTTCACTAGTTGGTACTTGATTTAATAGATATGTTAGTATGTTTATATAAATAATGGTACTTGATTTGACCTTGGCAAAAGCTTTGTCCCTAAAAGCTTTTCACGACTTGACCCCCTTGCTGTAGGCATGTAAGAGGAAAATACGTTAAATTAATTTATATATACCATGTCAAAACCTAAAAAATTGCTATGGGATAAAGCATACGTAACATAGAAGAAATTTTCAACTCTCTTTTGTGGAACATCATGTTCCCCTTAAAGAATCTCAAATTTTTATTTTTCTTCCCAAAAGTCTTATGTTATAAGATATGTACTTCTTATAATATTCATTTTCCTCCCCATAATAATATGCGGTTAACCAAATTTAATTTTTATTTATAAGAAAAAAAGCCATTGCAAAAATAGAATATAACGTTGAAATTAAGTGGTGGGGGGAATATAAAAAAAATATATTTTTTCAATAACAAATACAGCTTGCAATTTTCTGAGGATAAAAACAGAAATAAGGATAATTAGATTTAAATTTTCTTTTTTTTCTTTACGCGAAACATGATGTTCCGTTTAAACTGGGTCCCACAAAAAACCTACTAATCTATTTTTATATTTGTTATTTTAGCAACGTCTATATATACCATTCTTCCCTATCCCGCTGACAAGTTTTTTTTAATAGAATGTGACCTGTCATGTACTCGGTTCATATAGGCTGTCATGTACTCGGTTCATATAGGCTGTTACCCCCTTCTTTAGTTCTTTATAGCCGTACCAGCCATATCTGTTGGCGTGACCCTTTAGCCATACTACTGTTACCGATTTGACCACATCTTGGTTCGTCAAATTACCGTCCACGGTTTTAAATGTTAAAACCAATTATGTTTTTCTTTTTGATTAAAACGACGACGCATCTTTGTTTATTTCAAAATAGTATTATTATAAATCCGAAGCTGGTATTTTATTTTATTTCAAAACGTCGTCGTGTTTTTAACAACGGTAATATTTGTTTGATTCTTTGGTACGCTATGTTTATTACAGCTGTCTTCAAGATTTTTTTAAACGACACAGTTTTATAAAATCGAGTTATTTGCTTACAGCTTGCACAACACTCGGCACATTTTTAGCACAACACTTTGTGTTTCTTTGTGAACCCTTTGTGTTGAAAAGTAAAAAAAATTAAAACAAATTTTTATTTAAAACAGTTTTTTATAAAAAAAACATTTTTTTATTAAAAATATAAATTTTTAGTTGTTTTTAAAATACATTTATTTTAAAAGGGGACAAGAAATTAGAAATTTAAATTATGTATAATTCACAAGTGGTTAAAAAGTGGAGTGTTAGAAGAATTCTTTGGAGTGCCAATAGCTACTCCCTAAATTTTTAACACAAAATATTTTTTTATAAAATCTTCAGAATAAAATATTTGAAGTTCAAAATAATTTTTATGCATGTTTAGATATCAGTATATTGTATATTTGCCAGCCATACTGTTTTCATATGTATCTGTATGCATGCTTGTTATCATGACTGTATGCGTGTGGCGTATATTTTATATTCATATCTATGCATGCTGTTTTGTACAGCATTAACATTGGGGGGTTTAGACCCCTTAGCAGGTCATAACTTTTTAACCATGCGATTTGGCCATATTATTGTACATGTGTGCTGTTGATTTTTCTTTAACTTTAATAGCTTTTGTTAGAGCATCCACAATGGTGGAAGGTTTGGACAAAAAAAATGGTAAAGTTACAAATTTGTAGGCGTGCAATGGGGGAAGGTAATTGCCAAAACAGGAGAGAGGAAAGGTAAGGGATTTGTAAATTTACCGGTTGGCTGCTGAATCAGTAAAACCTTCTTACGAACTTCTGAAGTTCGTAGTAACTTCCTACGAACTTCTTTTGTTCGTAGGAAGTTCCTACGAACTTCAGAAGTTCGTAAGAAATACAAATATTTATTTTATTAATATATTCGGGTTCTTACGAACAACATTTGTCCCTAACAATTTCTTACGAACAAATGTTGTTCGTAAGAAAAGTTTTCTACTTCCTACGAACATCATATGTTCGTAGGAACTCATGCTTATATTTTTATACCAATCTCCATTGTGTAGCCTGCTTCTGAACGAAAGGTAACTCACCTTTTCAGTTGCTAATTTTACCATTCGTTGCATCCCTCCAGTACGGATGCTTTATAGCCTAGTAGAACTTTTCAGATGGTTCCGATTTGACCACATACATGTGTAGATATGTTAGTATGTTTATATATATAATGGTACTTGATTTGACCTTGGCAAAAGATTTGTCCCTAAAAGCTTTTCCTGACCTTAGCTGTCTCAGCTGGCATGTTTTTTTTTAATACGATGTGAGTCGTGACCTGTCATGTACTCGGTTCATATAGGCTGTTAAAGCCGTACCAGCCATATCTGATGGCGTGTGCCTTTAGCCATACTGCTGTTACCGATTTGACCACGTCTGGGTTCGTCAAATTACCGTCCACGGTTTTAAATGTTAAAACCAATTATGTTTTTCGTTTTGATTAAAACGACGACGCACCTTTGTTTATTTCAAAATAGTATTATTTTAAATCCGAAGCTGGTATTTTATTTTATTTCTAAAACGTCGTCGTGTTTTTAAGAACGGCAATATTTGTTTGATTCTTTGGTACGCTATGTTTGTTACAGCTGTCTTCAAGATTTTTTTAAACGACACAGTTTTATAAAATCGAGTTTCTTGGTTCTGTTAGTTGCTTACAGCTTGCATAACACGTGGCACATTTTTAGCACCACATTTTGTGTTCCTTTGTGAACCCTCACATCTGTTTTCATCTACGGTTGAGTGTATTCTTGTGTCAATCCATGTGATCCTATTTGACACCAATCATCACACACTTGTATACTCTATAAATAGAACCCTTTGTGTTCCAATTTTGCAGAGCTGAATACGACTGTTGGAAGAAGTGTTTTTTTTTTGTTTTTTTTTTGACTTTTCAAAGCGGCAGCAAAGGAAGTCATTTTGGCAACCCACTTAAGGGTGCGTGCCCTTTCCGCATTTAACAATGCGCACTTGAGCCATTCTCTATATTAGATTAGATTAGATATTACTTTGCGTCAATCTTTAGCACACATTGGTCCGAGGCAATTGGGGTTTCAAGTTTCAACACTTTTAAATAGGGGTGACAATTCGGGTTAGTCGTGTCATTTTCGGGTCATGATGATTTTGATTTTATTATAAGTTTTAGGTAATCTTAAATTTATACAAGCTAATCGTGTCATGTTCGGGGTATTACCATAAACGGGTTATCGTGTCAAAAATTGTCAGCGTTACTTTTAACCTAACTTCTCAATCTCCTCCCTCTCTCACCCACGGCGATGGCCTTCAATCTCATCTCCCTCTTTCCCCTCATCTCTCAGCAACTATTCACATCAAGGAAGCAAGGAAGGAACATCAACAGCAAGGAAGGAACCTCCGCTGCCCATTGCCCTCCTCCGCTCCGCTCTGCTCCGGCGCCGGCGCTGCCCCCTGCGTCTTCTCTATCACAGCAACAACAAGGATAGACTATCAGGTATTTTTTATTTATTTATAATTTTTGAGTCTTCTATGAAATTAGTTTATTCAAAAAAATTTAGTATATTGTTAGTTTAACCAAATGAAATTAGTTTATTCAACATTGAAAAAAATTGTTTACTTATTTATTATTGTTAGTTTAGCCAAATGAAATTAGTCTATTCAACATTGTTAGTTTATTGTAACATTGAAAAATTAGTTTATTCAACATTGTTAGTTGATTGTAATTTGTAAAAACATTGAAAAAATTAGTTTATTGTAAAAAATTAGTTTATCAAAGTTGTTTTAATAAAAACAAAATATTTTGGTAAATAAAAGAAAACTAGGTCTACTTTTATCAACACAAAAAGTTACCAATCAAGGACTAATTGAAATGGTAATAAAAAAGATTACTCACAAAATTTATTTTGATCAGCCCAAAGACACACTAAAATTAATCTGAGTTTAAACCAAATTTTAATGTGTTTTAGTGACATGTGTACAAATAACCTTAACCCAGTTTCAATTAAGTCCAAAGAGTCTTCCCAAAAGATAGTCCAAGATTTAGTCCAGTAATGGTTCAAGGTTTAGTATTATAACGGAACACACTAAACTAAATAGGCAAACAAAACAGTTAATAAAAATAAAGAAATAAAAAAAAAAATTAACTGTTTTCACTACACAAACTCACGCACAATATATAAGTATATATATATGAAAAGAAAATCGTGTGTGAGAGTGGATATATATATATATATATATATACTAGCGGAATGCCCGTGTCTGAAGGCATGGCAAAAATTTCAAAAATACATAATCACAAAACGTGAAAAAATTCAAATGGCGAAATGCCTGTTCCCGAAGCCCCAGGGAGGAAAATTTCCAAAGAATTTCATTGTGCTCGTGTATGATGTCATTGAGGAGAATTTTCAAATAAATGAATCATGTAAAAGGAATATAATTACATTGATTCAAAATTGCATTTCTAAAAGACATATTTATGTTGGAATTTACTTACATGAAAGTCTCATGTTCGTTTTAAAAGTTTGAACTACTCTATAAAAATCCATACACAATTGGAAAGTTCTTCAAGTGCCAATGGTGCAGTTGTAAAGATCTTCAATTGCACTTTTCTCCCAAACACTATTATGATGTGTTCAACACATATCAAGAAAAATAAGAATTTCAAGTATTAGGTGTTCAACCCAAGGACCAAATATTTAGATCCTTAAAATATGAAAATCCTTAAAATCCACCCAAAACTAACAACAAAAAATACAAAATAATAATTAAAATAAACTTTAAAATTCTGATGTGCATTTATTAAACTTAAAAAATGCATAGATTTGAGTCGAGAAGTGAAAGAAGCTACAAATTATAAACATCAATTAAACTGTTTTGGTAATGCTTAAATATAGAAGGAAAAAAATTATGCACTTGCTTGTGAAAGTAGTCCCATAAAACCTCACACAAACACTAATTAATAAAAAAAAAGACCACAAACTTATTGTTCATCATGACCTCATCTACTCTGAAGAATATATTACACCTCCATAATTAAAAAAAATCCAAAATGGATGACTTCATAAGAGAAAAATGAGAGAATCCTGAATTGATTGAACAATACAAAATAAAAAATTCATCGAACAACAATAAGTTGAAACATTAAAGAATCTTCAAATAAAAACAAAATAAAGAACTACACGATACCCATTTGGAAAAAAATATTAAATCAGTTCATCTGGTTTGTAGAAAATACCACCAACTCACTACACAACCACTCGATACCTGAAATGGTTGTTTCCATATAAGCCAAAACACAGATTTGGTTCGCTTTAGCTTCTTGAGTCTAAGAATTGTAGTTCTCTGCGCATTTCCTGTGTCATTTTGTTTTTTATGAGCATCCAAATTCAGAAGATCAAGAGGACCATCTACCTCGGTCAACTCATTAGCTTCTTGGGACCAACTAAATGGAAAACCAAAGAATTTCCTTCAAGCAATTTTTGTCCAACAACAAATTTTTTCCACCCTGCACTGAGCCCTGTCTTATCTGCAGTGTATTTGAGTTCGAACTGCTCTCTGTCTTCATCTTCCAATGTAACAGTAGTGTTGTTTAATTGGTAGGTGTGACTTACATAATGGAAGTGTAAGGATCTTCTAGAAACCAATATTAACATGTGATCTAACCAACAACTTTAAAAAACTAGGGGATTCAGATCCTAGGCTCAATCGAACCTCCTTTGCTCGAACCATAACAGGTGACTTGGCTTGATCATGACTATCTAATCCAATTTTTTAAAAAAAGTTGATTGATCACAAATATTAAAATATAAGAAATTCACTAATCAATTGTATAAGAAATAAACAATTTCTATATCAATGTAAAAACTGCAATAACAAGTACTAAAAACTAATGACCGAGTATCCCACAAAGACATAATTGACAGGGATATTACAAAGAAAGGGAAAAAATAATACTAAAAGCCATAATACTTCTTTGTAAACATACCCTATGGCAGCTTACAATAATGAAGTTCAGATTAACTACGTCTTCGCAATTGTCCCCAAACATCAACTGAACTGACTTGCAACATATAGTAGAATACTTAGCATCAATCTTAAACATAGTAGAATACTTAGCATCAAGTGGACTGTTATACCAAATCAATCCCAACAGCTCATATATTTAGTAGTAGTAGCAGCTAGATTCAACGCTATGAAACTCGCCTAAAATTATACTTGTTAACAGTTCATAATGTTATACCAATTTATAAGAAAATACCAATCATAACATTTTGAAACTCGCCTAAAATTGCAGTAGAAGTAACTGCTAGATATGAACAAAATAGGAACCGTGAACATTGTAACAAAATAGGAGACTCGTGAGACCACACACGCATAGTCATCTTCACCACTTGATTACCTCAAAGAAAAATTAAAAAAAAAGTCTAACACGGTGAGATACAACCTTGTTGGAGCTCATAGACCTTTATGACTAAAAAAAAAGTCCCGCTATAATTCCCAGTATCTCGCCATACAACTTTAGGCATCCAAGCTGTGTACTTAAAAAACAAAAAAAAGTTTCAGAATATGTGGACATGTACATGATACCTGTCCATGTATTGTAGGCACGATGAAGGATGGGATTCCTCGTCACCTGCCTAAATAGTTAAATCTGGGATAATACAAAATTGACCAAAAAATAAATAGTAGTATGCATTCGATAGAAATGAAAATAAAGAGAAATCAAAACTGTTAATATACAGCCAAACATTTATAAAGATAATCAAAAAAGTAAAGTAAATAATTACAATAATATCCAAACAGTACGACACTATGGTTACAAACTGATGTTTTGAATAATGTTCCTCGCCACCTGTCATCACCTAACTAAATAGTTACATCAAGGATAACAAAAAACAAATAGAACTATGCATTCGATAGACATGAAAATAAAGAGAAATCCAAACTATTAATATACAACTAAACATTTATAAAGATAATCATAAAATTAAAGTAAAGAATTACAATCAGATCCAAATAGTATGACACTTTGGTCACAAATAGAGTGTACAAAACGATGTGACTAACATGAATATTTTGACGTCTAGATCGCGATGCACATGGTTTTTAAAAAATAATTTCCAAATGCCTCTTAAAACACAATTACCATTTTCATTGCCATTTAGGTTTTTGCTCTTTTTGCTAGAAGTAGAAATAAAAATAACCATGTATGTACTATATTTAAAAAAATAGATAAGCAATTAAACATGCACTAAAATCCAGTAAAAATCCAAAATGACATGGTTTGTATAATGTACTATTAGAATTTTTACTTTTCTACCATTACTCATGGGTGTGGCGGGGTACGAATGAGGCAGCGAAGAGGTAAACTATGTCATGAGGACTTAGATTCAAAGCGGTTGCATCACTCGCTTTTCAAAACTAATGAAAAGTAGGGATACTAAGCTTCTCTCATGGTACTGTAATCCATTCAGAAATGAAAATGGCATTAAGACATAATTTTGAATCAACATAAATGCTCAAGAGCGTTCCAAGATAAAACGACATTTAAACTTCTTTTAAGACACAAAATCAAGATTTTTTTCATTAAGCTAGTGGTTGAGAGAAATAGAATGAGTCATTAGTATATGAGCTTTGTGCTAAAATGGATAAAATGACTCACATTGTCATTTTGTCATACATCAAGCATAACTCTCGTTTTCATAACCCGTGGATATGATCAAATTTCAATGTGAGTGAATTGTCAACAAAACTCATACCAAATAAATAGATTTACAATGATAATTTCACAATCACATATAACTAACAATAGAAAATAATGACACTCCAATCAACAACATTTGAAATCTGCTAATAATGGAAGTACAATTAAAGCAAGTGTAATATTTTTACAAAAATCAATCTTTATTTGGATTCGTCCCCCGTCATATGCCTAGAGCAACCAAAATCTAAATACCATTGAGAGTTTTTATCACGAGCATTTAGTGCTGATAAAACAACATTGCATCTCAATGAGTCATTTGATTCAGATTTTTTAATCCATTCAGCCTTAGGTTTCTCAAAGGTTTGTTTAGGCTTCATGTTGGACAGATTAGGCTTCCTAACAAATTCAGTTTTACCGTTAAAGCGAGCAGGCCTGTTTTGAGCTTGCAATTTTTATGACAAAAATCAGTCAAATGGCCATTTTTATGACAAAACTCACACCGGAATTTTTTTCTATAAATAGGTCTAGTCGGGACAGTATGTTTGTGGGCTGGTCTAGAGTTGGCCATGTTTGCCTTTTTAAAACAAAAGTGTTCTAGATGCCCAAGTTTAGAGCAATATCCACATTGAAAAGTAGGCTTTGTAGCTTGAAACTTCTTTCCATTTTGAATTTGCCTAAAGTTGGCTAACTTAGGATCATTCTGTCCTAATTTTTTAAACAGAATTTCTCTATATGTCCCGTTTTGTGACAGAAACCGGATTTAAAGATCGGCTTAGAAGATGTAGAACAACCTTCGTTTTTCACATGTTTGTAAGACAACTTAATTTCATTAGATTTGGGAAATTGTTCTTTAGAATTTACAAAATTTGTGACCTCAAATTCTTTCCCGTCAAAGCCAAGTCCTTTTGTAGGAACGGAGTCAGAATAACAATTTGTGGGATCATAACGAATATTTTTATTAATAATTTTGACAGCAGACCCAGAATTCCAAAAACTATTTAACTTTTTAGAGGTGGACTCTAGTTCCTTTTTGCATTCATCATATTTTTTCAAAACACCCTTAAGTTCAATTTGAGACTCATCAAAATTAAACAAAAATTCCTTGTTTTTAGTCTCAAGAGAGTGATTCAAATCAATTAGTACTGCAGTCCGCTTTTCAAGTAAATCAACATCATTTTCTAATTCTTCAATGTGAACAGCGGAATCTTCTGTCATAATTCTGATTTGTCTATTTAAAGCATCAATTTTAGCTAATAACCTAGCATTCTCTTCACTCAAGTGTGTGCTGTCATTAATTATGTCTTTTTCATCACCCTCACACACAACTTTTTTGACATTTTCAAAAATTTCTAACAACTCAGAATCATCTAAATCAGCATAAACATTTCCAATATCAAAAAGGGAAGATGTGATAGATGGGTGATTTTGAGCAGGAAAATTGTGAGATAAATTCAGAAACTTAAGTCACAAATATCATCACATAACACAGAAATATCCGATAAACTAAATATGCTATCTAATATGTCCTCCGATATCATACTACACGCAGAAGTAAATGCCATAATGTTATCAAAAGTTTCTTCATTATCACTATCGGAGATATCATCCCAAGTTTTAGACAAGTGTGCCTTATTTGAAGGTTCCCATTTAGATTTAGAAAAACATTTATCGGCATAGTGACCATATTCATTGCACTTACGGCACTGAATGTGGCTCAAATCCTTCTTAGGTCCAGATTTCTCAAAATTTTTCTTCTCAAAATATTTTTCATGCGGTCTATTGGAATAACTTGGCTGACCTTGTTTTGAAGCATATTCACCCCTATACTTCACAAATTTCTTAAAGTGCTTAGTCAAGAGTGCAAGTTCATTATCCATAGATTCCAAAGAAATTTCAGATTTAGTTAAGTTGGACAAAGTGGATACAAAAGCCAAATTACTTTCACTACTAGTTCTAAAGTTAAGCACATTTTGAGTCCAAAGAGTCTTCCCAAATGATAGTCCAAGATTCAGTCCAGTAATGGTTCAAGGTTTAGTATTATAACGGAACACACTAAACTAAATAGGCAAACAAACAGTTAATAAAAGCTCAAAGGCTGTTCATCGAACTTGGTTGGTTTTAATGCCTCAGCCTCTTGCTTTTTTTTTTGCAGGATCCCTTGAGAGAGCTGAAGAAGAAGGTACTCTCTCTCACACACGCACAACACACCCACCCACGCGAACACACACAGCACACACGTGCGCGCACACACACACACAGGCACGCAGTCCTTCCCCTGTTTGTTTACTTTCAAAGGTCTATATGAATTTCCACGGCCTAAAAGATGCTCTTGTACCATTATTTATTTACTTAACTTTGGGTATATTAATACCATATTAGATAAATAAAAGCTCAAAGGCTTATTGTTCATCGGACTTGGTTTTAATTCCTCAGCCTCCTGTTTTTTTTTTTTGCAGGATCCACGATCAGACCGCCTGAACCAGGACTGTCTGTCTTGTTGAGATCTAACGAAGGTACTCTCTCTCACACGCACAACACACAATTAATATTTCCCGCAGCTCCTAATATTTTGGTTTCAGATATTGTGGACGAAAAATATAGATTTGACATGACACATTTCGCTGGACCCGGTGATGAAGGTACTCTCTCTCTCTCTCTCACACACACACACGCGCGCGCGCGCACACACAGACACAAGTAGCTAAACCCACCTCCCCTTCTTTTTAGGTCTTTCCGCCGCCATTGCTAGGTTTATAGCAACCAAACCACCTTGCTTTTACCAACACGAATCAAGGGGGGAACATCTACAGGAGAGTGTATCCTTCTTTTAAAGTCAGGTATTGTTTTTTATAACTTCATGTTAGCTCTCGAACTAATTATGAAACTAAATGTCAGATGTTATTGCCTGCCAAGTAAATTCTGTAACCAAGTGTAAAATTTGCCAAGTAAATTCTGAGGAGTGAACTAATTGTGAAACCAAATGTCAGAATTTACTTTGGCCGCCAATAAAGTTGACATTTGGCAGGCTCTCGAATGAAAGTTGATGGTCACAAGATTTGAAACTTTGTTATCTGTTTTGAAATTTTGTTGTCTTTATCAGCATCAATACAAATATCTACAATTTCAAAATATATTTGTTGATTAAATATAATTTTACAAGCAACCAATACTCGTTAACATTATTTATGTTCGATTTTGAGTTTTTTTTTAATATTAAAAACAGGTTAAATTTCTTGTTTTGGTTAACAGGGTGGATACGCGAAGGAGCGAGCAGATAAAGCCTTTTTCTGTTTTTTTGACAAGTGAAATGCTGGAACTTCAAATAGTCTTAAAATTTGTTAGTGACATTGGATTGTATTATACTTCTTCTAGTGTTAACCCCCCCCTTTTCCCCCCCGTTAAATCTCTTTTTTTTAGGTTCGATTATTATGTTACTCAGATCGGCTTGTTTAGGTTCGTTTTACACCACCGAGGTTGATCACGAGCCAAGCTCGGATCTCAGATTCTCATTTTGGTTCAGAGTTTTGTGACACTCATTTGGTTTATAATATATTAAATCGTAAACTTTCTGTCACTGTAATTTATTGTGACTTACTTTAGCCATCATGTTGTACAGTTGGTAGACAATGTCAGTATACTAGACTATCATCTATAAAGTACTGAACTACTGTCAACCTATAAATATCAAATACACAGGCCCTGTTGTCATATGCCATCAACACATAATTCAAAAGCAAACACGAGTATAATATAATAAAATATTTAAATTCGATGATTGGGTTGGAGAACAAATGATGTTAATATATTATAAACCAATACACACCACTGTCATCATCTCATGAGACACATATATTAGAAATTTTATCATACGGATATTTTTTTTGATAAAGGTAAAAGCTAAATATTTATACAACATGATAAGCTGTGTATGACACAGATATCATCAATTCCAAATAGTAAAAGCTAAAAATGAAAATGAGAAATAATTTCCTATTTAGAGAATTTGTTTTCCTGGTAACACTTCTTAATTCCAAACAAACAGTAAAAGCTAACACATAATTAAAAGCTAAAAATAAATGAAAATGAGAAATAATTTCCTATTTAGAGAAATAACTTCAATTGTCTAACTGAAAAGAGAAAAAAAATGAAATAATTAAACTCAACTTCAACTTCAACTTCAAATGTCTAACAGGAAAAAAAAACTATTAATGAAAATCCTTCAACCCAATTTCAAATGTTGCAGACTCCCTGAGTCACCATCCACGGTGATAACATCCCAGGGTTCCATTTCAGTATCCACAGTGATAACATGTCATGAAACCTGAAAAATGAACATAATAGATTAGAATTATTCTAAATCTAATTTTTTACATATATAATTTAATTAAAAAACTAAATTACATATACATACAAATCACACCAACCATTACTCTAAACAAACTTCTTGCATAGACTCTTCATCATTCTACAAATCAAACAACCCAAACAATTCAGCATTATATTCAATCAATTTATGTTTAGTATAATAATAAAATGTTAACACAATAATGGAACCAGTACTTTATGATGGTACTAACATTTGATTTTGCTGATTCAATGCCAAGATCATGACGCAGTCAATCTCCAGCACAAATCAAAGCTTGCACAGTCTCTGGTTTTAAGGAGCTCCGGTACTGATCGAGAACTCTACCTCCGACACTAAAAGCGGACTCAGAAGCTACTGTAGTAATAGGAATTGAAAGTATATCATGTGCCATCTTAGATAGAACTTTAAACTTTAAGGTGTTTGTTTTCCACCACTCTAGAGCATCAAACTCAACATCTGAATCGTCATTGCATATATAAAGGCCTTCCTCTAAGTATACCTCCAAATCAGATTTATTTGGTTGAATGGTGTCCAATTCTTTATCCCAATTATCAAATTCAGCCCTACCCTTCGTTTTCGCTTTAAAACTTGTAACCGTTGTACTACTGCAACTAGTTTCGCTTCCTAATTCTGCGTCTCTAGATACGATATTGCTTGAAGAATGATTGATGACATATTCATCATAAAGTTCGTATAGAGAATCACGAAAAAAATCAATATGCTTTTGAGCTTCAATCCATGTATAAATTTTTGGAAAGCAAAACTCTACAAGTCTCATCTTATACCTAGGATCTAAAACCGCAGCCAACGACATCAATAGGTTACATTCCCCCTAATACTTATCGAACTTCTCGCTCATTTTAAATGTCATTTGTTTTATATACTCTCTCCCATCCAAGGACTTCTCATTCAAAATTTGTTTTATTTTCCAAACCTCGGCAAGGAACAGTTTGAAGTTGGATAAGAACATCGGGAAAACACATTTGTGGCTTCATTAAAAACTTCTAGAAACTTGCAAACTTTGGCAGCTCTTTCCCAATCACTCTCTAATGGCAACCATTGGTAGTAGGGGTCTCTTTCCTTGTACCTCGGAAACACTTCTTTGAATACCAATGCAGATTCAAGCATCGCATAAGTGGAATTCCACCGAGTAGGTACATCGAGAATCAAACGTTTAGAGATGGGCAGCTGCAATTGTTTAACAATCGCAGCGAATTTATGAAGTCTTGAAGGGGACATCTTCAAATACTTCACACTCTCACGAACATTTTGAATCACATCTCGTATTTCAACCAATCCATCTTGTACCATCAGGTTCAACACATGCGCACAACATCTAACATGAAATATTTTTCCCTTGAAATATAATTTCCCTTTAACAAAAAAATTATCTTTTAAATTCCGTACTGCTACATCATTTGCAGAAGCATTGTCTAATGTAATAGTGGAGACCTTGTTGTCAATACCCCAATCAAGAAGACATTGAAAAATACTATCTGCTATGACAACCCCCGTGTGTGGAGGCGCTAAAGAACAAAAATTCAATATACGCTTATGTAACCCCACTCGTTATCTAAAAAGTGTCCAGTGAGGCACATATAACCAATTGTTTGATTCGAAGTCCACAAGTCAGCAGTTAAGCTAATCCTATCAATGTTTCCAAACATAAACTTCAACTTATTCTTCTCAGCAAGAAGTATTTTCATGCAGTCCTTCCTCACAGTTACACGAGTAAGTTTCTCGAATCGTGGATTAAGTGATTTAAGAAGCATAACAAATAATTCATGATCTACCATCCTAAAAGGGTACTCATGCACTATGACCATTTTAGCAGTAATTTCTCTAATTTTCTCTTTATCATACTTATAAGTTGTTAAACCCCCACCGACCCCATTAGGATTAACAGGCAGTAGAGATAAAAGTTTTTGTCTCTTACCACCATCTTTACTAGCTAGAGTAGCTTTACGAGGCAAGCAACTTGTCAAGTGTCTATGGAGATGAGTTGTTGGCCCCCCTGCAATAATAGTCAGTTTTGAGTTACAGTGGTTGCATTGTACCTTCTGACTGCCATCTTCAATCGTTATCACTGAGAAATCTTCCCAAACTTTTGAGGTCTTCTTTTTAGTTTTCTTTTGCAGTGGATTTTGTCCATCAACTGGAGTATCAACAGCTGGAGCTTCATTGGTTTTATCATGAACAGTAGAAGTTGAATTTGTGGAAGCCATTTGTCCTGGTGCAGGTTAAGCATTCAACATATCTAATGCAAAAATAAGAACCAAAATAAATTAAACAATAACAAATTCAATGTTTATAGCACTAATAAAACTATTGGCACAATAGTTTAGTGCTAATTAATTAATACAGAATAAGGGTGTTCTAGTGGAGAAAAAAGAAGGCTATGTACAAGAAATCCTAACAACAACGATTGTTTATAGTTTATGTGTTCATACCTGTATAAATGAACTTTAGAACTTCGCAACACAGAGGTGAATCAAAACACAGATCATAAGTTGGTATTTATAGAAGATGAGAATAAATCGTACCTTTTTTGCTGAGATAAATATATAAATCTCCGAATTTAATGGACATCCATCCATATCCATCCTTGATACTTGAGAATCCAAGTGAAATAAAAATTAAATTAGAACCTAATTTTCAGTTGCGTACTCGATCTTGATGGTTGAATCCGAATGTAATACAAATGCATGCAAAGTTTTGATCTTTAACCCAATGATCCTAACTCCCTTTGATTTATCATATACGGCGCTGTTTAGGGTAGATAAATAATAGATATTGAAAAGATAAAGGTGAAGAGGAGAAGTGATGTATTTGGATCTTGGAAGTAAAGTGGGTATACCATCCGCATCTGATATCTAAGGATAAGATTGTGTTATGTCATCTTTGAAAAAGTCAATAAAGTAAAAAGATTTTTTTAAAGATAACAGTTGTACCCAACCACCCACTACCTAGGCTTAACTATGTATCTTAAATCTCGGCTGAAAATGTGCATGGGCTCGCGAGCTTACCGAGCCGAATAGTAGTCAATTCAGGCTTGTCTCGAAAAATAAATAAGCTCAATTTTTTGTTCAAGCTTGGTTCGATACAAAATATGAACGATTTTGAACGAGCTAAAATCGAGCCGATCTCGAGCCGATCCCGAACTGGTCGAATCATTTTACAGCCCTATACGGATGTGGCAAAAACAAGATAGCTATTGCCCATCATTTTGATGAAGGTGCAACTCCACATGCTGCAAATACCTCTTCTGTTCAGGCACTGCCAGTTGGGTCTGATGGGTCATTGGTCTTGAACAGGTCCTTACAGAATGGGTCTACAGATATTGTCTCTACAAATCCTTTGTTAAATTTAGGTAATTTTTACTTTTGTAAATTTTTCGGTGTTGGTTTTCTTATTTTTTAATCATTTTAAAGTTCTTGTATTTTTAGGTTTGTAATATTTTCAATTTTCAGATTTAATAAAAATTGAACAGGTCCTTACAGAATGGGTCTGATGGGTCATTCTGCCAGTTGGGGTCTGATGGGTCATTGGTCTTGAATAGGTCCTTACAGAATGGATCTACAGATAGTCTCTACAAATCTTTTTAATATCAAAGGGTTCAATTTTTTTGATTTTTTGTTAAATTTAGGTAATTTTTACTTTTGTAAATTTTACGGTTTTGGTTCTTATTTTTTAATCATTTTATAGTTTTTGTATTTTTCGGTTTGTAATATTTTCAATTTTCAGATATAATAAAAATTGAACAGGTCCTTACAGAATGGGTCTGATGGGTCATTCAGCGAGTTGGGTCTGATGGGTCTTTGGTCTTGAACAGGTCCTTACAGAATGGATCTACAGATAGTCTCTACAAATCCTTTAAATATCAAAGGGTTCAATTTTTTTGATTTTTTGTTAAATTTAGGTAATTTTTACTTTTGTAAATTTTTTGGTTTTGGTTCTTATTTTTTAATCATTTTATAGTTTTTGTATTTTTTGGTTTGTAATATTTTCAATTTTCAAATATAATAACATAAACTTTTAAATAACTAACATGTTTCTTCTTAACAATATACAAAATATTAAATAATTAAGGGATAGACTTGAATTTCTCAAATAAGAATTGAAAAGAATAGTTACACTTGACCAAATTTACCCGTTGTTTGAAGATATTATCGTTAATAATATCTCTTGTACACTTGACTCAAATATCTCTTGGTCAGTCGCTTAGCTGATCACATTCATGAAGATATTATCGTTAATAATACAATACTCCTCTTAGTTGAGAGAGAACTAGTTGGTTCTAAACCTAATTACTATTACTAAGACTCTTGTACTAAATCTTAGACATTTAAAGGCATTACTTCATGTAGGGCGGTCAATGGACCGGGTCTGGACTTGGATCTGATCCCAATTAGCGAATTTGAGCAAAATTTATAAACCCGTTTAATACTCGATTAATTAGCGGATCAGGGCTGGATATATATGACTGATCCGATAAGGATTCGATCCGAATGTTATATATAAAAAAGGGCAAATCCAGTGCATGAGGCTCCCGCCACTGCGGGGTACTGGGGGGGCTGGATGTACGCAGCCTTATATGGAATTTACAGTGGGGTAATCGGGTCCTTAATGGATTCGAGTTTGGATCCATTTACCGAGACTCGTCGAGTAAATGGGTAAGATCCGAACCGCTAAAAAAAAATACTCGGATCGGATCTGGATATACCTTACTCGATTTGTTTACACCCCTAACTTCATGTATATAGGCACCATTCTTGTGTAGAACCACGTAAGTTTCTTGTGTCTATTTACCATTCTTATATTTCTTTAGCATAACTTATTTATCCGTGATTACAAGTTTGGGTAACTCGAGCTAAGTCCTTCCTAAATTATAAAACTCAAATTTAGACATCAACAAGTTGGTGCCCTCTATGGGAATCTCGACATGAAATTGTTGTTTCTTACCAATTTATTTTAAAACCCCATTTTCACACCTCTGTAGTATATGACATACATCCCAAAAAACAGTCTTGTTGGAGGCAATACCTTCGGTCCTTCTGTTCCTTCCATAGGAGATCTTCAAGGGATTCTACTAAACATCACTAAAGGGAAACACGCAATGCAAGAAACCCTAAGGCAACTTACTCAAAATACTCCAAGCCAGGTCCACTGCTGCCCCATCTACCAGGAGGGAAATGCCGCCTCCACCTTCTAAAAAAGAGAAGCAGATTCAGGTATTTCAAATTGGACTTACTGCCTCAATGTGCTGTAATACCTCGTGTAATTTAATATTTAGGTTGATTAAGCGTGACACCCCGCCTATTAAAATAATGGGTGATTAACCTACCAAAATAAAATCGTAGTCTTATACGACTCATTTTTAGTATCACTGTCGAAACATGTTTAATTACTAACCACCTAATTAATTTAACAACCAGTGCCAATTTTTATCTTCCATTAACATACAACAATATTAATCAAGGTTCTAAAAAATGCGGGGCGTGATCAAGGCGTGGAGGCCAAGCCTAAGACTTAGAAGCCTAAGCGGGCCTTAGGCGTAAAAAGACGTGAAAAGGTGTTTAGGCCTGTTTAATATATTTTAATATTTTTAAAGCATAATAAGGCTATTAAAATACTAAAATTGTGCACATCATAAAAATATGTATAAATATTTGTAAATTAGAATATTATTTGATTAATTTGGATAAGATAATGGTCCGGTTTGTAAAAAAATTCTTTAAAAGATATCGTTTCACTAAAGCATTGTTGCTTTTAGAAAAAAAGTGCGTCTTAAGGATTTTATCAAGAATACAGCGTAAAAATCTTAAGGTGGGACGTTTCGCCCAAGTCTCAAGCCTAGGTGTTTTTTTTAAGAACACTGATATTAACCAATCCCCAATAATTCCATACACACTAGATAAATAGATAAAGTTCCCGAATAAAACATCAGGTAAAAATCAAATACATCCAATCCAACTGACTAAAATAATTTGAAATACATAAGTCTGAATAAAACGAGAAACACGCCCAACCAATACTGTAATAGAGAACATAATCTAGAATGCCAATAATAGAATCAGTTGCTCGAAAATCTTGCAAGCCTCCACACCAGCTGCAGCTACGTAATCCTTAGAAGATGAATCATCCTTGGCGTCTCAGTGGCTGGACACCTATACGTTTTAGAAAATAGATTTGATATGCATCAGAACCCAAAACCTTTAAAAATATTTTGCAAGTGTATAAATTGCGTAAATGAAAATGGTAAGCAATTTTCATATTAATAAACCGGTAGCGCACTCTCGTGAGTCACCCCTCACCCATCATCTAATGTGCGCGCCTAACGTATGCTATTGACCCCTCCTAGTTGTACTACCCTGCCTAACTAGTCTCATACCTAATCTCATGTAACGCATTACCCTGCCTCAAGTATTTTTTATCACTGATTTATTAATTAGCTTACTCTCCCGCTTAATTATTTACCGCATTATGAATTATTCCCATAACTTTACTCCATTTACTTATAAACATGAACACTCAAGGTATTATGCCCGTATATAAATTTCTAGATCTTCATATACGTATAATCGAAACACATCAAATGCATATAAACACATATATTGATAACTGTATGTAGTTAACCGCTATCCCTTCAAGATTTACCTCGCTGGATGCGAAATCGCTAGCATGCTAGGGAGTCCATTACAACCTGGGCAACTGGGTCGAAATCTCACCACCAAACTCAAAATTGTAACGAAAATTGGAGGCGGCCATAGCCTTAAGTCCGTAGTCATAATCATACCACATTATTCTACAGGACTCCAAACTTACATAACGTGGGCATGCACAGACCTATGACCCATGAGAACGGTACTGCCTCTACTGTGATTCACAAGAGTGACCTCCCACGGCGCGTAACCTCTACCGATAGCATATCCGCTAGGATGGATATGTTTCAAATAAAATATTGTACACACAGATTTTAAACACACACACACACACACAAATATAGTGAGCCTCTCCAACACACCTCATTAAACATACCTATTTTTTTTAAATAGTAAAAAAATAATTTTGAGTTGATATTTATAATATAGATTCATGATATTTCAATGCGTCCCTGTAAAAATATCCAGCTCAAAATAATGTGTTTTGTTATTTTTAAAAAATATGTAAAAAAACTGTCAGTTTTAGAGGGTAAAAATTGTCATTTTTTTTTCCTATTTTTTAAAAATAACAAAAAATATTATTTCCAGTTGATTTAAAAAAAAGGTTAAGTTCATAGGTATGTTGCTAGGAAGTATGTTAGAGAGCCTAATAATAATAATAATAATAATAATAATAATAATAATAATAATAATAATAATAATAATAATAATAATAATAATAATAATAATAATAATAATAATAATAATAATGTTCTTATGCGGATTAGTCCACATTTTAAAAGTGCAGACCGGACACGTGTCACCTAACGGTGCACCTAAAAATTATTGCCTAAATTATAGGCACACACTCTCTCTCTTTTTTAAGTTCACCGCCAGGTGACACATGTCCAGTCTGCATTTTTAAAATACGGACTAGTCCGCACAAGAGCAGGACTGTATATATATATATATATATATATATATATATATATATATATATATAAACCGGCTAATCAATGTCTATCACCCTAAGCACTAGTCTAATAACCCGAGTCTATCCCCAACTCTTATTTAATTAAATTATTCTTTTAATTAAATAGTTAACATTACTTCTCATTATTGGATTCTCCCCGATTTTCCTAACTAGTCCTAAATACATGAACTGAAAATCACTCTATCCGTTAGATATCCCACACCCCGAGTATTATTATCTTTTGAATACCCTACGTACAAGTGAATCAAACTAATTCTCATCTACCTGAATTACCCTTACCGATCACATCTTCAAAAGTATTAAAATTATTCATTTGACCTCAACCCACTTTCCAAATTTTAAATCTACCCATCATTCACAATAAATACCAAACTGTCCCTCACAGCAGGTTCGAATCGAATCGCCTATGAAGGTCGATTCGATTCGATTCTGGGCAAGAACCCAGATCTTGCACCAAAGTGATGGGTTTCATCATCTCAAGTAACCCAATTCCACCCCAATTATGATCCAAACAAATTTCCAAGTCTTTTAATGATTTCCTATAGGAACCTAATCAGTTTCCACTCTTATATTCATTAACAACATCATAATCCAATCCAAATTTCATTAATTCCATCATCAAGAATGTACCAAAATTTCCTAATATCTTTCCTTGTTTAATCATTATTCTTATAACAATTCCAATATAAATCCCCACTACGTAATGTCAAATTATAACATAATCTATAACCATTGTAAATTCCGATTAACTTCCATTAATCATTCATGTAGGGTTGTCTCCCCAAAACTCATTTTTCACATAGTAACACCCAACCCAAAATTCAGTTAATTACTACCACTTTTCATATAAAAGAATACTACGTGTAAATATAGAGATTAAGATATACACTTGCCTTAATTTCGTCGAATTATGAATTCCTTTGTGTCGGGTTGAAGATGGGAAGAGTCCTCCTTAATTTCCTTATCCAAATCAAGCCCTTTGGATCTCCCAAGTGTAATGCCTCATTTTATCACAATAACTCTCTATAGATTTTTGGTGTTTTATGGTTATTTGACTAATCCTAGTCTCCTTTTAATTAACCCTAATCCCGAAATTAATTAAAGCCCGAGGTGTAAAATAGCCCTTATTCCCAATACTCAGGTCCCGACTAGTCTAAAATGCCCCCGGTAACCAATCTCTACCCAAGGGTACTTGATTCTGACTATTTTGACAACTCACTGATCAATCGTGCACTCGAAATCACCATTCGAGTCACCAAATACAAATATCCTATCTCAATCCAAAAATAGCCAACCCGTATACCCCGATGGAGATACCGTCAATCCCCGTCGTTTCTATTCACTGCGACGTACTAACAATTGATCGAATATAATTTACGTAATAACATTTGGTAAATTTTATTTGCACATAAATATTAATTTTATTCTCAATAATTAATAATTATTAAATATGCAATATTATTACGAGCACACGTGTAATTAAACTGCTAAAATTAATTATTTAAAAATACGGGGTGTTACATACTTCTCCCTTTGCAAAGGAAATTCGTCCAGGAAATGCGGACGTGCACGCGGTAAAAAGATTTGGATACTGCTCTCGCATGTCATCCTACCGCTCCCATGTTTACTGAGCTACATTATGGTGTCCCCATTAAATTCGAACGAGGGACTCCACCTTTTACCGTAACTTACGCTCACTACGATCAAGAATAACAGTTGGTCTCTTCTAGTATGAGATGTCTGACTGCAATTCAATATACTCCAGTGGGATGTGCCAAAAATCCCTCTCACTTCTCTGATATCTCTTCACTGATGACACATGGAATACGTTGTGAATCCTATATAGATGCTCCGAAAATCCCAGCCTATAAGCAACTGGCCATACTCTCTCAGTGAGTGGGAAATGCCCAACATATGTCGACGCTAGATTCACCTTCTTCCCAATCCTCAGGACTCCCTTCACGGGAGACACACGTACCGAGACTTAGTCCCCAATCTCTATCTCTATGTGTCTCCTGTCGGCATCAACATAACTCTTTTGCCTATCCCGAGCTATCCGTATGAGTCCCCGAATGAGCTCAATCTTGGCAACATTGTCCTGAATCATCTCCGATCCCAACATCTTGTTGTCCACCTCTAATCAACAAGTGGGTGAACGACAAGGCCGTCCATAAAGTGCCTCAAATGGAGCCATGCAGATGGTGAATTTGTAGGAGTTGTTATAATTGAACTCCACCATTGAAAGGTATTAATCCCAACCTCCCCCAAAATCAAGTATACATATCCTAAGTATGTCCTCTAACACCTGATTAACCCTCTCAGTCTGTCCATCTTTCTACGAATGATACGCCTTACTCAATCGTAAATCAATGCCCATCGCCTCCTGAAAGCTTTGCTAAAAATGGGACACAAAAATCTTGTCACTGTGAGACACAATATTACTCGGTACCCCATGTAACCTCATTATCTCGGTAATAAATAACTGCGCGTACTGTCTTGTCTCAAAATCTGTACGAACTGGTAGGAAGTGGGACACATTGGTCAGTCGATCCACTGTAACCCATTTGGAATCGTGACCCCTCTGTGACATCGATAACCTAATGATGAGGTTCATCAAGATGCTCTCCCACTCAATGACTGCAACATCCCCGTCAGTGTCTGGTGACTGGTATGTAGTGTACTTCGAGACAAACTCTGCTATGTCCCACTTCATCTCCGACCACCAGTACTGTCTATGCATATCTTAGTACATCTTATCCCCACCGGGATGTATCACAAACCTCGAACCATAACACTCGGTCATCACTACATGTCTTAAATCCTCAACCTAAAAAAAAATGAGTATCCCGTTGAAGCGTAAGCCTCCCTTCGAACTGATCGAGTAGAAATCCACCCCATTTGCCAACAGCTGACGCACCCTATTCTGATAGAACCGATCCTCGACCTGTGCTTTCACCACCCGCATAATGATCTCAAGAGTGATAGCCAATACTGCCATATATGCTTTGGCAACCTCGTCATCATACCTAATCTCATCCCACTTCCCTTCCAAACCTTCTTTATCTCCCCCGTCGGCCATTAGCTCAATGCATCTGCCACTAAGTTAGCCTTCCTAGGATGATAGTGAATATCAAACTGGCAATCCTTCATGAACTCTAACCATCTCTGCTTCCACATATTAAGGTACTTATGCGTGAAAAAAATATTGTAGCGACTTATGGTCCGTGAATAAACTGCACTGTTCACCCCAAAGGTAATGCCTCCAAATTTTCAAGGCAAACACAATTTTTGCTAACTCTAGGTCATGTGTGGGGTAATTCCTCTCGTGGGGATTAAGCTTGATAGAAGCATATGCTATAGCTCGATCCTCCCGCTGAAGCACACTCCCAAATACTTATAGGGATGTGTTAGTGAAAACATTATACTCCACTCCTCCCCTCGGCAGTGCACATACTGGTGCTGAAGTCAATTTATCCTTTAGCTAATAAAAAACTATCTGACAGTGGTCATCCCAAATAAATGGAACCCCTTTGCAAGTTAGATTTGTTAGCGGACCTGAAATCTTCTAAAAACCCTTTATAAAGCATTGATAATACCTGGAAAACCCCAAGAAGCTATGAATCTCCATTGGTGTCATGGGTTGTCCCCATTCCCTTACCGCTGATACCTTACTTGGATCCACCAAAATACCATTGTGTGACACGATATGGCCTAAAAACCGTACGTCTCTTAGCTAGAATTTGCACTTCTCGAACTTGGCATATAGATAATGGTCACGTAATGTCCGCAAAACCATATGTAGGTGCTCTTCGTGCTCGCCCTTCATCCGAGAATATACCAGAATAACGTCTATGAGCACTATCACAAACTGGTCCAAAAATTCTTTGAACAACGCTGGCGCATTATTCAACCTAAATGGCATAACTCCTAACTCATACGATCCATATCGCATCAAGAATGTGGTCTTAGGAAGGTCCTCCTCCTTGATGCACAAGTGATAATGCCTTGATCTCAGGTTTATCTTCAAGAAGTATGCTACTCCTCTCTATCGAATAGGTCATCGATTAGAGGCAATAAATACTTATTTCGAATAGTGACCTTGTTTATCATCCTTTAGTCAATGCATAAGTGAAGCGACCCATCCTTCTTCTTTATGAATAACACAGGCGCACCCTATGGCGATGTGCTCCGCCGGATAAAACCATGCTCCAGAAGCTGCTGAATCTAATCTCTTAATTCTCGTATCTCTAACGGGTCCATGTGATACGATGTTCATGAAATTGGTCTAGTCCCAGGCACTAAGTCAATAACAAACTCTATCTCCCGTCTGGGTGGCAACCCGAGTATCTTTTGGAAAACATTTGAGAACTCCCTTACTACTGGAATCGAATCTAAGGAAATAACCACCTCATGTGAGGTCTCCTTATCAATATAATAAAGATGCGTGGTCGACCCTCCCTCAGGAAGAGGAATCTCCATGAGCAACATATCAATTCCTGGGATAGATAACACAATTGTCCTACCGAAGATATCCACCATTGCTTGGTACCCTTCGAACCAATCCACACCCAATTTGAGATCGTTCCCCTCCATATCCAAAACAAGTAAGTCATCCGCTAAATATAATCTCCTGATGTCTATATATACTCCCCTAAAAATCGAGTGTATAAGAGCTTCACTACCTAATGGTGAGTCTACACACATGATAATACTGCCGATCGTCTCTAATAGACCGACGGTGCGTGCAAATCTGGTAGGTATGAATGAGTGTGAGGCCATCGTATAAAAAACACCCTACTCATATGCTCATGAATATGAAACGTACTCTCTACTGCTGGTGGTGCTTGGGATGCCTATGGTATGACTGCATCTAAGACGTTCTAGACACACCCATATTATAAATGATTCTGCTGCTGTGGGGCTGCCAGAACTGGTACTGCAACGGGTAATCGCGCTTGATGTCCCTGCTGGGCACCTGACTGAGGACCTTTGCCTAGATGTGGGTTGTCTCTCTTCCGATGTACCATATCTCCACAAATAAAATAATGGCTAGTGAAGTATCCCTACCTTTGGCCCTAGTGGACCTGTCATGGTTGCCTAGGTCATTGGCCTTGATGGACCCGAGCCTGATGGCCGCCCCCGTTGTTCCCTTAGCCCTGGCGTCTCTGGAGAACATGCTGCTGCTGGTGATGATGATGAGGGACCTTCTGACCCTGTCTGAACCCACTACCCTCTGGTCAAAACCTCCCGACTGAAACCTCTTAGCCAGATCCTTTTGTTGAGAATCTCACTCCTGTTGTCTACCGCTGTGCTTCTGCGGTGCTCCACCGATACTATTCCCTACGACTATACCTACCTGACTAGTATCCCCCATTTTCTTGCTTCCTCTCAAATGGAAGCGATGGTCCTGACAGTGAAGTAGTGCGATATTGACGACCTTAGAGTAGGTTTTCAACACCGAGTTACCAAGCAAGTGCTATATGATCCTTTAAGGGAGTCCATCCATGAATTTTATGTTTTCTTTTCCTCCGTGTTCACCCCATCGATCATAAAGTTGGCAAGACGGTTAAACTCATCCTCAAATTTAGCCACCTACCTATATGCCTGAATAACATCCACAAATTTCCTTCTCATCTATGTTTAGATCACTGATAGAAAGTACTCACGGTCGAACTGCTCCCAAAACTCAGCTATAGTCATAACATCCCTCTCCTCTGTCGTGGTAATTGACTCTCACCACTACCGTGCCACACTTACCAGCTTAAAAGTAGTCAGTATTTTCATCTGCATATCGCTGCACTCGACTAGGAGAGATGATGGGTGATATCTTTCTCCCATGGGCTAGTAGCTACCACATCTGAACTGCCCTGGAATTTCAGTAGATGCCTTTTATGGAAGGTCTCCCTCACTCTCTCCATTGCTAATGGCTTCGGGTGGTCCTGGATGATGGGGGCCACTGGAAGCTGTGGCTCGGTCTTCCAATATGATGTTCCATGGCGTCCATGGCAGCACTAATCGTCTTGATAATAATAGTGGCCACCTATGTGGATGTCACTATCCCCCATGGCTCTTGTTGAGCTTCTCCTTCATTGGCCCTAAATGGTCGTTCTCTCTTAGGTGAAATCTAAAATAGGATTTAAATTTGTATAAGTTCACAATAAAATACAAAACAATAATAGAAGAATGTAAGCACGAAAATGCGCAAGTATGAATGCAATTGTGACAAACTGTATATAATTATGATAAATTATATTTAAATCATACTTATATTATGTGATATGAATAATGTGTTATTAGTATATCTAATGTTAAGCGATTATGGTTAGTATAATTCTACTTTCATAAATCATGAAATGTCGAATTATTTACGAACACAAGATTTGGTTATTTTCGATAGAAATGTTCCTGTTTAAGACTAGTTTTTACCCTTATAACATTACAATTGACTTGAGGTGAAAACTACATAGTTGTATACATGTGAGTTAGGGTGGTAACACACTAAATGTTGCATCAAACGGATGCTTGAGTAAGAAGTTAGGCCAAAATTACGAACAAGGGGCAAACCTGTCAATTCCCTTAAGTGGTAAATTGTCTTTTATTAAACCAAATGGTTTAATTTGATTGGATGGATTGGGAGGCAGCCTTGGCCGACTTAAAACTCTTCTTCTAACATATTTCTTCAGCCAATTTAAGCCTAAAGTTCAGTTTTAAGCGTTTTTGGCTTGAGTAAAGAGAAACTAGAAGTTAAGGAAGAAAGGGTTTCATTAAAAGGTAGGAAAAGAATTCCAAGAAAATTCTTAAGGTGTTTCCAAGGTAAAATTATGTGTTAATATTGTTTTAATCTTCTGTTATACTTATTTCAAAGTATATAAATCATTAAGTATTGATTAAAATTCCATCCTCCTTTGTGATAATATGTATTGGTTCATATGTGAGATAAGTGGTGTTATAGGTCATATTGCTTTGTATTAAAACCCTTTGTATTCAAACTTGCATATCTCTTTGTGTGCTTACTGGAATTTAGAAATTCCAATTGGATATGAAAATAGACTCATATGTTCATATCATATCCGAAAATTAGAATTTAACTCCTTATGGTTAGGCCTTAGTGATGGTTGCAAGTTGGTAGATAGTTTTTGTTTGTATATTTTATTTCGGTATGCCCTGAGTTTGGTCAAGCTTTTGAGATAGCAAATGAAGTCCAGATATTATGAAACTTTAATTCTGCACTATTCAGTATGTGTACTGAAAGTGTCCTGAAAATCATGTAAAGTTATGCTGGAGAAAAATTATGAAAATTCTTGGAAGTTGAAGAAATTTCTTGTGTTGTAAAGAAATAGTCATAACTTGCCCTAGGGAGATTGAAAATTACACCGTCACTTGTGCTGGAAAGTATATTCATATATGTTTTCATATCGATAAGGTTGGACACCTGTATGTGTGCAATTAATGAATATGGGAAGGTTAAGTATGGAGGACAATAATTTCAGGCCATACTGGATATCCCATGAAAGAATATTTTTATCTACTCCTTGCCAAGGGTATTTTGAATACATGTTTCATGTGTATATATATTCAGAAGTATAATTTTCTGTTTACTTGAGTTTATTTATAAATTCCTTACGAGGTAGTTTCTAGGGTTGAATGTTCATGACCTTATCAACATATATACCATCGTTTCGTCTTTACATATGTTTCATGGAATATGACTTGAGTAGAATCATATTGTGGTTGTGTACTCATTTAAAGTTACATAATTATATTAAGATAATACTTATGATTGAGTTTCAATACTGATTTAGTTGGATTAACAGGTGTAAGGTCAAATCAACCAAGTTCAGCTCCACCCGAGGGAAACGTGAATACATAGTTGACAACACAAGGTGAGTGTACTTACTGAGTTGATTTGAGATATGATGTGTATGTATTATATATTGAGATGATATGGCTTATTAAAAGTCATGAGATGTTAAGATGTTATGGCTTATTAAAATCCAAGATATGTTGAGATGTTATGGCTTATTAAAAGCCAAAATATGTTGAGTTGCTATGCAATTCAGGATATGTTAGGTTATTAAAACCTATGTATTGTAATACCCCGTATTTTTATGATATTTATTTATGGGATTAATTGAATTAAATGTGTATTAATTGGAAATTAATCCGGATTAAAATACTAGCGAGATGCGAGTTGGTATTTGATTATTATGTGCATATATGATTATATATGAATATTGAATTATGAAATTTGTCGTGAGATTTAAATACGGCAATTTGAGATTATCATCATACGCGCCATAGTTTATTCTCACGTTGTAGTAAACACTCACGTCTCAACCCAAACCGTCCATGTAATACAACTCTCGCATATAAATTCCTCCTCATAAATACCCAAATGTCCCAATTCTATCAATACTACATCTACGGAATGATACCTATAACCTCGAATGAGTTTACGGAACTCCAAAAATCAAAACAGTCCAAAATGGCCCAAACTGCCAGCTCGTTAGAAGTCTCGTTCGAACGAGGCTGTTCGAACGAGATTCAGTTCGTTCGAACGAACTTTCCCTTCTAACGATATCTCGTTCGAACGAGATAACGAACGAAATCCCTACTCGTTAGCAATGACTGGTCAACTCGTTAGAAGCTCGTTCGAACGAGTTCATTCGAACGACCTGGGGACTGCTTCTAACGACTGACCAGTTTCGGCCCAGATTTTTCCCCAATTCGTTTTTCACCATTTTTACTCCTCAAGTCTTCTCCAAAGTTCGTTCTAACAGTGTTTTAAGTCCTCTAATCATACTAAATCATGCCAAGGTCATAAACTAACATCTTTTAAGGTATTGATGCAACCTAAACACCATTTAATCACAAGATTTAATACTATTCCCCAATTTTATCAAGAACATGAACCCTAGATTCATATCATCATCAAATCCCAGAATTTATTTCGTTATAATTCCTCCTAATCACAATTATTATGAGAGAAATCATCTACCTATCATTCTACATGCAAATCTCTTCAAAATTTTCAAGTTCTAAACTCCAACTACATGGGTTTTCATTCAATCTTTCAAGAACAATCAAAATTCTTCAATTTCTAACATGGAAAAGACATTCTCTGAAATTTAAATGGAATAAAGTCACTTGCCTTGATTGTCTCTGAGTTTGGTAGAACTTTTCTGCAGAACTTCTTCTCTCCAAGCTTTTCCTCCAATGGTGGCTTAAGGTGGCTAGGGTTTTGATTTGGGAAACTTATGAAACTCTTCTAATAACCTACGTAGCTTTCTAGGTTAATATGGTTTGGTTAATGGGCTTAATGGGTTAAATCCACATCAGATTAAAACTCCCAATTTTCGTCACTTTTAATTTCCCAAAATGTAAAATTACCAAAATACCCTTTAAGTTACCGGTATGGCCTAAAAATACCCCGGGACCCAAACTATACTCCCGGCTAGTGTTTTCTGACTATCTCGACCCTTCCGGACGCGTTGGCCCACTCAAAACGACCATACGGATTATAGATTTTAAATTCACTTTTATAATCAAAATATTATACCGTGACACGGCGGTCCCACGCGTCTCAATAAAATTTCCAAATGGCCGTATATAAATCTCACGACAAATTTCATAATTCCAAATTCATATATAATCATATATGCACATAATAAAATACCAATTCGCATCTCATTAGTATTTATAACCCGGATTAATTTCCAATTAATACGCATTAAATTAATTAATCCCAAAAATAAATATAGCCAAAAGTACGGGGTATTACATACTTCCCCCCTAATAACTGAATTTCGTCCCGAAATTCGAAACTAGAAAGTACCTGCTAAAAATAACTCTGGATAACGTTCGCGTATCTCATCCTCGCGCTCCCATGTGGATTCCTCGACATTGTGATGTCGCCACTGAACACGCACTAACGGAACTATCTTTGACCGCAGTTTCCTCTCGCTTCGGTCCAAAATAGCAATCTGCCCCTCCTCGTAAGAGCTATCCGGCTGGAGATCGATGTCCTCCACAGCAATGTGAGAATGGGCCAAATTATCTCTAAGGTATTTCCTCAGTGAGGAAATATGGAACACATCGTGAATCCGATGCAAATGCTCCGGCAACCCAAGTCTTTACGCGACCGGTCCGATCCGCTCAATAATAGGGAACGGCCCCACATACCTCGGTGCCAACTTCCCCTTCTTCCCAAAACGCATAATCCCCTTCATCGGAGATACCCTGAGCAAAACCTGGTCCCCCACTTGGAACTCCCTGAAAAATCTCTTCGCATCAGCATAACTCTTCTGCCTGTCTTGAGCTACCCGAATGCGACTCCGAATCAACTCGATCCTTGCCGAAGTATCATGAATCACTTCCGGCCCAAGCAGTTTGTTGTCCCCCACCTCCAACCAACATGCTGGGGAACGACAAGGCCTACCGTACAATGCCTCAAACGGAGCCATGCCAATAGTGAACTGATAGGAGTTGTTGTAAGCAAACTCCACCAGTGAAAGATATTGCTCCCATCCACCCCCGAAGTCAATAATGCACATGCGTAGCATGTCCTCCAACATCTGATTGGTGCGCTCAGTCTGCCCATCGGTATGCGGATGATAAGCTGTACTCAACCGCAATTCCGTGCCCATTGCCTCCTGGAAACTCTCCCAAAACCTCGAAACAAATATCTTGTCTCTGTCAGACACGATATTTAGGGGCACACCGTGAAGTCTCACAACCTCTGAAATGAAGAGCTGGGCATACTGTCCCGCAGTGTAGTCTGTTCTTACGGGTAAAAAGTGAGCGACCTTGGACAACCTATCCACAATTACCCAAACGGAATCGTGACCCCTCTGCGACGTAGGCAACCCCGTGATAAAGTCCATGGATATGCTCTCCCACATCCACACCGGGACCTCCAACGGCTGTAGCAATCCTGCTGGTCTCTGATGATCCACTTTTACAAGCTGACAAGTGGCGCATTTCGAAACAAACTCAGCGATATCTCTCTTCATACCGCTCCACCAATACTGCCGTCTCATGTCTTGGTACATTTTGTCCCCTCCGGGATGTACCGCGAACCGTGAACCGTGCGACTCTGCCATCACCTCGTGTCGCAATTCCTCCCCTTCCAGAACTACTAATCTCCCATTGAAGCGTAATCCCCCGTCTGAGCTAACGGTATAGGATTTGGCTCCCTCTGCTAGCAATCGAACTATCTGCTCCTGACAGAACGAGTCATTAGCCTGTACCCGTACTACCTTCGTGACAATCTGCGGTGTAACGGTCATCACAGACATGAAAGATCGGGCCATTGCATCCTGGTGTCCCAATTCCTTCCACTTTGCCTTCCACACCTCTGCCACCTCATCTGCTGGCCTACGGCTCAACGCGTCTGCTACCACGTTAGCCTTACCCGAGTGGTACTGGATGTCGAACTGGTAGTCTTTCACAAACTCAAGCCACCTATGTTGCCGCATATTCAGCTCCTTCTGCGTGAACAGGTACTGTAGGGACTTGTGGTCCGTGAACAGTTAGAACTTCTCCCTCAAAAGATAGTGCCTCCAAATCCGTAGGGCAAATACCACTGCTGCCAACTCCAAATCATGCGTGGGGTAATTCTTCTCATGAGGTTTAAGCTTACGGGAAGCAAAAGCTATGGCCTGTCTCTCCTGCTGCAATACACCTCCAAGTCCTTACAAAGACGCATCAGTGTAAACCAAATACTCAACTCCCGGTCTCGACAATGCTAACACAGGTGCTGAGGTCAATTTGTCCTTCAATTCATCGAATGCCAACTGACAGGCATCACTCCAGATGTAGGGCACACCCTTACGAGTCAGATGTGTCAAAGGACCTGCTATCTCCGAGAAACCCCGAATAAACCTCCTGTAGTATCCTGCTAGACCCAAGAAACTACGAATCTCCGTTGGTGTCGTGGGCTGTCCCCACTCCCTCACCGCGGATACTTTCCCCGGATCAACAGATATTCCCCGGTCGGAAATAATGTGTCCTAAAAACTGGACTTCCTTCAGCAAAAACCAGCACTTCTCATACTTTGCATACAACTCGTTCTGACGAAGTGTCTGCAAAACTTGCCTCAAATGCTCGGTGTGCTCCTCCTCTGTCTGAGAGTAAACTAGAATGTCATCAATGAAGACAATGACAAACTGATCTAGGAAATCCCTGAACACTCTGTTCATCAAGTCCATAAACACTGCTGGAGCGTTGGTCAAGCCGAAAGGCATAACCCAAAACTCGTAAGAACCATATCTCGATAAGAACGCAGTCTTCGAGACATCCTCCTCCCTGATACGCAACTGATGGTATCCCGATCTCAAGTCAATCTTCGAGAAGAAAGAAGCTCCTCTCAACTGGTCGAATAAGTCATCGATTCGAGGCAACGGATACTTATTCCGTATCGTGACCTTATTCAACTCTCGGTAGTCCACACACAATCTCAGTGAACCGTCCCTCTTCTTTACAAACAAAACTGGAGCGCCCCAAGGTGAGGTACTCCTGCGAATAAAGCCCTGACCTAACAGCTGCTCTATCTGATCCCGTAACTCTCGCATCTCAGCTGGAGCCATACGGTATGGTGCGCGTGCTATAGGTCTCGTACCCGGTAGCAAATCTATAACGAAGTCTATCTCTCGACTGGGTGGTAAGCCTGGTATCTCCTGAAACACATCTGAATACTCCCTGACAACCGGGATCGAATCTAAAGGAATAACAACCTCCTTAGAGGTATCCTCCTCTATGTAATACAGATGAGCGGTCGATCCTCCCTCTGGGCGAGGCATCGCCACTACAAACATCTCTTGCCCCAGAATGGCAAAAACAATGCTTCCGCTGAAGCAATCAATCATGGCTCTATAAGCTACGAGCCAATCCATACCGATGATCACATCGTGAACATGCATATATAATACTAACATGTCCGCAGGTAATACCAAACCACCAATCTCTACCCCCACTCCCCGGCATATAAAGAAAATAAGTGACCCACTCCCCAATGGTGAGTCGACACACGTCACTGTGCTCTCTGCCGTAGCTAACAATCCTAAAGCTTTCGCGAAGTGTGTAGCTATAAAACAGTGTGTAGCACCCGTATCATATAACACCCGACCCATAGTGCCATGGATAGGAAACGTACCCTAGATCGCGGGCGGTGCCTGTGGAACTGTAGCCTGGTGGACGTTGTAGACACGTCCATACTGTAGCTGCCTCTGCTGAGCTGGGACTGCTGGAATGGGTGGCAATGCTGCCATCTGCGGTGGTGCGGGAAGAGCGGCGGGAAACATAGGCCTCTGTGGCTCCTGGCGAGCACCCTGCTGCTGCTGCTGTGGGGCCCTGCCCCTATCAGGACAATCCTGCTTCTTATGGCCAGTCTTGCCACAAACAAAGCACTTCCCTGGGAAGTTCCCTCCCCTCTGCCCCTGCTGTCCCCGGCCCTAGTGGCCGTTACCGTTCCTCCCTTGGCCCTGCTGGCCCTGGTGAAACTGCTGCCCATTCTGCCCCTGTTGGCCCTGATGGCCGTTTGGACCCTGATGGCCCTGACGGAAGCCCCCTTGTCCCTGCCTGTAGTTCCCTGACCGGAACCTCTTATTATCCCCCTGCTGGGAGCCCTGCTCATTCTGTCTCTGCCCCTGACTAGATTGTGCCCCGCTGGCGCCATGTCCTCCAGTCTTGCCCTGATGGCTAGACTCTCCCGACCTTTTGCCCTCGGCCATATGAAAACGGTGGTCCTGGCAGTGCAACAATGCAGCGTTAACCACATCAGAATACGTGGCCAACGATAGGTTCCCTAGCAGATGCTGACGGATCCTCCAATTCAACTCATCGGTGAACTTCTCAATCTTCTTCTTCTCTGTTGGTATCTCGTCTGGAACGATGTTCAACAGATTAGTGAACTCGGCCTCATACTCGACCACTGTCTTGCCTTCCTACCTCAGACTCATCAGCTTCCTCCTCATCTCTGTATGAACTGCGGACGAAAAGTACTTGCGGTCAAACCGCACCCAGAACTCCTGAATCGTGAGGGTATCCCTCTAATCCGCGGTGGTAATGGACTCCCACCACTGTAGCGCAGATCTAACTAGCTTGAAAGTAGCTAGTACCTGCTTCTGAACATCAGTGCACTCATGCATCCTCAAGTGCCTCTGCATGTCTTTCTTCCATTGGCTCGAGACTACCACATCTGAGCTACCTGCAAACTCTGGCGAATGCGCTTTCTGAAAAGCGTCACGTACACGCTCCCAAGCAGACGGGAATGCATTTCCCTGTACCGGCACGATAACCGGCGCCTGAGGTGGTGCCTGCTGAATCACGGCAATTGTGGCATTCACCGCTTGGGCTACTATAGCTGCAACCTCAGCGGCGTTCATCATGCCCTGAACTGGAGCGGGCTGGGGTTCGGGCGTTGCATCCCTGGGAACTCGTCGTGCACGTCGTGGAGGCATCTGAAATAAGAACGAAGGTTATAAGTTCACGGTTATAAACTTAATATAGCTGAAGAACGAAGCATACACAAAAGAATACAACAGTCCTAAAATATAGGGCTCTATATCAAAGAAATGTAGCGGAAACATAATAGCCGTACAGATCCTAAAGGACACTAGAACCTGATGCTCTGATACCACCTGTGACACCCCGACTAATTAAATACCGGGTAGCTACTCCTTTATTAAATTAATTCAAAATGCCAAGTTGGCTCAGTTAATAGCATCACTGTCGAAAACATTTTATTATTACTAACCACCTAGTATTTAAAAAGTAAGTTGCCAAATTTTAATTTAAGTCTGATTAACATGCAACAAGCGTAATAAAGAATACTATAACACCATTGACCATAATGAAGTAAATAGAATAACCATCACAAAGCGTAAATAAAGTCTGGAGGAAACTCCTCACTACAAATCCCACAACTGATAAATAAAACGAATACTGAAACAATAAATGCTAAAGTCTGAAATTGAAATGTAAAAGCTGTCTCTAAAAAGAAATGGGCAACATGCCCTACAACTGATAGATAGTGACTCTGGAATCCAAAAGATAGAAGCGTCTACATGCAAATCCCTGTAGCTTCCACAAACAGCTACAGCTCGTCACCTGAATGAGAATCCTATGCTTGGTGTCCTTGTGGCTGGGCACCTAAAATGGTTTTACAAGAAAAAGATTTGAAAAGCAAACGGGTCAGAGCCCGAATGTGGAGTTATATTTTAAAACTTGCAAGTGCTTTAAAAACATTTAAAACATTAAATGCAAAGTACATGTTAGGACGTACACTCACATGATATTCTCACCTCTCGTCTAACTGTGCACTCCTAACGTAAGTACCCATCTACAACGATATAAACCACTAGCTAAGCGACATCATAACTAGCTGGACTGTAATAGTTCTTACCCTTATTACCCGGTTCTACTAACATACAACGCTCGTAATTAGATAGGGATTTAATGTAAACTCGGATACTCAATATGCAATATATATCACTATCAGTTAACTCGTTATATTATTCTCGAAACAATACCGTAATTATATTCACAACATTAACATGAAGATTCTTGTTAATTAACCGTATATTATTCACATCATAATTATACAATACAAGCACCCCGAGAACTAAGCTGCGGTTCACACATACTCTGCTATCCATCCCGGTACATCACGTACATAAGGATCACCTATTCCGAATCTCTCAGGAATAGTCCAGATAACACAAATCACAAATAGTGGAGGCGAACACAGTCACGTCACATGGGTCACGCACATACCTACGCTCCCACGATCAGCGGACTTATTAACAACCCAATAAGTCTTTCTCTGACCTATGTTCATCGAGGTACCAGTCTATATCCCCCCCGTAGGCACACAAGGATTAGAGGGTCCTAAGCGAACGTAACCTCCCGTGATAGCAAGTATGGTAGGTATGTCATACACACAATCCATATACCAATACTAAGTAAACACACATCTTAGTAATACCGTATTTTAATCGTAGTACGTATCGCATTCTCGTACTAACTATAATTATCACAATTTATACTCTACCGGTTTATCATCATACGCGCCATAGTTTATTCTCACGTCGTAGTAAACACTCATGTCTCAACCCAAACCGTCCATGTAGTACAACTCTCGCATATAAATTCCTCCTCATAAATACCCAAATGTCCCAATTCTATCAATACTACATCTACGGAATGATATCTATAACCTCGAATGAGTTTATGGAACTCCAAAAATCAAAACAGTCCAAAATGGCCCAAACTGCCAGCTCGTTAGAAGTCTCGTTCGAACGAGGCTGTTCGAACGAGATTCAGTTCGTTCGAACGAACTTTCCCTTCTAACGATATCTCGTTCGAACAAGATATCGAATGAAATCCCTACTCGTTAGCAACGACTGGTCAACTCGTTAGAAGCTCGTTCGAACGAGTTCGTTCGAACGACCTGGGAACTGCTTCTAACGACTGACCAGTTTCGGCCCAGATTTTTCCCTAATTCGTTTTTCACCATTTTTACTCCTCAAGTCTTCTCCAAAGTTCGTTCTATCAGTGTTTTAAGTCCTCTAATCATACTAAATCATGCCAAGGTCATAAACTAACATCTTTTAAGGTATCGATGCAACCTAAACACCATTTAATCACAACATTTAATACTATTCCCCAATTTTATCAAGAACATGAACCCTAGATTCATATCATCATCAAATCCCAGAATTTATTTCGTTATAATTCCTCCTAATCACAATTATTATGAGAGAAATCATCTACCTATCATTCTACATGCAAATCTCTTCAAAATTTTCAAGTTCTAAACTCCAACTACATGGGTTTTCATTCAATCTTTCAAGAACAATCAAAATTCTTCAATTTCTAACATGGAAAAGACATTCTCTGAAATTTAAATGGAATAAAGTCACTTGCCTTGATTGTCTCTGAGTTTGGTGTAGGTTTGGTAGAACTTTTCTGCAGAACTTCTTCTCTCCAAGCTTTTCCTCCAATGGTGGCTTAAGGTGGCTAGGGTTTTGATTTGGGAAACTTATGAAACTCTTCTAATAACCTACGTAGCTTTCTAGGTTAATATGGTTTGGTTAATGGGCTTAATGGGTTAAATCCACATCAGATTAAAACTCCCAATTTTCGTCACTTTTAATTTCCCAAAATGTAAAATTACCAAAATACCCTTTAAGTTACCGGTACGGCCTAAAAATACCTCGGGACCCAAACTATACCCCCGGCTAGTGTTTTCTGACTATCTCGACCCTTCCAGACGCGTTGGCGCACTCAAAACGACCATACGGATTATAGATTTTAAATTCACTTTTATAATCAAAATATTATACCGTGACGCGGCGGTCCCACGCGTCTCAATAAAATTTCCAAATTACCGTATATAAATCTCACGACAAATTTCATAATTCCAAATTCATATATAATCATATATGCACATAATCAAATACCAATTCGCATCTCATTAGTATTTATAACCCGGATTAATTTCCAATTAATACGCATTAAATTAATTAATCCCAAAAATAAATATAGCCAAAAGTACGGGGTATTACAGTTTGGTAATTTTGGATTTTGGGAATTAAAACCCACGAAAATTAGGAATTAATATCTGATTTGGAAACCACCCACTAAAGCCACTAATAACCTATTGGGCTACAGAGTTTATTGAAATTAGTTCCAAAAGAGTTCCTAAGGCAAACCCTAGCCACCTAGCCACCATTGTCACTTTGGAGAAGAAAGCTTGTAGAGAGAGAAAAGAGGAGAATTATGCAGAGAAAGAGAGAACCATCCATCAATTCGTCATCAAAATCAGAGATTCAAATAAGGCAAGTGGTTTAATTTCGTTTATTATAAAGAATGTTTCTTCCATGAGTAGGAATTTTACAGAATTTGTATTGATCTTGGGAGTTTGATAAAAACCCATTAATTGGAATTAGAACTTGTATTTTGATGAAAGGATTACATGTAGAATTGTGTTAGGAGGTTTATCATGATGGAAATAGACCTTGCTCATAACAAAAACGGATTTAATTATACCCATTGGTGACTTTAAAATTTTAGGGTTCATGTTCATATAATTTGGGGATAAATGAAGGGATTTGATGATTCAATGATGTTTAGGAAGGATTGACCCTATATAAACGTTAATATATGACCTAAGTATGTTTAGGAATGATTAGGGCCCTCGAACAATTGTTGGATTGATGTTTAGATGAGTTTGGAGAGGAAGAAAATTTGGAAAAACGATATAGGAAATTCTGGGCTCGAAACTGGCCACTCGTTAGAAGACCTGCCCAGGTCGTTCGAACGAGCTCGTTCGAACGAGCTTCTAACGAGTTGACCTTTGAATTCTGACGAGTGTGAAGTTCATTCGATGACTTTGTTCGAACGAGATCTCGTTAGAAAGCCCACTTCGTTCGAACGAGATCTCGTTAGAAGGCCAGTTCGTTCGAACAAACTCTCGTTCGAACAGCCTCGTTCGAACGAGACTTCGAACGAGTTGACAGTTTAGGCTTTTTAACCTGTTTTGATCCCGAGTGTCCCGCAACCTTGTTTATATATAGAGATAACACTTCCTTGTTGATAAATTGATATATTTGATATATTTGGGATATATTGAGGAGTAAAACCTAGAAGTGTAGTTTGAACCTAAGGGAAATTATGAATTAGGACGTGAGTGTCTATTACGATGTGAGAATTATTGACGACCTAAATAATGATATTAACCGGGAACATATAAATTGTGTAGCATTATATGTCAGTACAAGAATGAGAAGTGTACCACAAGTAAATTATGGTGATTACTAAGATGTGTGCATACTTAGTATATGTATATGATTTTATGTGTATGACATACCTACCATACTTGCTATCACGGGAGGTTTACGTTCGCTTAGGGCCTTCTAATCCTTGTGTTGCCCGGATTTAGATTGGTTACCTCGAGAACATAGGTCAGAGAAGGACTTATTGGGATATTAATAAGTTTGCTGATCGTGGGAACGTAGGTATGTGCGTGACCCATGTGATGTGACTGTGTTCGCCTCCATTATTTGTGATGTTGTTGTCTGAGAACGATTCCTGAGAGATTCGGAATGTGTGATCCTTATGTACGTGATGTACCGGGATGGATATCATAGTATGTGTGCACCGTAGCTTAGTCTCGGGGTGCTTGTATTGTATATTTATGACGTGAATAGTATACACTAAATTAATGAAAAACTTCCATGTGGTATTGTGTGAAAATATGGAAACGTTTTGAGAAAATATAAAGGGATAACCTGAAGTGAATTGTATTGCTTAATTGAGAATCTGAGTTTAAGTAAAGCCCTCTAATTAATTGATAACGCTAGAATGTAATATGGGAATCGAGTAGTAAGGGGTAGAACTTATTACGGTTTGGTTAGATATGTATGTCTTTTAGATGGGTACGGTACCTTTGGAGTGCACATATAGTCGAGAGGTGAGAATTTCATGTGAGTGCACGTCCTAACATGTATTTTGCATTTAATGTTTTAGTGTTATTAAAACACTTGCTGTTTTTAAAATGATTTCCACTTTCGGGCTCTGACCCATTTGCTTTCAAATCTATTTTTTTGTAAAAACCATTTTAGGTGCCCAGCCACAAGGACACCATGCTTAGGATCCTTATTCAGGCGACGAGCTGTAGCTGTTTGTGGAAGTTACAGGACTTTGCTTGTAGACGCTTCATCTAGCTTGACTCTATATTCAGCATTTATCAGTTGTAGGGCATGTCGCCCATTTCTTTTAGAGACATTTCATTTATTTCAGTTATTCAGACTTCTGGCATGTAATTAATTCAGGATTCAGACTTGTCTTCTTATTTTCAGTTGTGGGATTGTTGTGAGGAGTTTTCCTCCGGACTTCTTATTATTAGTTGTTGGTTATTTCATTACTTCGTTATGGTGAATGGATTTATGTTGTCCTTCCATTATTCTTTTATTGCATGTTAATCAGACTTAACTTAAAATTTGGCAACTTACTTTTTAAATACTAGGTGGTTAGTAATCATTAAAATGTTTTCGACAGTGATGCTATTAACTGGACCAATTTGGCATTTTGTACTAATTTAATAAAGGAGTAGCTACCCGGTATTTAATTAGTCGGGGTGTCACATGTATATGATTATTGCCTACGGGCAGGAGATGTGGGGTTTATTAACTCCGAATATGTATATGGCCTAATTTGGCACAGAGATGTATATATTGATATATTGAGATGTTAATATAGTACTTTTACTATAGATAGCTGTAGTACATTCACTGAGTTTTTAAACTCATGGTTTTATATGTTTACATTTTCAGGTTTTTCGGCTGCCACTGCCAGGTCTAGGAGGTTGAGTAAATAGAAGTAGGGTCTTGTTAGTTTGTTTTATACACTGTACTAGTTGTAATTAAGTTAAATGATATGTAAGTCGTGTTGAAATTATGTCTCCTTAAAACGATTGGATTTTTAGTATTCCACATTTTAACCTTGAAGTTGTTTCAATATGTATTACTAAAATAATAAATTATAATTGTGGTTTGTAAACTATTTAGTTAATTATATCCTAATGGGGTTAGGGGGTGACAGCAATAGTCCTAAAAAAGGGCTTTATGTCAAAGGATGCTATGCTGGAATCGTATTAAGGCACACAAATCATAAAAGACTTTATAACCTAATGCTTTGATACCATCTATGACACCCTGCCTATTAAAATAATGGGTGACCAATGTCATATGACTCATTCTTAGCATCACTATCAAAACATGGTTAACTACTAATCACCTAATTAATTTAACAAGCACTGTCAATTTTTATCTTCCATTAACATACAACAATATTAACCAGTCCACAATAATTCAATACATAGTAACCAATATAAATGAAATCACAATATAAAGTCTAAAGCTGAGATAAATAAATAAAGTCCCCAAATAAACCATTGGGTAAAAATCTAATACATCTAATCCAACTGACTAAAATGATCTGAAATAGATAAGTCAGAATAAAACGGGCAACCCGCCCAACCAACGCTAGAATAAGGTAACCTAATATAGAATGTAAATAATATAACCGGCTACTAGAAAATCCTACAAGCCTCCACACCAGCTGTAGCTACGTAATCCCTGGAAGATGAATCATCCTTGGAGTCCCTCTGGGTGGACACCCAAAAGTTTTGAAAATAGATTTGATATGGGTCAGAGGCCAAAACCTTTAAAAATATTTTTCAAGTGTATAAATTGCGTAAATGAAAATATTAAGCAATTTTCATATTAATGAACCGGTAGTGTACTCTCGTGTGTCACCCCTCACCCCTCATCTAATGTGCGCACCTAACGTATGCTCTTGACCCCTCCTAGTTATGCTACCCCGCCTTGCTAGTCTCATACCTAATCCCAATGTAATGCATTACCTTGCCTAGAGTATTGTTTATCACCGATTTATTAATTACCTTACTCGCCCGCTTAATTAATTGCCATTCGGGTCACCAAATATAAATATCCTATTTGAATTCGAAAATAGCCTACCCGTATGCCCCGATTGAGATACCGTCAGTCCTTGTCATTTCTATTCATTGCGACGTACTAATAATTAATCGAATTTAATTCACTTAATCACACTTGGTAAATTTTATTTCCACATAAATATTATTTTTATTCTCGCTAATTAATATTTATTAAATATGCAATATTATAACGAGCACATGTGTAACTAAAATACCAAAATTAATTCTTCAAAAATACGGGATGTTACGAGCACACGTGTAATAACACATACATGCATTTCACCGAAGAGTCCGAAGCATACATGCCAAACTAAGTCTCGACCTAAAACTAGACATCCCAAAATAAACTAGACTGAAAAGATAAGTGATAACATGAGGAGATAGAGATCTACAATGTCTTTGGAGCTAATGTCGTGAGAGATGTATATCTTGCGCTGACTGGATCAAAAGGCAACCTAAGTGTGAGGTTCCACCCTAACACATGGTTTCCACAAAAATGGGGTTAAAACCCTAGCAAGTAATTTAGCTACGCAACTCAATCAACCATATGTATAGATGAATAATGTTACAATTTTCATAAATTAATGAATGTCTTATCCCATGATCGCAATCGTAAAACGTATTCTCACATCATTATATCAATTAATTATCCCTATTACTTAATCAACACATAATTGACATGTGACCCTTATTACCAACCATTATATGAATATTTAGTCCATTCAATTCACCAATCACAATATATTGTAATTAATCTCAACTTCTTTCATTATTTAATTGTAGTCCTTATTTAGTTGATACGCAACCAACATGCACACCTTCATCTCGTCCATCTCATAAACATGTGGTACGCCAAACTTACATATTTTTCACATCCAGAATCCACCTGATATTCGCATGGCCAAGAATATATATATATATATATATATATATATATATATATATATATATATATATATATATATATATATATATATATATATATATATATATATATATATATATAATAAATCATAAATATCACATCTCGTGCCCTCGCGCCACTTGGTCTTCATGTGGTAGGGAATATATATCATAATAAATGATAAATATCACATCTCATGCCCTCGCGCCACTTGGCATTCGCATGATCGAGAATATATATCGCAGTAAATCATAAATATCATGTCTCGTATGATCGCGCCACCTGATACTTGTATGACCGTAAATATTTATCACAATAAATTATAAATATCACATCTCGTTCCCTTGCGCCACCTGGTATTCGCATGGCCAGAAATTCACATATCACAATATCGAGGTGTCCCTCTACGGTTCCCACCCATTCATTTCCATTTAGCATGTTCAATTAACATTGACATTTTTATTGAAAAATTATTAACTTTGAGAAAACTACTCAAACCTCAATTATCCCTGTTACGCCAACTTGATTATGATATTTATAATGCATTATACATTTCACATGATTTCATAAAATGATGGGGGGGGGGGGGGGGGGGGTAATACATTATGGAAGTGATTCCTTGTGATGAAAAGCATGGAATTGAACGTGTAAATTTTATTAATGATTTAAGTCGTCACTCCTACCCGTCTCTACACTCAGTGGGTGGGACATCTCGTCGAAGTGAAATCCAAACAAGTAACCCTTCCAATACACTTACGTCTCGATAGGGTAGTTGTTCAGAAGAAATTTATTTAGTGTAAATTATGATAGGATATGTCTAAATATTAATGTTACTTATGCCATTACGTCAACTAACCCTACATCACTAATCAGTCAATTCAACAACCAACAATTTTTCGTACTCCTTCTATTTTCTATATGACAAACTATCTAATGAAAATAAAAATATTCCAAGTTAGGGTTTATGTGAGTTCCCCAATAAAAGTCACATGTAATGAACGTACGAATGAATTTCTTCATATTAAATATACCATCAAGTATCCCGTAACAAATTTCAATATTTTTACATAAGTTCGTATGACTAAAATAAGATTCCCACAGTCATTTTTAACAAGAAGGGACATACATGACGAAAGTGCTACTAATAAAGGATAGGGTACTACACTACTAAGCATGCCATAATTCATTGGAATAAAATTCCTTATAGTATAATCGTTAAATCTTAATCGTCAAGTCTTATTAAAATAAAGTGAGGCCCACACATTAATTTATATTTACTCTAGGCCTAAAATATTCCTTTATCAGGTAATAGTGCTCATAAAAGAAATATTTTGGGCATATTAACATATTTGAATTTCCACTTATTATTGGCCGAGTTTAGATAAGTATCTTTTAGGGTCGCTAATTTATTTTTAACAATAAAATTTAATTTAGGTGAAATAAACATCTCACATATAAAAGGAGAGGAGTAGAAAACTACTTGCCTCGTAAAGTGTCTCAAAATTTCTTTTCGGGCTGATGAAAAAAATCCCTTCAGAAACACCATCGAGATCAACCTCTAAATCCTCAAAAAAAATATATAAAAGTTTTAGGTTTAATTATTAAGTGATAAAAATGTAAATGAGGTTAAAAGTGATCAAAGTAAACAATTAAATTGGTAAGTTACCTAAGTTGCTGCTGCCGACTGGTAAAGAGAGAAGTAATTCTCACATAATCAACATTTCGTAAATAATAAGGTAGGAAAAGAAAGGAACCCAAGTGTGTGGGACCAACTCTGTCAACCTCGGCCGCCAAGCTAATAACATAATATAATTTTGGTGTCTCTTAAGAGATGATTGACATGTGGCATTCCTATTGATTGACACGTGGCTTCCATATTAATAGGTTTCATATTAGTCTCCTATTCATTTATTGACATGTGGAGCTAAAGTAAATGATTTTGTAATTAATCTCACTCTCCATCTACTCACGTGCCAAACTAAAAAAATGAGTTTTGTTGCTTTGGATTTGGTACCTGTTCATATCCTTTGTTTTCTTCCAAAAGCCAACGAGGGTTTCATAGCTTTGGATTTCGCACCTGTTCATCTCCTTTATTGTCTTCCAAAATCCAACGAGCGTTTCATTAGTTGCATCCGGACGGCGCCTTATCAGTTCAAATGTCTTCTTCCATTCTCTGCATCTGGAGAACGTTGGTTCATCATTTCCCAAGTTACTCAGGTTGATTCTTTGCATCTGGAGACCGAACGAAGTTTGGAATGGGTATAAAAACCCTATACCCCGAAGTGATCTTTCTCAGCAGCACCTCTACCATTCATTTCAATCGGTATGTTCCTCTATTCCTTTCACTTTGATTATTTTTTCACTTAATGGCCTAAGTAGAAAAATTACTCCCTACACCGATTTATATAACAGATTTTTTTCTTATTCCTTCCTCATATACCTTCTGTGTAAGTGTTTTGAAATTAAGAAAAAAATCTTTGTTTATCAATTTTTGTATTGGAATGATTATTTTGTTGATTCCAGTTTAATATAGGGTACAATTATGCATTATTTTTATGTTTCATTCTAATCTCTTAAACATGCCCAAATAAGAAGATTTGACCCTACAATGATTTATGATTTATACTATTTTTTTTTTTGAGAAAAAATGGTTGAGCTTAATTTGCTGTTAATTTTCCAATTTTTATATGCTGTCAATTTGTTTTTCGTATAAGAAAATTAAGACTGTAGGAAAATGAAAAAAAACATTAATGTCATTTTTTTTTCATTATTTTGCTATGGAGATTGAATATTAGAAGTGAGATTTAACATAACGAATTTATCTGTGTTTTATTTCGTGTCCCTATTTGTTATGCTACTTATTGTTTCTTTTCTCTCTTCATAGCTGAATTATTAATTTTCCCGGCCTATCTCTCAATCGTTTAATTCGGTCGATTCATGCTTTAAGTCCTACACTCAATAACCTTAATGGACCCTAACTACACACCTACTAGTCTTTATCAAGTCCCCACATAAGTATAATATCATCCCCAAGGTTCCCCTCCATCATTGATAATCCCAAAAAACTCAACCAAGAAAAGAACCCAAAAATTATCTTGGGTTGATCGATTGATGAAATGGGTCGATCGATCGACTAATCTGGTTGATCTATCGATCCCTGGGTTGACAGCTTCGTCCCAACTTCATTTTCACCATTGTTAACCCATCAAACTCTCATGAAACCTTGTAGAAATATCTCCCAACATAACCAAACATAAAATATATGTATAGAGACTATTTCTAACATAAAACATTATCAAATCTGTAGAGAATCAACCCAAGAACCATCGAACTCTAAATATCGTCTTCAATCTTAGGTTTTCATGTTCTTCATGTTTGACTATCACAAACTCAGATTTTAATTCGTAGAAATAATGATATCCTATCTGATTTTTAATCCTCTACATATGTAATAATAAACTACATGCAATCCTACCGAAACATGTAATTCATTGATACTTTTCATCAAAGATTTTTCAATATAATCAATCAAAATTTTAAAATCCCATGGGTATCATAACATTAATTTGATTTGAAATAAACACTTGCCTCATAGTTTATAAGGTATGATTTTATATTATTGATGGAGGATTGATTTTTTTCTCCCTCCATCCATCTTCCTTTGATGATTTGGGTGCAAGATTCAAGTCCAATTCTTCAAGAATCACTTCTTAAACTTTGGAATTGGTTTTCCCCTTCTCTCAAATGGCCTCTCTAAGTTTCGTGAGATATGAACCCTAACCCCCAATTCTAATAATCAGATATAAGGTCTAATTTTCGTAGGTCTCTTAACTTCTTTTCGTAAAATGACAGAAACGCCCTCAATAGGTGCCAGTTTGGTCTAAAATTGACCCGGGACCCAAACTATACTCCCGAGTACACTATTCTGACTATTTTGACCCATTCGGAATTATTCGTGACCTCAAAATCATTATACGAGTTACTAAAAATATATTTCCTTCATCAACCTCATTTTAGTCTACACGCGACTCCCGATTGAGATAAATTAAACTACACACATATCACTTGCTAGTTCATTTAACAATAATCCATAATTATTTACTATTCACACTTAGTAAATATCGTAACATAATATTAATCAGTATCTATCTCTTGATTAATTTTAATAATCACATTTATTAAATTATCACATTAAATTACCTCACTTGCGTAATTTAAATAAAACGTATTTTCCTAATTAATTCCCGAATTAATCATAGTGATTGTCTGGATTGGGATACCAAAGGTTTTTTCCCTTAGTGGTTTCCTCGTACATCCGACGTTGTGAACTTAACTTTATTTTACTTTCTTTAATCATCCGATCGTGACCCTAGGTCAAGCGGGATTACCCGTTGAGTTTAAGCATATCAATAAGCGGAGGAAAATAAACTTACAAGGATTCCCTTAGTAACACCGAGCGAATTGGGAATAGCACAGCTTGAGAGAATGGCATACATGTTTAGGATTAAACAAGATGAAAATGGTTTAAGTTAAAATTGGTTCACATAATCTTGGTGCGTAATTAAAATTGGTAAATATGTTTATTTTTGTTTAAAATTTAACATTGGCTAAAGACACACTTGTTGATTAAAAAGGGTCCTACAAATTGGTATCGGAGCTATAAACATTATTTTATTATGTTTGTGATCTCGTGTGTTGTTAAGCATGAATTTCAAAAATTTTGATAGTTTGAGAACTCCTGTTTTTGATGGAACTAATTATGCTTATTGGAAGATGCATATGAGAAGTTCTTTAAAATCAGTTGATGAGCTTGTTTGGTTAGCAGTAGAAAAAGGTTGGACTGCACCAGTCACGAGAGAGGGTGAGGCTAAGAATTTAGAACCTATTGAGTCTTGGAGTGAAGCCGAACATATATTTTCTCCTTATAACTCTAAAGGCTCCAATGTGATTTCCTCACCTATCACACTGGAAGAATACAATATAATAATGATGTGTGAAACCTCAAAAGAGGCTTGGGATATAGTTGCACTCACTCACGTGGGAACGAGTACAGTTATGGAGTCTAAACTTCAAAATCTCACTACCAAGTTCGAGATGAATAAGATGTTAGAGAGTGAGACATTGGATGAGTTTTACACCATGTTGTCCCATATTGTCAACTCGTCTTTTAGTCTAGCAGAGAAAATATACGATAATCGAGTGATTAAATTTCTTTTAAGATCTTTGCCTAGTAGTTTTGACCAAAAACTTCGATAAAAATGACCCAAAGGACAAAAAGGTTGAAAAGACCAAGAAGTATGACAAATATACCCCCTCACTGTTGGCGTGCGTCACATTCTAGAAGAGATAAAAGGAAATAGGGATCTCAAATGTCCTGAAAAGTTAAAGTCCCCACGTAACAGGTGAGATAATTCTAAGTATTACGAATTCCACAAAGATCACGGACACACTACAAACAATTATGTTGCCTTGAAAAATAAGATTGAAAACCTGATCCGACGTGGTAAGCTATCTAAGTTCATCGACAGGACAGAAGAGCGAGTCTCTAGTAAATGATCAAAATCCCCTTGCAAGGGAAGAGATGACAAGAAAATAGGTAGGAACAATGATTCAGAAGATGGCCTAGATCTGCCAAAGAAACCTAGAGAACCTGAACTCGTGATAAATATAATATCTTTTCGATGTTGTTTCATTATAGGAGGAGATGATGTGATGGAGATGAGATGACTGAGAGAAAATACTACATGAATGGATCCATGAAGACGTGCCAGAGACTGATCTGGAATTCATATGTCATGAGTTTAATATCACCAAAGACGCTAAGCTGATCAAACTTTAGTCCTGAGCATAACATGGCTATCCAAGAAGAGGTGAACAAATTGCTGAAGGAAAAGTTCATAGAAGATGTCAAATACTGTCACACCCTCTGTCTTGGTATGCATGTATAAGAGAGTATATAAGAAATGGATTAAAGTTAAGACAAAAAAAATAACTTTATTCATTAAATAGTGTTGCACACTTATTGTACTACCCCCAGAGTGGTGAATTACATTTTATTCTTAATATGAAAAATAAAGTAGGTCATTGAAAACCTACACTCCTCACTCCCATCTTATTTAGTCTTCACCCATATAGTTAAATAATCAATCATGTGGTTCGTGTATATCATAAAAAAGAGGGGGACTATCCTATTTCCTTTGGAATATCTGAAGGAAAAAGGAATTGACACAATTATGCTAAGTAGATTTTACCAATATTATTACAAGGTATAGATAGAACCTTTGAGTGTGTATATAATTTTTTGTTTACATATAGTCACATGGTTTGAAATAATAATGATAATAGTAAGAAATTCAAATAATTTAAGCTGATAATCCCATACTTAACATATTTCAAGGGGCATATAAATCAACGAAGTGTCATCAATATAACTAATTTAGAATCAATCCAAAACCTTTAGGAAAAAATAACCAGCTAGGTACATGGTTAAAGTGTTACTCATACGTATGTAGCTAAAAATCCAAGCTCTCAACATCTGAGACCTTAGGCCAAGTAGAAAAATTCCTTGGGATAACACGATAGTCTACTCCCTAGTTAACATTGATGCTTCGTTCAATAAATAATATGCACACAGGTGCAGGGTGAACTAATTCAATCATTACAATGATTTTCATAAAATGATCTATTAGGTGAGACAGGTAAAACTTGATTCGATTGATCATAATGAAATAAAATATCCAGTGATATAATAACATATATGTATGGTAATTTTTACACATACTTAGAATCAATAGGGCTATCATAAAATGACATCAATAGCGGTTAAATAAGTACGCAAAAGTTTACTATTAAAAGAGAAAAAGACTACTTGCATGTATATCGAACGGTCTAAGTATGATAAAAAAGGAGATCAGGAGGGTCTGGTACTTGATTATCTGTACACAAACAGTTGTGTGAGTAATTATAGTGGATAATAATATTGGTTTTTGTAAAATTATAACAAAAATTGTGCTTGTGATAGTTTAAAGGGCCAGTTTGTAATTATTTTAGGACTTTCAAATATAAGTCTTAAGGCCAAATTTAAAACTTGGGCATAAGACTTTTTGACTCAAAATCTATCGACGTACTGGTGGAAAAAGGCTGGGATTAAAGTTCATAATTTGAAAACGTATGGAAGGGTCAATTTGCAATTTAAAGAAAGCATTTCTAACCGAAAATCCTAATTTTGTGTAACTTGGGCTAGGTTAACCAAACATGGTCTTACCTTATACCATTTTTACTAGAAAATAAAAAAAAATGTTGGAAAAAATTAGAATTCTCTCAAGCGCTAAGTTAATGGTTCCGGTTGAAAAGTTCATATTCATAACTCTTGATTTTCTAAACCATTTGGGATGATTATTGAACCAATCCAACCTAATTTTTCACAAGGAATCCAAAAATACAAGTTTTGTGGATTGAGGTTCAATATTCATTGAGTTAAAAAACTTTGTGTTTTAAAAACAAATTTATCGAACTTTCGAAGATCTACTGAATATGGGAGAGGGTCCTATGGGTATGGTTGTGTTTCTTCTATCTTTAGGAATATTTTGGATTTGGTTTGAAGGATTGAGGTGGTCTGGTTGTGGATAATTTGATGTTTTTATTTTTCTGAAACATAAAACATTTTTGAGCAATTGAAGCTCAAAAGCTATGATTTTTTCACAAACGACCAATGTACTGAAGCTCCTGAGTTCGTAAGGAACCATTTACTTACTTTAAAACTGATTTACAATTAAGAAATAAAATTTCACCATTAAAGCTCAAGTTTTAATGGAGTTTTTTCTGGTTTATTTGAACAAAGACTGTTTTAGACGTAAAAGCTTTGATGTATGGATTGATACGAGCTTACTAACAACATAGAAAATTATTGGAATTAAAAGAATGAGATTTAACACATAAATAAGAGCGTAACAGTTTAGCGGGAAAATTTTGAATTTTGAGCATGCTCAAGAGGTAAGTTTTGTTGCTCATGATCATGGGGGATTTGTAATATAGGACGAGGGGAGTTTATTATATCAATTTGGAGGTGGATTCCTCTATTTTTTTTAAAGAAGATAAGAATGTTGAAACATGAACTTCACATGGTTATATGGTGTAATCATGTATTTTTGGCTTATACTGCCCATGTGGCGGCCGATGTGGTGAGGGGGCAATGTAAATGTGTAATATATATGTTTAAGTCATTGGTTTGAAGTTTCTTTATTTATTTGGCCTTAAATTTGGCATTTTTATAAGTTTTAGCGGCATTTCTATAATTTTATGAAAATATAAGGGTCATGGCTATAAATTCTAGTTAGTTGAGGTCTAGACATTTGATTTAATAAGGTTTGGGTCTAGAGATTTAGTCTAGGTCAATTTAGGCGTGTTTAAAAAGTTTAAGGGGCATTTTGGAAATTTTAAAAATTCAAGGGGTACTTGGATATGTAAGTAAAGTTATAGGTTTAGTAGAGTAGTTTTATCTTTGTTTAGGATGTTTGTGAATTCGAATACTCCATATGGGGTATAATGAATTTGCCGGTGAAAATAAATGGTAATTAGTTCGGTTAAGAAATGTGGATGTTACAAATACCCTGATTAGTTGGCCAACTTGGTGATGATGAAAAGGAAGAATGATAAATGGTGCACGTGTTTTGATTTTACAGATCTCAATGACGCCCGTCCAAAATATCACTTCCCTTATATTTGATTCAAAATGAATAATATGAGATTATTACAAGTTATTATTTATCAATACAAGTTCTAAACAGATCCAATGTAAACACTTTTCATTGATCTGATCTCCATCCCCTCAAGAGGAACATCCAGAGAAGATGGAAGAATAGTATATCCCAATTCCCTAAGCCTCTCTTGCCAGCTAGATCTAGGCTTATCCATTAAGTGCAGAGGTCAGATAAAAGTATATTCCCCGTGAAGGCCATAATCACCTAGGTATTTTCTAACAAGGCTTACGGGGATAACAACAGTTGGAATACAATTAATGTCAGCTTGAATGGAGGAGTAAGATGATCTAGACAACCTAGATCATTACAGTACCATAAAGTATATTCCTTCGACACGTTCAGATCTAACAACCATTTAGCCAACCCCATTTATTTCATTCCCTCCTAGTTTAATTTTGTAAGGACATTTTTCTCATGTCCGATACCTTACATTTGTGTATGTCGTACGCCGCTACAAAAGGCACGTCACTTCACGATCTCACATGATGGCTTCTATTCAAATTCTGAGAAGCAAGCATTCATTATCTCCATCATGTGTCCCACATCTTCCTCAATGACTTCGCGTTCCACGATTTTAGGGATTTTATGCAAGTGGTACACAAGAGAAGTCAAACAATGAAAGAAGGCAAGATAGAAAAGTTCAAGATCATTTTGCTAATTTTACAGCCACCATTCGGAGGTGCGATCAACTAGAAAGTTGAAGAGCTCAATGCCACGAAGACACAGGAAGAAACGACACTTCAATCCGAGCTACGATGAAAGAGTTATGGTTCGTTGAAAATGGAGAAAAATCCCTATGGAGAATGCTATGTATTTTAAGCCCCAAAACCAGCGAAGTATCGCGAACTGAACAGTGAACCGGTTCGGGGGCAAACCGATTCGTGGGGCGAACCGGTTCGAGGTACAAGACGAACAGGTTCGAGGTACCTGACGATGGCAAGAGTCCCAATGACTTAAAATTCTTTTTGGTTTCCTTATAAAAGCCAACTTCGGGGGAGTTATTTTCCAAGACTTGGAAAGATGATTTTGAGAGTTCTATTAGCTCAAGTCTTCATATTTTTGAGTCCCAAAACCCATGTTTTGATTCACACATCATTCCCATACTTTTATGAATCCGTTTGAAACCCAAGAACACTGCTTTGCTTTTGTTCATACTTGTGGAGACGCCGTTCTCTTCTTCATTGATACTCACCTGGAGTTCCTACGGGAGATTCCAGCCGACGACATCAGATTCGATGCCTGTGGGTATGTCTGTGTCACACTTGTTTTTCATTGTAATCCGTGTAACTGTATATTACAAAATTATAGTGAAAAATAAAAGGTTTTGCCCCTTTGGGGGATTTTTGCTCACTTGTGTGTGTTTGAATGTTCTTGCATGATTTCATCATCTTCAATCACACCTAGATGCATGTTTAGGATTTAAATTGAAAAACTGAGTTTAATTACATAATTTCTTTATTTGAACATACGCGCACTCTTTAAATTGGTATCAGAGCGGGTTATGCTAATTTATTGTGTGATCCTGATTTTTCAAGGGTTTACTTTTTGATACAATTTGACTTCTCACGTCGTCAAATTGGTATCAGAGCAGGTTACGCTAATTTATCGCGTGATCCTGATCTTTGCACGCATCTTGGTGTCAAAGCCTGTTGCACTAAGTTAGTGTGTTTGATCTTATTTTTTTTGCAAAAATGATTTTCGGCGGTTTTGATGATATTTGAACTCATGTGTTTGAAAACTCTATTTGGAAATCTCGTGTGAAATCTGTTTTTAAAACTCTCATTAAAAGGAAATAATCTGAGAGATGTCTTTATGGTGAGGGGATTGGCCATAGCATAGATGAGTGTCCCACCAAGGTTAGGGAGTGTTTTAATAAACCGATTGTTTATGTTGCTACCCTAAGTGAGAGTGATTCAAGTGAAGAAAACTTTTGTGCAAGTAAGAGTGCCCTCCCCAAATGTGTTGCTACTCATGAGAATGACGACGCCACTAGTAGTGACAACCCTAAGAGCGAGGGTGAGGTGAGTGAGGATGAGAGTGAAGACGAGAGAGATTTGCAATTTGCTTTCAAAGAATTGTATGAAGAAACTTTAAAAACAAAGAAAGAAAATTTGAAATTGAAAGCTCAATTGAAAAAGTGTGCCTTAAAAAATAATGATGTTTTAGTTGAAGAACTTAAGGTACGTGAGAAAATTTTGAGAGATAAGCTTGAGTATGTCGAGGGTGAGAGAGATAGTCTTCATCGTGTGATGAAAGCTATGAAAAAGGAGCTTCTTCAGTTTGAGGATTCTAGGCGCTTACTTGAATCTAGGATAGGTGAACTTGAGAAAAGTTTGAGAGATTCGATTAAGGTGAAATTTGATTTGGAGTCTAGGTCTGAAGAACTTGATAAGATTTTAGGTACTATCGAGATCAATAAGGATAGGGGTGGGATTGGTTTTGAAAAACATGTTGTACCCATTCCCACACATGTGAGAGAGCCTTCTAGGATTGTTAAGAAAGAGGCACCTAAGTTTGTTAGGAAAGATCCCTGTAGGAACATCATGAGAGAGCCTCCTAGGATCATTAGGAGAGAGCCACCTAGGAAAATTCAGAGAGCGCCACCTAGGAAATTGAGCAGAGCACCACCTAGGAATTTGAGGAGAAGGCCACCTTTAGGTAACACTCACCACCCGATTTACACTTGCACACATTGCGGTAGGCAAGGCCATCTTAGGCGTTTCTGCTATAAGCTTTTGAATGGACCTAGGAAACATAAAAAGAGAGTCACACCGGTTCCCAAAACCCCCACACCTCGCTACACATCGATTTGGGTTAGGAAATCGGATTTAGAGGCTTATGGTCTATTTGTTCATGATTCTCGTTTGATAACACGTGATTCACCCTATGTGAGATCGTTTGGTTGATTGTGTTGGATGTTTTGTCATACACTAGTTATTCATCATGTTATATTCTTTCAAGTGTTATGACTTACTTTGGGGTAGCGCACATTGATTTATTTGTTGCATTTGTGTGTTTCGCTACTGTTTTAGCACTGTTTTGGATCTGTTTGCCCCTTACAGGTGCTGTTTTTACGAAATTTTTGCACTGGGTAAGCTGTATGACATTTTGGACAAACTATGAAATTTTTGGTTTTCTCGTTCGAGCGAGATCTATAGGTCATTTGAGCGATAACTCTGTCTCGCGCGAAATCCCTTCTCGCGACAAGCCCTTATCGTTCGAGCGACAGAGCTGAGTTATTTGAGGGACATGTCTGGAATTTTTTGCTTCCCTGCTGTTTCAGTACCATGTGTTCATATGCTTATGTTTTGGTACTGATGGGTTGCTTCTGGACAATTTATATGCAGTTATTTTTGGTATCCATGCTTAATTGATAACACTGCATTGCTCGTTTATAACATCTTCTTTCATTGTGGATTCTCTTGCGTGATTACTTCTTGCTAGTATAGGATGTTGCTCATATCGATATTATATCCCTATTATTGGTTGTAACATTTTGTAGTTATATTTTTCTGTTGGAAAATTTTTGAAAAATGCAAAAAGATTTTCTATTTTTTGAGAAAAATTTGAAAAAGTCAAAAAGATTTTATTTTGATAAAATTTTTAGAAAATTCAAAAAGAGTTTTGTATTTTGTTTACACCTTTTTTGGATGAGCATTCAATATAGCCGAGTCACAATTTCATTCCATTTATTCCATGTGACTGTTTGATAGAGATTTGAGACGCTACATCATTTCATCCATGTGCTTTACATTATTTGGAGTCTTTGAGATGTGATTAGTGATAAATTTCTACATGTTTGACTCCTATCTCCTTTATTGCACATATACACAACTTTATTTGATTATTGTACTTGTTTATCACATATTGGCTTGAGTATTTCCATCTCAATTCTGTCTATACAACGTATAATATGCGATAAAACTTGACAAGATTGGAATGCATGTTAAAACCATTTGGTGAGACTGTGTGTTTATTTGAATACGGGAAGGGCTGCAAAAGGTTCATTTAGCCTTTACGAATACTAAGCCACCGTTGAAACGGACCTAAAAAATTGAGGAATTAATTATCCGTGCTCCAAAGAGGTTAAAAGAGCCCGAAAAAATTTAAAGGCAATAAAAAGCAATATATGCCAAATATGGGCCATTAGGTTTCACCATCGATTATCCAAAGTTTGAGAATTTATATAACCTCTATTCAAAATATAAATTTGAGGGAGTTTGATTGGATAATTTAAACGGATTTGCACTTACTTGACAGTCCTGAAAAGCTTGAAATCGTTTTGGATGTTATTGGTGTGGAAATCACTTTGAGCTTGGATTTGTTGATTTGATTGAGTCAATGTCTCATATTTCCATCTTTTTACACCTAAGGAAGATGTTTAGTTCATTCGTTAGGAGTATCCGATATTCATTGGGCAAATATGTTATGTTTGTATGCATTGATTTTCCTAACAAATTTGATCACACCCCTACATTTACGCTATCATCGACTTGGTTATTTTATGTTATTTCATGGTGTGATTTTTGTTTGTATATTTTATGTGAAAAATTTAAAAATAGAAGTTTCTTACCTTGTGACATTCTCCATTTGCATTTATTTCTACTTCTCATATCTGTCTATTTGGGGACATAATAAAAAGGGGAAGAAAGAATTATCATATTATGGGGGAGTTTTGAGATGTTGAGATTTATTTTAAGCTGGTATCTATATTTATCTCATTCCATATCGATACGTCACTTGGTATTTTCTTTATCTCATGTGTGTAGGTACTACATTGATGATCATTGAATTGCACACCCTGATGAGAAAAGCTTTGAGATTTTTAAAGATTTGAAGAACAAACGATGACGACTTATTTATTTGTATCTTTCCAGTTTTGGGTTCATGGGAGGGTATATTTGTATAGGTCAATTGAATGATAATAATTTGGATTTTTTGTTTCGTGCCGGTATAGACATAGGGGGAGATTTGTTAGGACATTTTTCTCATGTCCGATACCTTACATTTGTGTATGTCGTACGCCGCTACAAAAGGCATGTCACTTCACGATATCATATGATGACTTCTATTCAAATTTCAGGAATCAAGCATTCATCATCTCCATCATGTGTCCCACATTTGCCTCAATGACTTCACGTTCCACGATTTTAGGGATTTTATGCAAGTGGTACGCAAGAGAAATCAAAATAATGAAAGAAGGCAAGATAGGAAAGTTCAAGCGCATTTTGGTAATTCTACATCCATCGTTCGAATGTCCAGTCAACTGGAAAGTTGAAGAGATCTATGGAACCAAATTACTGGAAGAGACGTCACCTCAATCCGAGATACGGTGAAGGAGTTATGGCCCGTTGAAAATGGAGAAAAATCCTTATGGAGAATGCTGTGTATTTTAAGCCCCAAAACCAGTGAAGTATAGCGAACCGAACAGTGAATTAGTTCAGAGGCGAACCGGTTCGAGGTACAAGATGAACCCGTTTGGGGTACCTGACGCTGGCAAAGTCCCAATGACTTAAAATTATTTTTGGTTTCCTTATAAAAGCCAACTTCGGGGGAGTTATTTTGCAAGACTTGGAGAGACGATTTTGAGAGTTCTATTAGCTCAAGTCTTCATATTTTTTATTCCCCAAACTCATGTTTTGATTCACACATCATTCCCATAATTTTTTAAATTCGTTTAAAACCCAAGAACACTGCTTGCTTTTGTTCATACTTGTGGAGAAGCCTTTCTCTTCTTCATTGGTGCTCACCTGGAGTTCCTGCGGGAGATTTCAGCCGACGACATCAGAACCGACGCCTGCGGGTATTTCTATGTCACACTTGTTTTTCATTGTAATCCGTGTAATAGTATACTACAAAATTATAGTGAAAAATAAAATGTTTTTCCCCTTTGGGGGATTTTTCCTCACTTGTGTGTGTTTAAATGTTCTTGCATGATTTCATCATCTTCAATCACACCTAGATGCATGTTTAGGATTAAAATTGAAAAACTGAGTTTAATTAAATAATTTCTTTATTTGAACATACGCGCACTCTTTAAATTGGTATCAGAGCAAATGTGAGCTAAGGCTTCATTATAACCATTCATCCAAATGGTTCGGGATTGCTTATGGAAATGGATGGTAAGACGACCCACCTCATCATTTCATTTTTAATTTTAACAGATTGACTCCTTATCAGATTGACTTGATCAGTGTTGATGTAAAAAACTAGATTTGAGCTAATTAATTAATCACAAATAAATATGAAATAAGAAATAAGACAAATGATTTTTAAAGTGGTTAAGGCTTAATGAAATGGCCTACATCCACTATTTTGTATTGTCGGGTGTTTTACCTTAATCTTGATTATCTTTGCTTATGATAGCTTACCCCGTTATGAGGGTATTAAAATGTATTTATAGCCCTTGGGCTGCCCATATGAATAGAAAATACGCCGTCACTAGATAGGCATATGTATCGGTACATAGTAAGAATGTTCATTGAATTCATCTTGGTCGTTTGGTCTTCCCGGATAGTTTCTCAGTATACCGAGTATCTCGGTATTCTGAGTAGCTCGGCATGTTAAGTTGCTCGGTGTATATAATTATACCATGTTGGACGACACATGTCTTATCATAATTGGTCCACACCAGTTGAGTAATTTTTGTATCAATAGAAGCCCCCAATATTTCATTGTTGAGATTGGATGCGAGAGTGTGAAATATTATGCCCAAAAGTTGCTCGGGCATATGTCCCATGTCTTGTTTGGTTATAGACCTTCGACACTTGTGAAATTTTCTTATCAGAATAATAGTTTTGAGCGCGAAGTGGAAAACTTGTAAATATTTTGAATGTTTTGCTAACACTTGGGTACTTGTGTCTTTTAGCCGTCGAAAACGCAATCGTCGTCATCTGTAATCATTACTTTTCCCGTTTGCCAAGTAGAGTATATAAGGGCGGTAAAAGTAGATTATCTTAAACTTTTTGCCATCTAATTCGCAAACTCTTTGTCTTATCACTTTTCTTCTTACAATCGTCTTATCCGTTCATCTGCCTTGGCTGATTTCTTAATTTTTCTGTAAGAACTTCTTCCTTCCTTCTTCTTTATTTGATTTAGCCATCATGGTTTACCTTATCGAATCGTTGGATAAGTTTAGGGACAATTTTGGGATTCCTTCTTGGGTTATTCTGGAAAAACCTTCTTGCCCTTCTGATTTATTTTCTCTAGCCGAGGGACATTAGTTTCCTTCCATTTAGCAGAATGTGGTTTTTCTTTCCCACCTAATCCCTTATGTTTGGAATTTTGCCAATATTTTGATATTGTTCATGCAAGGGTAGTTAATGGAGTACATAGGTTGAATCAAATTCATGGAATTCATCTAGGGATTCCTAAAATTATGTATTGTTATAAATGGGTTACCAGCGACACCACCTTTTATTTAAAAACTTGGTTTTCTGACAGAGCTTTAGTGGTCAATCTCCTTGATTCTAATAGGGATTATTTTGAACATGGGGTTGTGATGAAAAATTGGCAACACCCCCCATAAAGGGGAAAGACGTGTACCAAGGTACCAGATGTCCACTTTATGGCAATGGGATAGGTTGTTTTTATTTTTCAATTTAGCTCTGTTTTTGTTTGATAAAATGTGTCACTGACATTTATTTTTTATGCTGCAGTTGATAATATGAGAAAATCCCCAAAAGAAAGAGTGATATTAATATAAAAAATTTGAAATTTATCCGGGGATTGCATCAGGTAATAGTCGGGGAACACGTGAGGTCTGCCTCCTATTTGTTGAGATATAAGAACACCACTTTTTCCTTTATTGCTTGACCTCTTTCTCTTCCCTTGGTGATTGACCTTGAGCAGGCTCCAGCATCTTATTCATTTGTTGAAGAATCTTCCTCTGACTTGGGTAATTATATTGCTGACCTGATGACGAAGAATAGGAGAATGCCTGATCTCTTTGCCAAGGTTGCCCCTGGTGCTGATGGGGCAAAGAAGAGCAAAGATGATGTCCCAACTGAAGGGACTAAAAAAAAGGATGTTGCTCCATCTGGTGGAGTAGTCACAACTGTCAAGGAGATTAGCAAGAAGCCCCCACTTGCTCCAAAAGAGGCAGCACATTTGGTTGAAGGGGTTGCTGCTGTTCAAGTCGAGATAGCACCTTTGATTGAAGATGCTGCTCTGAGAAGATTAAGAAGGGGTCTTACTGAGAAGACCATGGATTCTGCTGCCCAACCTTCTGGGGTTGAGGTACCTTCTTTGAGAGTTAGTACTCTAGCAATCATTTCTCCTGGCTTGGCTAATAAATTAATTTGGTCTAGAACTCTTCCTGATTACCGAGCTCTTGAGACTTCTACTTCTAGAGAGAAGGTTACTGACTTGGCAGCCCAACATCTTGCATCAGTAAGTGTCATTATACTTGTCATTTTGATTTTTTGTACAATGTTCATGTTCTGACTTATGCTTTCCTTTCTTTTGCAGTTTTTGGTGTACTTTAACAATATCTTAGAGAAGGATGAGACTATAAAAGATTCAACTTCATCCAGTGGACTGGAAGAAGCCCTTGCTGGGTTGTCAAAATCTTTGGTGGAGTCCCGACAAAAGTATGAAGATGACAAAGCTGCTTGGGAAAATAAAATCAAGTCTACTAAGACGGCTCAATAAAAAGCTAAAGAAGCTGCCATGAAGGCTGATACAGCTCAACAGGAGGCTAATACAGCTCGGCAACAAGTTGTCAATGCTTCCAAGGAGGCAAAGGAGAAATTGAAGGTTATCGTTTCTAGTAAGGTGGAAGTTGAGGGCAAGCTTGAAGAGGTTGAACGAAGTAAGAAAGACCTTGAGGAGAAGGTGAGGTCTATTAAAGAGCTTCTTAGGGAAAAGACTTCCTCAGAGAGGGTGAAGAGAAAAGCTTCTGTGAAGAAGGCTTTTAGCCCTGGTTGGGACAATGGGTGGAGCAAAGCTATAAAAGCTTCCTCTACTCAAATAGAGGATGCAAGTTTGAAGTTCTTCAGGGATGGATGGGCTGCAGCTTTGAAAGAGTTGAAAGTTGCTGAGGATTCTGAACTATTTCAGAGACATGTTCATGGCCCTCCTCTTGCTATTGAAGAAAAAGAAAAAGATGAAGATGGATATGATGAATCTTCTTTATTGATAGTAGAATAAACACCTGCTGCCATTATCCCTCAGTCCTCCGAGTAAGTTCAGCAGACAATCACTTCTGCCGAGCAACGCCAGATGCCCACCGAGCAACTAATTCCTTCCTCAAAATCAACTGAGGATGTTGTAGGGAATAAGGAGAAGGTATAAAGTTGTTCATAAATTTTTAATTTTTTTCTGGTTTTCCCTTTTTGTTTTGTGACTTTGGTTGCATCCTCTTCTCTTATGATTAATAAAATGGACTTTGTTATTTATTTTGAGTTTCTTCTTTACTTGTTCAATATAGCTGTACTATTGTTGATCTAGTTTTACTTTTCCTTGCTAGTTCATTGCTAGGATGGAATTGTTGTCAGCTCATGATACAGAGTTGATGAAGAAGTGTACTGATTACTTCAAAGCTGGTCGTTCAAATTTCACTGAAGCGCAAATAATTGATATTCTTAGGTGTGATGCCTCTGAGAGAGCAATTGATGCTTACCAATATTTAAAATATCTATCTGATCGAGCTGTTGCGAATAACGTGGCTTATTATGAAATGATTGAGGATATCCAAGGAGTGATCAAAGAACTTAAATTTCAACACAAGGAAGCCACTCAACTTCTTCATGAAGGTTGTGAGAAGAAGTACCAACAGTTGAGTGATGATCGGGGTTATGACAAATTTATTTTCGCCCATACTAAGAGAGAGAGTGTGCTAAAACTTGAAGTTGAGGAGCATAGAAACATTGCTAAGCTACTGGAGGAGGAAAATATTGCTTTAAGAGAAGAACTGAGACAACAAAAATTTACCACTTCGTATGGAGCTCTGGTCCCAGTTAATGATGAAGGTTTTTCTTTTTTAGAGATCGAGAATTCCTTTTTGAGGGAAGAGTTAGAAACTTTGAGAAAAGCCAAACCTGCATCCTCTTCTCGGGGTAGATCTAGAGCTGGTCAGAGTAGCCTTGAAGAGACTAGGACTCAACAAACTTTAGAAAATCAAGTTGCTCAACTAAAGGCAAAAAATCAAGCTTTAGCTGAGATGTCCCAAAAACTTCAAACTCTTACCGAGCAACTTTCCCATTAGGGTTCTGCGTTGGAGAGTAAAGAAAATTTAGTGAAGAGGCTGTATCAGCATGTTGAACGATTGACTTACCAATTCCACAAGTAGCCCAGAGAGTTTAGGATGGGGGGATATAACGAAGCTTTATATCATCTTGATGCCAGGTTGAAGCAAAGAAACAATGAGGGATACAAAGAGATATGGTTGAATGGTTTAACTGTGATGAAGGTTCAACAAGGAACATAGCTATGGGATTGGTACGACCCTGGATTACTTGATCTGCCAGTGTCTCCTTTCAAGCTAGACTTTAGTTGGATTCCAGTTAGGTCTATTCCTCAGTGTTTGATCTCCAAATACCTTAGTGAGTACAACCTTCAGGAAGATTTTGAGATATCCTGACCTCCGCATTCGCTTGAGCGACCAAGTACGAGCAATACTAGAATGCTGCGAGACTTGAACTTTATCAATTCTTCTTTTGCTTTAGACGATCCTCCAGCTGGAATGGATCCTGTACCTAAATCTGAAGGAAAGAAACCAATATAATAGGCTATTTGTATTTTGTTAGTGATTAAAAATCATCTTTTTGTAATTTTATTTCCTTGGAAATAAATTAATTGTATGATGTTTATCTTGTCAATCTTCATGACATCAACTATAATAATGTTGTACTTCACCGGGTATATATATATTTATTTATAAAGGGACGATTTGTCCTTTATTGATTTGATTGCCTAGACAATGAAACTGTGTCCCATATGTTTGCCTAGTTGTAGTGACTTATCACCCATAAGTGCCTAAGCAATAGAATTATTTTTATCCCATGTTCCTGCTTAGTTGTAACAATCACTTATGGAAATAATTTCCTCGGTGCCTAGGAAGTGGATATTTTACCCATCTTCTTGCCTAGTTTAGATGACACTTGGGTCAGCCATAATCAAATAGGTCTTGCCTTGCTCAATTGTTGTACCAACATTGTTGGTTGTGTTGATGTTGACCAGCTTGTAGTTGGTGATTACTGATGCCAACCAACTTTGTTGGTGTTTATACTGCTGCTGACCAACTTTGTTGGCATTTGTGCTATTTTTGACCAACTTTTAGCAACTTTTAGATGAGAGAATAGTGTGTAGCACTAGTGTACTCCAAAAAAAATAACACAAATGAATTTTGCGAAATCCACATTTTCATTCGTTATGAAACAATGGGGTACATATACAGTTACATTACTGATAATACTTTCGCAGGTGCTCTGCATTCTAAGGATTCTTGAATTCTTCCCCTTCTAGAGTTTCAATTCTGTTAGTTCCAGGTTGAACAACAGTTGTGACACGATAGGGCCCATGCCAGTTGGCTTCCAACTTATTGTGCTTTTGAATTACCTTCTTGAGCACATATCTCCCTCTTTGAGATCACATTTCTTGACTCCTTTATTATAGAACATGGCGATCCGTTACTGATAAGCTGTATTTCAGATTGTTGCGTCTTCTCTAACTTCTTTGAGCATATCCAAGTCCAAACGTCTCATCAAATCACTTATCGAAGAATCGAAATTAAGAACCCTATGAGTAGGTAGTCCTAATTCAGCAAGTATCAATGCTTCACTCCCAAAAGCTAACATATAAGGAGATTCCTAAGTTACTATTCAGGGAGTTGTTTAGTAAGTCCATAGCACTGAGTGCAACTCGTTTATCCAGCTTCCTTTAGCATCATCTAACCTTTTCTTCAACCCATTCAAGAGAGTTCTGTTCATCACCTATGTTTGCCCGTTACTTTGGCGATGACCCGAAGAAGAATGAATCTTTTGAATGTTAAATTGTAGACAGTACACATCGAACTCCTCATTATTAAATTGGGTACCATCATCAGTGATAAATGCATATGGCAGACCATATCTGCAAATAATATTCTTCCAAATGAATTGATATACCCTTTTATGTGCCATGTCAATGAGAGGTTCAACTTCCACCCATTTTGTGAAATAATCCACAGCAACCACCAAATATTTGAATCGTCCTCTTTTAGTTGGCAGAGGCCCAACTAAATCTATTCCCCACATGGCAAATGGCTAAGGTGAAGTGATTGGTGTTAACAATTCCTGAGGGGTTCTTCGTATGGCAGAAAATCATTGGCACTTATCACATTTCTTTGTGTAAGTTATACAATCAATGCACATTATTGGCTAGTAGTATTCCTGCGTATTTATTCTCTGTAAAAGAGTTCTACCTGTCACGTGAGCTCCACAAGATCCTTTATGAATTTCCTTTATTAGAACTTTAACTTCTACTGGATGAACACATATTTACAGACCTGCTATCACACCTCATCTGTACAGAACTCCATTGTTTAAAATATATCTGGAAGACTTTAACTTCAACCTCTTGGCTGCAAGTTAGTCAGTTGGTAAAGTGCGTTCTTCGATATAAGCCCTGATAGGATCCATCCAGGAAGATCCCATATCCAAAGTGATAAAATTCACCATCAAATCTTCATCAATACTTCTGCTTTCCATTATCTCAATTGGAATTATTCTTCATAGCTCGGTGCGCGTAGCTAAAGTTAACCAAGCAAGTGAATTTGCTCTCGTATTCTTCGATCTTGGTATTCTAATCACTTGGACAGCTGCTAAATTGGATACAATCTCCATGGCTTTAGCTAAATACCTCGACATGAACTCTCCTTTCGTTGCGTAAAGATTGAGCATCTGATTTACCACTAGCTGCGAATCACTGAACACCATGACTTGCTCTGCATTCAATGATATAGCTAAGCCGAGGCCCACAATTATGGCTTCATACTCAGCTTCATTGTTGGAAGTTTGAATTGGAAATGCAGAGCATATTCTATGTCTAATCCATCTAGACTATTGAGAATATTTCCAGCTCCGCAACCTTTCGCACACGAGGAACCATTTTTTCTGTCCGGTCTGCTACCGGGAGTTGATTAGGAATAGTATCTGTTGATTCTCTAGCATCCTTGAGTTGCTCTGCACTAGCCCCTATTGATCGGAGGTATTTGGGTAGGTAAATTAAGCGATGAAATCTGCCACTGCCTGCCCTTTGAGAGAAGATCTTGGCTCGTAGATAATGTCATACTCCCCTAATTCTACTGCCCAATACATCAATCTTCCAGACTTTTCTGGCTTATGTAACGCCTGTCTGAGTGGCATGTCTGTATATACCACTATCGTATGGGATTGGAAATATGGTTTCATCCTCCTGCTCGCCTCAATCAACACCAATGCTAACTTCTCCAGTTTTGGATACCTGATCTCTGCTTCCCTGAATGCCTTGCTTGTATAGTAAACTCATTTTTGCAGTCTGTTTTCTATTCGTATCAAATCCGAACTAACCGCACTTTCGAAAATAACTAAGTATAAGTATAATTTTTCTCCCAACACCGGCTTGGACAGTAAATGCGGTGTTCCCAAGTATCTCTTCAATTCTAAAAATGCCTTCTCACATTCGTCATTCCACTCAAAGGTCTTTTTGAGCACCTTAAATAATGGAAGAGATCTATCAGTTGCTCGGGAGACGAATCTGTTGAGAGCTGCTATACCCCCTGTAAGGCTTTGCACGTCCTTCTTGGTGATTAGAGATTGTAATTCTAGCAAGGCTTTTATCTTGTTAGGATTTGCTTCAATACCTCATTAATTCACAATATACCCGAGGAACATGCCTTCCTATATGCCAAAAATGCACTTTGTCGGGTTCAACTTCATCTGGTACTTCTCCAACTAGTTAAATGTTTGGCTTAAATCAGCTATATGGTCAACTTCTTTCTTGCCTTTGGTCAACATGTCGTCGACGTACACCTCCATATTTTTACCAATCTTCTCTGCTAACACCTTGTTCATCAACCGCTGATATGTAGCACCTATATTTTTAAGACCAAAAGGCATAACATTCTAATAATATGTTCCTTGTGGGGTAATGAAAGAGGTACTCTCCCTGTCTTCTGGCTTCATTTTGATTTGATTGTATCCGGAGTAGGCATCCATGAAGCTCAACAATTCATGCCCTGAAGTAGCACTGACTAGTTGATCTATCCTGGGCAGAGGGAAATGGTCTTTTGGGCAAGCTTTATTCAGGTCTGTGAAGTCCACACACATTCTCCACTTGTTGTTCTTCTTCTTTTTCACCATCACCACATTAGATAGCCAATCGGGATACTTGACGTCTTTGATGAAATAAGCCTTTTATAGATTTTCCACCTCCTCTTGAATAGCCTGATTCTTATTCGAACTAAAGAATCTTATTCGTTGCTTCACTAGTTCGATCTCCTTATTGACGTTGAGCTCATAACACAGGAAGGCTGGTTCTATCCCTGACATATCTTTATGACTCCACGCGAATGCTTGCTTTCTTTGCTCCAAAAATGCCACCAGCTCCTGCTTTAATACCGGATCAAGTGAAGCCCCAATTTGGGTTGTTCTTTCTGGTTTCTCATTGTCCAGGATAATGCTTTCCGTTGCCTCCATGACTTGGCCTTTAATGAGCTCCCTTTCATCTCTTGGGTCTAAGGTTTCAATCTCAGAGTCATCAGATTTGTCCACTTGATAAGTGGTTATTTTCTTCATTACATCCTCCAATTCTTCTTGCTCGACAGATGAGTAGTAGCATTCTCGAGCTACTTTTTAGTCACCCTTCATAATTCTAACCCCAAAGTCGATCGAGAACTTTAAACACTGATGTACAGTGGATGGAACTGCTTTAAACTTTTTCAAGCTACTCTCCCCATGATTATATTGTAGGCTGATGGGATATTTTTATCCATCACGAAGAAGGGCACCTATTTTGATATGCAAGCAGGCCAGGGGCCAATCAACATGTCTAACTTGATCGTCCCAAGCAAAAAAAACTTTTTCTCCAGAGAACCCAATATAGGGCCTGTGATATGGCTCTAATCGACCAAGTTTTAAGTTCAAACTATCGAAGCATGGATAGAATATGATGTCTGCCGAGCTACCATTATCCACCAGTACTCTCGAGATGATTACATCCTTCATTCTTATCTTGATCACTAGAGGATCATCATGAGGATATAAAATGCCTTCCAGATCATTTTTGGAAAAACCAATGACCAACTTATCTTTGTTAACCTTCCTCGGGCGATCCTCTTTTGCTAGATTTATTCGCTGTATATAAGAACAAGTTTGTGCCTCATTGAGGTAAGCTTTTCTCTCGGTGGTATGATCACCCCCTCCTACATCTCCACCGATAATCTTGACCAAAAAGAATTGAAAATACCTCACGCTCAGGTTGTCTTGGCCTTTTTAGAACATCGGGGTCATCTTCAGGGTCATCTTCATGGTCTCTTTTCTTATCATCTCTTGGTCTTCAAGGAGACTTGGACCTCTGTCGAATTCTATTGTTGGTCCTGCCACCATTTTGGTGATCAACTTACTTATTCAGCTTTCGTCATCTAATGAGTGCTTCTATCTCATTTTGGAGAGCTATACACAACTTGGTCATGTGATCGTGATCTATATGGAACTCGCAGTACTTGGATTTGTCCCTTTTTTCACGAGCTGACTTTTATTTTCCTGGACAATTCAGTTACTCGCTGTTCTTGATCTCTTCCAGAACATGGTTTATATCCACCTTTAAGGGAGTATAATTTTCATATCTCCTCATGTGGTATAATGCTTCTTTGCCTTTCGACTACTTGCTCCCACCATTATGCTTGTGATCTTTCCTCTTCGATTTGCCTTCAACTTTAGTTTTGGCCCTTGCCTCTGCATTCTTCTTCATAGCCATAACTTCTTCAACATTCATAATTTTGGCTTCTTTGGACATCAATTCAGCCACGGATTTTGGGGAATCCTTGGCCAGGGTGTAGTACAGCTTGTATGGTAAAAGACACTTCATGAGAGCGGTGATGGCTATTTTCTCCTCATAGTGAATGACTTCCAGTTTCTCATTATTAAAATGAGTGATATAGTCCCTGGTGCTTTCTCCTTCCCTCTGTCTAATGCTCAACATATGTGCTACCCTTTTAACCGGTTTTGCAACAAAATAGAAATTACCTATGAAGAGCTCGTCCAGCTGATGGAAAGTTATGATCTGCCCCCAAGGAAGGATGTTATACCATATCTGAATAGATCTAGTGATGGTTTTTGAGAATCCCCTGCACCTCATTTCATCCGAGATTGCGTAGATGTCGGTCGTAGCTTGATACTGCTCTATGTGGAGAACATGATCAGTTTTTCCATCATAGGCGTGACCACAAGATCCTTAAATTTTGATGGTGTGGGTAAATCCACAATTTCTTGTACAAATGGCGATCCTTTGATTAAGGTTCTTTGGAGAGGCGTTTTGGCCTTAGCCATCTCCCCTAACTTACCTTCCAATATCTGAATAGAACCCTTCTATGCATCATTTCCATCCTCTGGTTTATTTGCACGAGCAACAGATCGTGCAAAATTCTCCTCTTGGGATCTTTCTATACGAGCTACATGCCTGAGATTTGGATGCGATTGGGCAGAACCTTCCCATAATTGTTTGGTCATTGATAATTTCTCGATGTAATTCAAGGAGGATTTTTATTCCTCCTAGGGCCCAAACGATCGAATGGAGAGACTCTGCTCAACCTTTCCAGGGCACTCGTTCGTTTTGGAACTAGAGTAACATCTTCCTGAGAATTTAAAAATCTTATAGGTGAAATTAAGCCGGGGTGATAGGATGGATCACTTGAATTCTTGGCATGACGGACTTCAGTGTGTCTAGATCTTGAGGATGGTGGATGCATGCTTCTATGAATGCTACGTTATCCTGACTGGGTAGATCCTCGATTTTGGATAGTTTGGATGAACTGTCGCATGGTTTCTTGCATGGCTATTTGTGCCTTGTCTAGATTTACCAGGATCCCAGTGAGATCTTGTGTATTTGGAGGATTCGAAGGATTTAGGGGATTCCCATCATTGTTCCTGTTGCGAAATTCTGGGATATCAGCCATTTTTGATGAAGTTTTAGTGAAAAATGCTACGTATAGTCGTTCCCACAGACGACGCCAATCTGTTGATGTAAAAAACTAGATTTGATCTAATTAATTAATCATAGATAAATATGAAATAAGAAATAAGACAAGAGATTTTTAAAGTGGTTCAACCTTAATGAAATGGCCTACATCCACTATTTTGTATTGTCGGGTGTTTTTCCTTAATCTTTCTTATCTTTGCTTATGATAACTTACCTCGTTATGAGGGTATCACAATGTATTTATAGCCCTTGGGCTGCCCATATGAATAGATAATACACCGTCATTAGATAGGCATATGTATCGGTACATAGTAAAAATGTTCATTGAATTCGTCTTGGTAGTTTGGTCTTCCCAGATAGTTGCTTGCTATACTGAGTAGCTCGGTATTCTGAGTAACTCGGCATGTTAAGTTGCTCGGTGTATATAATTATGCCATGTTAGACGACACGTGTCTTATCATAACTCATCCACGTCAGCTGAATAATTTTCGTATCAACAATCGACCAGTGTATTTTTGGTAATCTCTTCCTCCACTATGGGCAGAGCAACTTCTACCTGCTTGGATGATTGACCATCTTTGGATTTACTCAATTTTTTAATCTCCTCCATCAACCTAGCATTCTCTTGCTCTAGAAAAGAGACCCCCTCATTTTGATCAATACCTACTAATTTTTCAAACTATCCAAATCATTCCTCAATAAGTTACTTTCTTGCTCCAATAGGCTAGCAACCTACCTAGCACTATTTAACTCACATTTGATCATAAATTCCTTCTAACTGTAAGTTGAAGAGATATCCTACAACTTATGGTTAAGACCACTTTGACTGCTCAACGGAGCAAATTTACCCTCATAGTTATTAGTCAAGCTAGCAAGAGGTGCCTTGTGATTCTCTTGTATCCGAAGCGTCATCTCATAGTACAACGCATTGGTCGCACCAACTTGGCTGAACAGTCTATGCAAGGGCAAATAGGCTTCTTTAACTTGATTAGAGGCGTCTAAGCCGAGCAACTGTTCCATCTCTTCTTTATTTAAATCTTCATGTCCTGCCCCAAATAGTTGAACACTCTGCTTATATATGCCACTCTTTATAGCTGCTATGACTTCCCTCTTGGATTTAAACTGAAAAGAAGAGTATGTGTATAAAAGGTCAAAAGAAAAGTAAAATAAACATCAACATCATGAAGGGAAAAAATGGATTTTTTTATTAAAACTTATAGAAATGTTACATAAAATTGGACCAATTTGGATTACACAAAACAACGAGCGTTATAAGATAAGAAATAAGAAATAGTCCCAATGTGGTTACACCTTCTCTTTTTTTTTGAGCCATCTCTTTATCAGAATGAACTACCACCACTTCTAACTCAGGGACCATGGAAAATTCAACTAAGACATCCTCATCATCCATTTCTTCATCAATAATTGGAGGAGTACTAGGGTTGAAGTGTTGGAATAGATCAGAGTCTACAGTTTTATTGACCTTCTTGAGAGCGACATTGAATCCTTCTTTAAAGGATGACTTCTTCGGAAACTCAACCTGCACGACCACAGTTAAAAAGGACTTATCCCAACCTCGAATATACCTTTACTCCTTTTCCTTTTTGAATTTGGCCTTTAAGCCTTAGTACTTCCCCTCCACATCAGGAACCATCATCTCGTCCTGGTAGACCATAACATCTTCAACAGGCTTCACTGCATTCTTCTTGTCCAGCTCGACCTTATCCACTGGGCCCTTCCATTTTTACCGATCGTTTATATGTGAAGTCTTAGTGGTATTTAGATAATCCTTTAAGTATTTTAAAGTGGGTTACACATTGATCAAAGACTCCCTCAGCTGGCCATCTCTCCTCGGCGTCTGATCATAGTCCACCAAAAATTGCAAAGTTTAAAGGGACACAAAATTAGTCAATCATAACATTAAGAGTGTAAACAAGGTAATTAGGTAGTATGAAATCCCTTAATATCCAATACTTGAAATTATTAAACGTTCCAAATGTTTCAGATATCGACGTCGTCCCATATTCCCAGCATCTGAATGACCAGCGTACTCCTAGACGGTTCTCTATTTTTCCATCTATTTATTAAATTATCACAGTCTTATTTCGACTGATTAAAAATGAAAAGTCCTTAAGTTCGGTGTCGATAAATAACTTTCCAAGGTGTAGTTTAACTTTGAAGATGAGTACGCCATCCTTTTGGTATCTCATCAAGTATGAAGTATTTGGGGCTTTTATTGTAGCCTAAAATTATTAGGCCAGGTGGACCAATAAAATAAGGACACTTGTCACCATTAAAGTTGAGCCCTCAAACAATGGGTAAACTTGATCGGCTCAGATATCTCTTGGTCAGTCGCTTAGCCGATCACTCCAAGCAGATGAACCATGATGAACGTTGGATATTCAACAGTCACTATGCATATGGATAAATATCTAGTAGTATGTTATCGTGTAAAGATGTAAATACTTAATATATAAAGGCATTTCATTTCTTTAACTTCCAACTGCTATAAATACACTACTACTCATCTTAAATACGAGAGAATAACATCATTATAACCCTAAATACTATTACTAAGAGAATTGTACTAAACCTTAAACACATAGTGGCATTACTCCATGGATCAAGATGGTACAATATGATAAAAAACTTATAGTAACCATCCATAGGTAGAGGGATAATTTCACTTATCACGAACTTTGACTGTGACAAGGAAAAACTTGTCACGAACTTTGACCGTGACATGTTCGTGACAATTATTAACTTATCACGGACATGTCACAGTCAAAGTATGTGATAATTTTTTTTCGTGTCACGGACTTGTCATGGTCAAAGTCTATGACAATACTCAGCAGCATTTAAAAACAAATGCTAGGTAATTATGACCACTGGCACTGCCCACCGATCTATTTTAACCTGTTAATGCACTCGTTATAGTAATTATATATATATATATATATATATATATATATATATATATATATATATATATATATATATATATATATATATATCAACCAACATTCATTCATTTATAATATCTAATGCCATGCAACATTCATTCAATCATTATATCAAACAATAAACAATAAATAATAAATAACATTCAATACTCAAAGTTGTTGTTCACAATCATAATAAACAAATAGTAGTCAAATTATTACAAATTATTATTCAATCATCATCACTTTGAAGTAGGAAGGTAGGCCATACTATATAGGAATTGAGATAACCCTCAATAGTACTAACACCGCACTACTTGTTCAACCACATGGGTTCATTCTGTTTTCCGATGTACACATCCGTGACGTGGACCCATGCCTCATGAGGTTGCAACAGATGGTTATGCACCATATTACCAGGGCAAGTGTCTGGGTCCTCAACCCCTAGCTATTCTATCGCCAACCCGCGTGTCTAATATATACACAATAAACCGACCAATAGTTAAAACTGGTCTTAGGATGGGGGTATGGGTAGGGGTGACGAATATGTCACATGTAGATTGGGGGTATTGGTGAGGGTGAGGGTGAAAAAGACGGAGGGGTGATCCCCTCGTCCACCACTTTCTCTCTGCCCTACCTTGAGCGGGACCCGACCTAGCCTTTAAAATAACCCTTGATATACTCGAACATTTGATGCATTGTTCGCTCCAAGTTTTCTAACTTTTCTCTTCGTGGTTGGTCGATAATTCGTCCACCTTGTTAGCCAGACCAATATTGCTCGACGCAATCATGATAATCTCCGACTTCCCCACTTGGGAGCTAACCTCACGAGTACGACCCTTATGATCTAGTCCGAACACTTGGCTGAGTGCGTCCGTAGCGAGAGATGCCTTGTTGGCATCACTCTAGGAGTTGTGCACCTTTTTAAGCTTTTCCTGAAACAATAAAAAGGCACATGGTTAGCTAAATTAATAAAAAAGTATGTGATTATAAATTTTTATTTTTTAACATAATTAATATTTTAACTTACAAGAGTGGCAGACACGTTCGGATGGACCTCTACATCCTTCCCCTTCTTCGTTCGAATTTCCACGTAGGCATCGAGCATATATGGCTTACCCCCAGGGTCACTCCCCATCTCCTGAAATAAAATAATGAAAGATTAGTAAATTAGTATATAATTATCACCAAATAGATTAAAATAAAACTAAAATGAAGGCACATTAAAACCTTACCATATTGTGCTCCATCTTGGCGTAAGATGTACGCACGAAATAGTGCACATCGACCTTCTTGATTTGTCCTCCCCGATTGACGAGAGGACAACTGTCTCTCCAAGACCTCATTATCGACAAATTGTTGCCAGCTTGCTAATAAGATTGGCTCCTTCGAGGGTAACGTGTCCTTAAGTCGCAAGATGGACTCCTGATCCTGGCCAAAGTACCATACGCGCATATTTTTCTTCCACATTTTATACTAATATCTTAATTGTTCCAATGTGGATTCACATAAATGTGAGGTAAGCCGAATTGTTCCTGTAAAAAAAATACAAAATAAAAAGAAAGTGAGTAAGTTGAATTTAAATTATAAAATATAATAAATTATAAAGATAAATACAAAACAATAAGAAAATGAGCAAGTACCTGTAATGCCCCCCAGATGTCTTAAGCTCGTAGTAGGGCACCTTCCTCCAATCCGTGTACCTGGGGCCGATAATCGTCTTCAGCAACTCCATGGCCCTAGATTGTAAGTCCATCTTGTTCTCCACTATAGTCCCCAATTTGCCCCACTTTGGAGGCCTAGTGCTAGATGAGCCTTCCTCGCCCACCTTCGCTCCCCTGACGCCTTGATTTAGACATTTCCTGCAAAAATTGTTGTTATTACTAGAAACATATGTATGAGAAAATGACAAAATCCAAACGAATAAAAGCATTAAATTGATTAAAATCCAAATGAATTAAAGAACTAGAAGAATACAAGTTGACGACATTATAAGAATATAAATCCAAATCACAAACCAATTTAAGCAATGTTTCAAATAATTGGAATACTTATAAAAAATTTAAAAATTGTTTCAAATTCGTGTCATGTCAGGAACTTTGAATTAATGAAAAAACTGATTAAAATCCAAATTAACGTATTCACTTACCAACCAACGAATTTTGATTGTTTTTTTACAAAAATAGCATTACATTTAACAAGTGAACGTACTGAGAATCTTTCCTCGCTTGCACAAAAGAGAGGTAGAAAAAATTTAACAAATTTTGATTCAAATCAACAAAAACTCGTCAAATCCAAATGAAAAAAAGCATTAAACCATCATCCAAAAATAATAAAGCACTAGGAGAATGCAAGCTAACGACATTATAAGAAGGATTAATTACCCTTACCCCCCTGAACTTTGCTCCTATTTGCATTTCCCCCCACATTCTTTCAATTTTAGCAAATAACCCCCCAAACTTTGGAAACAATGATAATTAACCCCTGCCATCCAACCTCGTTAACTTTTGGCAAAAACCGTTAGCCATGTGCTTGGCACATGACCTTAAGCAAAGCGTTTTGTCCTAACCTAATTGTTTCAAAAAAAAATTACAACTAATAGAAAAAACACTTAAAAATTAAGAAAACACCAAATAATATTTTAAAAGTATAAAAAATGTGGAAAAATATTTATATTTTGTAAAAAAATTATTTCCCATAAAAGAAATTATTTCCAGCAATAACATTTAAAATAACAATAAAAACATTTAAAAATAACATCAATAACATTCAAAATAAATATAGAAACATTTAAAATACTAAAAAATATTTTTAAAATATGAAAAAACGTTAGAAAAATATTTAAAATTTGTAAAATTCTAAAAAATAAAATTCATAAAATATATTTAAAATAATTACTAAAAAATACATTGAAATTAAAAAAAAAAATTAAAAATATGGAAATTATTTAACAATTAAAATTCTAAAAATTAACAAAAAAAAGATAAAAAAGTGAAAAATTAAAAATACAAACAAAAAATACGAATATATATTTAAAAATTCTGAAAAATACCAAAAAAATATTTAAAATTTGTAAAATTCCAAAAAACTTAATTTCGAAATTATATTGAAAATAATTACTGAAAAGTACATTGAAATATAAAAAAAGACATTTAGTAATATGGAAACCAGTAAAAATTTAAAATTTTGAAAGTTGCCAAAAAAATGTAAAAACTAGATTTTTTTTATAGAAAAACAGAGAATGCATAAAACAGGAAAAATATTTAAGAAAAAGAAAATATAGAAAGCATGAAACTACATAATTTTTTTTGCTGAAAATATGAATAATAGCGTATTTCCAATAAAAAGATAAATTTATAATGAAAAGATAAAAATAAAAAAAATAAAGAAAATACATTTTTTCAAACCTCTAGTAAAAAATTAAAATGCATAAAAATTAATCCATACAAATCTGAATATACAAAAAAAATAATAACCCACACTTATTTACAAACCTCGAATAAAAATATAAAACTCCAAAATCAATCTCCATAAAAATCCACATCGAAACACCCCCATAGAAAAACCCACACTCCAAAACAAATCTCCAAAATAAAGTAGATCGGGGTGGGTTGGGAGAGAGTTTAGCAGGGCGAGGTGATGGTAGCAGGTCGACTGTGGTTGGGTAGTAGATCAACGTTGGGTGAGTGATGGGGAGGGGGGCAGATGGGCGGTGGGTGCGTGGTGGGGATCAGGAAGATCTGGTGGTGGTGGTGGTGGTGGGGAAGGGGGGGGGGGGGAGATCAGGGGTGAGGGTGAGTGGTGGGGCATGGGGGGGGGGGAGATATATACTTGGAGAGATAAAGATAGAGAGGAAAGAGAGAAAATAAAAATGACTTGGTTTTAGGTATATTAAGAGAATAGGTTTCAAGGTTAAAATTACCAAATTATCCTTTAAAGAGGCACATGCTCCGCACATTCTTAACGGTTCCCGTAAAAAATTGACGAAGTTAGATGGCAGGGGCTTAATTGTCATCATTTCCAAAGTTTGGGGGGTTATTTGCCAAAACTAAAAGAATGTGGGGGAAAGTACAAATCGAGGCAAAGTTCAAGTCCCCAAGTGTAATTAATCGCTATAAGAATATAAATTCATATCATAAACAAAACTATGCATTGTTTCAAATAAATGGAATACTTATTATAAATCTAAAAAATATTTCAAATTCGGGTCATGTCACGAACTTTGAATTAATGTTTAAACTAATTGAAATCCAATGTTACATATTCACTAACCAACCAACCAATTTTGATTCAAATCTACAAAAATTGATCAAATCCTAATGTGTAAAAGCATTAAACTATCGCCTGATAATAATAAAGCAATAGAAGAATACAAGTTAATGACATTATAAGAATACAAATCCATATAATAAACCAAGCTAAACATGGTTTTAAATAATTGGAATACTTATTACAAATTTAAAATTATTTCAATTTCGGGTTATCAATTAAAAAGGATTGATATTCAGCAGGAGCATCCAAGTCATCCATGCTACTAGTTAGATGCTTTGGCGCATGTTGGACGATTGACCACGACTCGTTGTTGATATACACCGAGTAAAACACTTGCTTGACCTTTTGAAAAGCACAAACAAATGGGTCATCGCTCACGTGCTCATTTCTTTTCAACTTGGACAAGCATTTTTATCCCTAACTCTTATCCAATCACAATAAAACAAAACCTCTTTGATGCTTATATAGTCCTATCCAAATATATTGTGAATGACACCATAGTTAGTCATTTGAGCTTCAACGAGGTTTTTATCTTTAGCGCTTGCTCAAAAATAAGTAAGAGCTTTGTCTGAAATACTCGAGTTCTGTACATTTGTATTTTTCTGGTGGCTAGACGAGCAACCCACCTTTTAGAGATGAGATTATTGATAAATTAATTAGGTTAGATTTAAATCTTTCTTGTAATATGTCATTTAATAAGAGACATTCTCATTATAATTACTTCGTGTGATATCCACAACCTAAATTTTCTGTCTAATTGTGCCATCGTTCTTCATCTTTTATTGATCCCCCATGCATCATATTTCTTGCATTGATCGTGACGAATGTATTACGAAATTGATCATGTATAAAAATTAAAAAAATACACACTTACCTTTTTCCATTCTTCGATATCTTCATGCGTGTCAAATAGATAACGAGCTACTTGTTCATACTATAAACTCGTTAATTTCATTCGCGTGTCCACCACCTGACCACCCTCATCGACGAACTCATCACTGTTATCCACGCTGCTTGGGTCAGGAATATATTCCTGAGTGTAGACTGAGGACTCCACGATTACGTATTCTCTGCAATTTATCCTTCAACATATTGTGTATTCTTGACATAATCTTTGAAAACTTTCATCAATCTTTCAAACGGGTATTATAACACCCCATAATTTTGAGGACTTAGTATTTAATTATTTTGGGAGATATAAAAATATTTAAATTGGAGAAACTTAAATTTATGATTGGGAGAACTTATTTGAGAGGGAAGAATTATTTATATTTGGCGACATTAAGTCAAATTGTTCGAAATTTCGTGTGTCGCATTTTGAGGTTGAAATTTGAAATGTTATAAAGTATTTCGGATGACAATTCTGAGTGCGCGGTTAAGTCCGAATGGGTCGAGATAGTCAGAAAAGAGTGCTCGGGAGTAGTAATTGGGTCTCAGGTCATGTTTGAGCATAACCGGACCACACGGGGTGATTTGGGCCATTTTAATTAGTCCCATGTGGCCAAAAACGGGATTAGGAGGTTTAAACCTAATTGGGGAAGTATTGAACGGCAGTTAACACAAATTCTAAACCTAGGGCTTGAGAGGGAATTTGGGGAAAGCAAATCGAGAGCCAATTGGGGATTTTTGGAACCAAATTAAGGGACAAAAGTGAGTGTTCTTCGTCAACACCTTAACTACACCAACGGATCAGACTCTACAAACAATTCCAGGCAAGTGGCTAACTGTTATGAATTCTTAAATTGATGATAATCAATTCATATTATGGGAGGTGTAAGCCAAAATTCATTTTGGGTGGGTATTCATGTAAAATTGGATTTTCGGTAATTGATACACTTTAAGGGAATTAAGGGTGAAATTTATTATGTTTATGATTTGGGAATGTAGAGGTATGAATCGTATGTTAAAGAATCGATGGTTAATTTCTGTTAATAGGAATGAAAATTGTATTGGAGATTTGAAACCCGGATAAAACCCAAATCGGAAAAACGTTGGAATTTATGGAAATTAGTTGATGAATTAAGGTCTCTAGGATGTTAACCCATTTTATTATGTGGAGATAATGTTGGTTGTGATTGGGTAAGGGTTTGGGATGAAAACAAAAAGCTTGAGGGTTCATCCATGGATGAAACAGCAAGCCGAAGAAGAGGAATACTTGTTCGATCGATCGATCGACCCAGAATTCCGGCAGTTCGACCAGTTTTATATATATAGGGAAACTAATTTTAAATTTAATTTCCATGCATTGTTTAAATGTTAAATAATTATGAAGAACATATTCCTAACAATTATAGGGAAAAGTAATTGGAGTTAGGGAGGATTTACGCGAGGCACTTTATGGATAAATTTGGGGAATTAGATTCCAAATTTAATTATATACGAATTGAGTGAGAAAGTCCATTGGTTGAGCGACGCCAAGGTGTTAAATTAATTATGGAGATGAACAAATTAATTTGGAGTCGGAATATAGACTCTGTAAATATTAAGTTATGGGCCAAGTGAGGGAGTCCGGGTATATTGTTTGAGTGACACAAGGTAATAAATTATTTAATGTGTAAATTTATTAAATTATAGTCGAATCATAGACTCGCTTAAAAATAATATAAATTAATGTGCAGAGTATTTATATTAGAGTCAGACCATAGACTCGGGGAAATATTATATTAATTGACGTGTGAATTAAATAAATTAGAGTTGGACCATAGACTCGGAAAAATGATAAATTAATAAGTGGAAAAATTAATAGAAGTTGAGTCAGGCCAAGGCTCGGGAAATTTCAGGCTAGTGTTACGAGTTTTTGAGTACACGGTAAAGCCGGGGTTTATATTATACATATACGGTATAGTGATAGTATATATATATATATATATATATGTATATATTGTGTGTGCTATTAAATATCAATGGCTATATATTTATTTAATTTATATATACTCTAGTGCTATCAAGGGAGGTTGCGCGATGTGGGTGAATCCCCTAGCTTGAGGAGTACGGTGAGTATATCCCCAGGTCATAGCATCCGGTATATGGGTGAGGGGCTTTTCTCACTTTCAGGAAAGGAATATGACCGCCTCCACTACGTTTATATTTTTGGGCCAGGTTGGTGAGCGACTCCAACTTGGGTAACTAGGTTATATGAGCACACCTAGTGAGATAGCACTTTAGATGGAATCACCCGGTGAGGGTATACTTGGAGGGATGGATATACATATGAATTATGTGTGGATGTTTTAGTAAATGTACGTATATGATGAGATGTCATATTATATGCGGATAATAATACAATGTGTGATGTATATGTTTTATATGACTTGTGTCACAGTTATATGATATTATTTAAAAGGAATTAGTTAAGTTAATTGGTGGAATAACTTATAAACCATTAATTATTATACTCCGATTAGAGTAGTATGGCAAGGGGATATTACACCAGGACTAGTTGGATGGGGTAGTGAAACTAGGTGGGATTAAGGTAACCGTTAGGTGTGCACATTAGTGGAGGGGTGAGTATTTCCTCAAGAGGGTGCGACACTAACTTAAATATGAAGCACATTCATATATTTTTAATTACCACGGCTAATTCACGTGCTAAATATTTTCAAAATGTTTTGGGTTCTAACCCTTGCTATAAAACTATTTTCAAAACCTTTTAGGTGTCCAGCCAGAGGAATGCCAGGATTGATATTCTATTCCAGGGACATGGAGCTGCGACATATGTGGATGCTAGCAGGAGCTTGGATTAGATGCCTCATTAATTCTTTCCTAGAGTAGGAATCATCTATCAGTTTCAGTTTACTTAGGGCATATCGCCCTGACTTCTCAGTACAGTTTTAAGATTTATTTATTCAGGTGTTGGATGTTTGTATTGGACTATTTACTTTGGTGGCCGATGTTTTATTCGACATGTTATTTTATTATTTGTTCAGTTGATTTAATTCAGTTGTGTGAATGGTTTATATTTATTTCCGCATGTACTATTTGGTTTAATTAAAAAGATAAAATTTTGCACCAGATTTTTGGAATACTAGGTGGTTAGTAAGTTTTAAAAAGTTTTTCGACAGTGATGCTAAGAATGAGCCAACTGGGATTCCAGTTTTAATTTGGAATAGGACTGATCACCCAGTATTTTATTAGGCGGGGTGTCACAGGTACATCCATCGATATCTAACTGGGCCGCAAAGAAGTGTCTCGTCTCATACGTTTATCAAGAAGTGAACACTTAGTCAAAAAGTGATGGAGGAAAGTACTTCTTTAACACACAAATTGCTTCGGCAATGACTACTTTAGTGGTCACTACGTGTAAACCATCGACTACCTTCTCATATAAAAGTGTGAAGAATATGCTAATTTGCATAAGGGCCCTTAAAAAATCCTCGCGCTTGGAGAAACAATGCTTAAAAATCAGAGGAACCAATTGCATGATCACATGCCAATCGTGGAGCTTGCACTTATGTAAATCATGGATAGCATAATTCATAAACCTTTGCAACTTGTATGAAAATTTATATGGAACCTTCAAATTATATATTGTGTCTAAAAGTACATTTTTTCCACACTCGTCAAAGTAAACGGACCATGGGAAACTATTATCCTTCCCCTACTATCTTCTTTTAACCATAGTCATGGCTTAAGTTTAAATGATTTAAGGTCTTTTGGTGCATTTTCTCTATCATTCGAATGAATCCCCCCAAGGCATGTGCCCACAATATGTTCAATGATGTTATTCTCCGCATGCATCACATCAAATACATGGCGTACCGGGTTACTCTTCTAATAAGGCAAGTCAAATAAAATTGATCTCCTAGACCACGCCTTTCTTGTCTCATTTTCATTCCCAGTTGGGATCTTCTTATGCTTGACATTCTTAAATTTAGGATTCTTACTTGGCATATTAGGGCCACAATTAGAATCTTTACTTTCAATTTCTGAACCTGAAAGTTTTCTCAGAGGTAGCCCATGATCAACCCGCCTGGTAAAAAATTAGAACCTTTATCAAATCTAAAATTATGAGGGGGGGGGGGGGGTAAAAACCTCCTATGGCAATGTTTTTTTTGAATAGATATTTATTTATAAATAGGGGTGAGAAGAGCCCTCACCATGGCTTACAAACTAAAACCAATTAAAAAACAGATCTAATGTAAGGAATTAGCATCTTATCTAATCTTAAGATACCTTTGAAATACTTAGGAAGGAGATCTATACTACATGACATAAAAGACTTTTTTTGAGAACTTCCCATCTTGGACAAGAAATATGCTGCAAAATTTTCCTCTCTGTGAATATGAAAGAATTTGCACTGGATATTAGAGGCTAGATATAAAACTTGCATCACTTGACTTTTTATTTTCCATGGACACAAGGACTTGTTGTGAAGAGCTTCTATTAAAACCTTTGAATAAGATTCAATAATAAGCTCATAATCTTTAAGATCTTGATAGTGGGTAAGGCCTTGGACTAGTACAGTTGCCTTAACTTCTAAACTTGAAGAGACACCTAAATATTTGTAGAAAAACCATAAAACTTCACCTCCGTGATTCCAAAGAATACCTCCCACACCACTTTTGCCAGGATTGCCCAGAGAACTACCATCTACATTCAACTTCAAAACTCCTTTAGGAGGAATATTCCAGTTCACCAATATGAATTTGTTTTTAGGAATTTTTGGACCTTTAAAACAAATTTCAGAAGTAACCTGAATATTGTGAATGGTAGTATTGATGAACATAGAAGAACTATCAAATCTGTCTCTATTTCTTTGAATCCATATAAATCAGCAAATCAAAACCGGAATTAATTTAAAAATTAACTTTGAAGAAGAATTTGAAGACAACCACCAAGCAATCAATCTCTGTCTTATGGAACCCTGCTGACCAATTATCCCATACTTAGAGTTAAAGAAATTCCACACCTTAATAACTGTTTGACTTGAAGAAAAGAGGTGTTCAGTTGATTCTTCATGATGAACTTTGGAACAAGAGCATTTAGAAGGGCCTCTAATTCTAACCTTTTCAATATTTTCATCTGTAGGCAAAATACCTTTGAGAATTTTCCATACTAGCGCTGACATTTTTGGGGGGATACAAGGATTCCAAATGAATTTGGAAACAACATTTGAGAACTAGGCATTCTAACAGATTCCCAAGCCGAAGAAAAGGAGAAAGCACCGGAATGAGATGCAGTCCACACCAACTCATATTTGTCTTCATTCCAAATTGGTGTCTTCTTAATTTGGTTAACTAGTCGAAGAGGCAAAAACTGATGTTACTTGTCACAATCCCAAGATTTATCTTCGGTATATATTTTTTACGCTAGCGATGAGATGCGGAGATTCATTCTCCTCTCCACAAATAGGAAACCCCAATAACTATGTACTACACAACCTGATAATGTCCCATAAGACGAAAAATCATGAATTGCCCACATCAACATAGCTTTGAGCGTAAACTCTTCTTTTTTAAAAGAGTCAAATGCTTTCACACCTTTTTCCCATAACTCATTTAATTTTTCTACAAAGGAGCCAAGTAGACATTAATGTTCTCATTTAGTGCCTTTGTCCCAGATATCAATAAAGATGACATAAAAAATTCAGGTCTTATACACTATGAAGAAGGGAGGTTAAGTGGTGCTAGGATCATTGGCGATACACTATGATTGGTGCTTAGATTTCCAAATGGATTGAAACCATCTATTGATATTACTAAATGAATATTACGCTATTATCGAGCAAAATCGAGATTGTAGATACCACATTTTAGGACCCCCTAAGGCTCTCCTTAGGTCTTAGCACTTTTCCATTCACCATAGAATCCGAGGTCATACTCCGAGTACCGATAAAGAGGCCTTAAGGCCCCGTTTGACTACGATCAACTTTCTCGTATGACCAGAAGCTTATTGAATCTTCAAAGGGATCTAAATCCCCTTTCTAATGGTCTATTATGTGAGCAAATTGGCCTTATGGTTCGAACAAATGGTCCATTTTACTGTCGAAAATCGATCGGGAGGCCACCGAGCACTCCCGAGCCCTATTTTGACCCCAATAAACTTCCTCACTTGAGTGAATGCTCAATGGATCTTCAAAGGTCTCTAAATCCCATTTCCAACAGTTCACTCTGTGTGCAAATCAGCCTTTCGATTCGAACGAAGGATCATTTTTTGCAAAAAATGGAAATGAAGGCTACCGGGCTCTCTCGAGCTCTATTTGACTCCCTTTAACTATTCAGCTCTAGCGAGACTAAATGAATATTCAAAGGGCTATGAATCCCCTTTCCAACGGTCTGCCCCGTGCATGAATTAGCCTTACGATTAAGACGAATAAACCATTTTATTCCGAAGGGTCATCGGGCGCGTCTGGGACCCATTTCTCTAAGGTCAACTCTCCAAACCGAATGAGACTGAATAAATATTTCAAGGTCTCTAGATACCCTTTCTAACGGTCCATTCCGTGCATGAATTGGCCTTATGATTCAAACGAACGATCCACTTTCCTCCAAGAATGTCTTGTTTAAAAGGCCATTGGGCACTTTCGAGCCCCATTTAACCACAGTCAACTCCCAAATCTGAGAGCGAACAAATGGATTCTTAAAGAAATCTGAATACCTTTTTCAATTGTATGCCCCGTGCGTGATTCGAATTTAGGGATAACATTTCACGACCTTTTTTCCAAAAAATCTGAATGAGGTTGCCGAATGGCAAACCCATTTCCCTGCCTATTGGCAGCATGTCTATGGTTGGATACTGATTGGTAGGTCAAGTACAATGATGATCGACACCCCCTTGACCCTATATAAAGAGAGCAGAATCTCACTTCGAAAGACACCGTAAAAACATCCATCTCAGTGATCTCAACAACTTTCTCTCAAAGTCAGCGTAGTTTCCCTGTTGAAATCTCTCCTCCACATTCCATTTCCATCTCTTTCAAACCCAATTTAGAAAAATCCTTTTCGTATCCTCCTCTCACCTCCATCCACTTGCAAGGGCTTCCTTTTTAACAATCAAGATCAACCTTCAAAGAAGGTCCAAACACTCTTCTCTCTCTTTAAATTTCCTTATTTTCTCATTAGTTATTTAATCCTTACTTTAGCATTTCATCTTTGTTATTCACAGATATTAATAATCCAACTTTTTATTAGTAGTATTGCCCATAAAATATTTTCTATAAAAACCCCCAAAACAAGAAAAATATGGTTTGCTCATAAATTCCAAATGGGGTTCTTCACCACATTTTTTCAAATTAAAACATTATTTTTCTACACACACATCTAATTAAAATCCCTTGTTGGATTTATGGGATAAGACCCACCCTCGTGTTACATGCGAACTGCATGGATTTTGATGCCTTTTAGGCTACATAGGTGTCTCGGGTCAAAATATGAGAGTCGAGTCCTCTTTTCTTATTTTTGTTCGTATATTATTATACTTGTGATTCTTATTCGAGATTTATCTAATACATATCATCATTTCACTATAACGATCGATATCCCGATGAGCGCAAACATTATGTTTTTAATTATTACTTTTGGAACATTCCTACAGATGACCTCACTTCACCTTTCTCCATGATGTGAGTTGAGAAATTCCATTATCCATTTATATATAAAAATGCACACACTTCACGGAGTTATTAAGGAGAATAATAACACGTTTCCATGAGAGACCGGAAGGGCGGGATGGGTGCCTAACACCTTCCCATTTCACAACTTAGCCCTCGGACTTTCGAACTAATTTGTTTCGTAAGCATCCGTATGTCTTTGATGTCGTTCTCTCAAGATGGAAACATTTCTTTTGTCTGTTTTGAGAAAAACATGCTAGCGACTTTATCTTTTTACATCACCCCACATCGACGACGATCGAAGCACTCCTTGAAATGGCGCGAGGCTTTATTCTTCTCTCCCTCGAACTACGCGCGTGAGCGTAAAAAACCCTCCCCCCGAAGGAGGAAGGTAAAAGGAAGAGATGGGGATGGACACAGTGGAGACTCCGCTGGGTACGACTTTTCATAAGAGGGCTAGACTCTGTTTGTATGGGTGTTACCATTTTCTGCATGTGTGTATATGCACCTACCTATATGTTCCCTTTTTCCTCTATTTATTTCTTGTATATATTTATCTCATGCTTATATCACCTATCACTCACTTTTCATTTGCAATCACTTGTAAATATTTTCTATGTACACCTCACATTACTTACACTTATACGTAGGATCACTTGTATCTTCATGTTTCACACACCACTTAGAATATTCATGCTTAGGTTTTAGTAGCACACACCTCCACTTATCACACTTGTATGTATCCATGCTCACTTACACTTATCACATGACACTCGTAGTTGATCCATACTTAAGTTCACTACCTCAGACACACTTGTAGATTTTCACACATCACTCAATCACATGTATCCATGCTTAGTGTAATCTCCACGCTAGATTCACTTTTCATGATACTTGTACAATCTTTCCTATTAGTATAGTGATTTTTTTACTCATCATGCTAAATAAAATACTCTCTCCATAATATACTAATAAAGAATTATGCATTTTGCACACTACATCATAAGAGGATGTTTATTTGTCCAAAATTTTATCCCGTACAGGGGAGTCACTTTGTGATGGGCACTGGTCCAGTAGGTTGCAGTTAGAATAAAGAATATAACTCTCGCCTTCCATTGGCCTAGTACCATCGACATATATTGAACGCTTCCCCCCGCATCATACCGCTTGATCGACCTCACAATGGGAGGTATATCACAAGAAACTCATTTACGTACGTCGAGTAAATTGAAGTCGCTTTCACAACACTATCCCCACGAGATATATAATGAGGAATTTCATGTACACTCACGTATATCAAATGGCTTGTCAACACGTACCGATTGTCCTCAAAAGTAAGAAGCATATCGTGGAAGTCATGCCAAAAGGGGGGTACTTTACACTAACCCAACAATAACATACACCTCATAGAGGCGTCAGACCTAGGACACTAATATTTAGTTTTTTGGTTACCAAACGAAACTCTACCAAAATGCCGAGTCGGCATGCCTTCCAAATTTTCGTGCGATTTCATCTTTTTTCAAAATAGGACCCTATCCATGAGCTTGAAAACAAGTCAAACCCTATTTTTCAAACCCAATTTTCCCAGGCTCAAAACCTTTCTGGAATTTCTTTTGCATTTAAGTAAACCTAATACAAGTGAAAACATAAACATAAACATAATAATAATGCCGAGACTTTTTTTCTCATTTTTTCCACTTTTTTCTCGAACAATCAAAATACTAAAAACATTTTCCTTCTTTTTCATCAAGACACCAAATTTTTTTCCTCCTTTTCATCAAAATACCAAAAATATTTTTCCTCCTCTTCATCAAAATACCGAAAATGTAAAAAATATTTTCCCTCTTTTTCAAGAAAATAATTCCTTTTTTCGTTTTTAATAAAAAAATTCGAATAATTTTCCTTCTCAAGTCGATCGCATATTTGATTCTTGGAATGGATACCTATTGGCTTCGGTCTTCCATCAAACCACCTAGAAGCTCTGCCAGTTCCCCTGCTAATTCATCCGAGTCCAAAATCTACCTTTACCACTCCTCTATGGAAAACACCGATCAAGTACCGAACGTATAACCCGATCTGATGGCATTCCTAGTCTAATTTAGTGCCAAGATTGATAACCTTCAGATCGAGGTTCATGAGATGTAGCGAAACTGAGTCTTATTTCTTAAAGAAATCGAGGTTCTCTTTCCTCGTGTTACGGGTCCACCCGCTCTCGATCCTGTTTGGGTCCTGAAATAATATCAGCATGCTCCGCGTGCCTCGCCTATCAATGGGTCGCCGCCACCTCAGTTCCCTTTGCAAAACCTTGCCCAAACAGGGGTTAACTTTCCAGTACCCATTGATCCCAAAGAGGAAGAGCTATAAAAGGTCAAGGATTACCTAAAGCTATTGTTGAAGAAGTTTAACCAAGTTAATATATTAAAAAATTACACGGACTACACTCACATGTCTCCCTACCCTAAAGCAATATTGTCAGAGAAATTTAAGATGCCAACCATCAAGAAGTTCGGGGGCAGTAACCCCCAATTATCCACCTTCACAGCGATCATCGAGCTATGACTCTCCTAGGTTCCTCTGAAGAGATAATATCCTAAATGTTCCAACAAACATTGATGGACATCTCTCTTCACTGGTTCTTTTCCCTCAAAGACTCTAGAATCTGCAGTTAGGACGATGTTGCCGATGAATTCATGTCACAGTACAAATACAATGAAGAACTAGATGTAACACCCCGTGATCTAGAGCTTCTTAAGCAGATCCCTAGAGAAACTATCAACAACTTCATATCAAGGTGGAGAGAGAAAGATGCCACCATGACCAATTGGCCATCCGAAGAAGAGCAAGTCGGCATAGTGAAGAAGAATTTATTACCCCGTATCAGAGAAACTATGGGAGGTTAGTATTACCCACACTTTTGAGCCCTTTGGGAAGTGGGTGTGTAGATTGAATAAAATGTTACCAAGACAAAAGTTGAGCCTTATAAAGTGTCCGAACAAATTACCCCTAGAAAGTGTAAGAAGCCTGCCAGTACCATAATCTCAACCATTAATAATATCTCCCAGATTACTACCTCTTGGGCACCATAAATCTTCCCTAACCCCGTCAAAAAAGAATACACTGAGCTCCATGCTCCCCTCTATAAAGTCTACTAAGCCTTATTGAGCCAAAATCTTTTCAAACCTATGTACCCTCGTCCATTGCCAAACCCATTTCTCTAAAACTTCAAAATTGATGCCCATTGTGATTTCCACGAGTCTGTCGACCATACTACTAATCAATTCTTTTATCTCCGAAATGTAATCCAAGGTCTAATTTATGGGGGTATCATTTCCCCACCATCCAATCCTAAACCCAACACCACTCATAACCTACTTCCAACCCTTGAAAATGACATCTTCTTGGAAAATGACCCGAAATTCGATCCATCTACCTAGGTTGTGCCTAATAAAGCATCCAACATACATGTATTTTCACCCAAAGCGCTCAAAGTTTGCCTATATTTTCTCCTACACCTTACCTATTTCACCAACCAAGCTCTGTCACCGCTCTCAAGGTCTTATATTGTAGTTTGTACTCGATCTGAAGGACGAGATATGGATTTACAGGCATTCTAAATCAACTTCAAGATTTTTGGCTAAAATTTCCCTCTGAAATGACCATCGATTGTTTGAAGTTCATCATCTGGTTCATAGAAGCCCGAAAAGGGGCTTGGGAGTTAGATAATTGGGTGGTACCGATTGATGAAATCAGTTTAAACGATGTTGTATAGATTATGGTAGACTTATTTTGGCATACCTCCAAAATTTGGAGCACTTTTAATATACTCATCGCTTTGAAGATTCAAGGGCAGTTGATCCCTTCACTCTCATACCTCCCTGTTGAGTGGGAGGATTTATCTGAAGAAGCCATTAAGGTCTTGGAATGCACTAACTTCTCTTAGTAGGAAGACATCGCCACCACCAGATGGGGGACGAATTTAGTAGCTCTGATCATGAATCGAGTCAAGAAAAGGTCAATCTAGTGATCATCATGTGCGAGATGATCTCTTTCGAGGACCTATTAGGTTAAATTAATAAACTGTATGCGCAACCCAAAATCGATAAAGACACGAGGTTCTTGTTCTTCCCCGCCTCCAAAATCGATCAGGAAGGCACTACTAAGATCCTAATCCTCGGCCATCAAGAACCAATAAATGAAAGGGAGTTGCCAAGGAACTACCCATGCCAGAGATGACCATTGCAGAGAGAAATTTCCTAAATCAACTCAAGAAGTCTCAAGCCAATATTACCTTGTGGATCATTTTCATCTATTCCCAATTGTACCAAAATTATCTAATAAAGCTTCTCATAAGGCCCACAGTCCCTCCTTTCGCCACTTTCGAATAAGCCATAAACCTGGTTAGATCCTTGACCACCACTAGACTACTTTCCTTTTCGGAAGAAGAAATTACGAAGATCGGACCTGATTAGAACTATGCCCTAAACATCTCCATTGAAGTGATGGGAAAGATAGTCCGTCTCTCGCTCATCGAAAATGGATCCGCCCTCATTGTTTTCCCATTAAGAACCTTCAATTACTTGGGGTTGAAAGTAAGTGACATAACTCCTACTTCCTGTGCAGTGCATGCCTATAATAATATCACTACACCAAAATAGGTCAATTGTAACAGGCAAAAACTGTTACAAAAAATATTTGTAACAGATTAAATCCGTTAGAAAATCGACATTATTTATTTTACTAACGGAATTTGTAATGGATGTAATCCATTACAAATTTAATATTTGCAACAAAATAAAATCGTTACAATTTATTTTGTAACGAAATTAACCTTTGAACACTTCCTAAATATTAGTAACAGATTTACTAAATTGTAACTGTTTTACCCGTTACAAATATAGAATTGTGACGTATAAAAATCGTTACAAAATATATTGTAACGAATTGGAAGTGTCGTATATTTGTAATAGATGATTTTATTTATAATAGTTAAATCCCATTAGCAATATTATTATATTTAAAAAATATTAATTTATCATCAAATAAATAAATATAAATACGCTAGTAATAACTCTTTGTCAATCAATGGTAATTCAAAACCAATGCCCTCAAATGTCACTCATAACATAGTCCCAAAACACACATGACAAAATGAATGACACTACATTTTAGTGATATTAAACCGATATAAAACTATAATTAATTCATAACTATATTTTATTCCCAAAACAATATGTACCACAAGATAAACCATCTAGCTTTTGAAAATTAACTTGAAACCAAGTCAAACATCATTGAAGTTCTAAACATATCATTCTCTCAAAACTAGTCTTCATGATATTCCTTCCAGAAGTAGACTTCATTCTCCTAAAAGTAATCTTTATATTTACCAATAAGAACATGTTGAACAAACTCAGTCTTAGTAACGTGTAAGAATAAATAAGTAATTAATATAAAATACTAGAATATTCCTGTACCATTGGCACACATGTAATTTTATTGGGGAGTAATCAATACACAACAAACGACCATACTCGATGAGAATGCGAGTAGTTTAGAGTCCGATGAGGACGCGGTTAGTTTAGACAAGTTTCTTTGGTAGTGTTTAATGTGTTTGTACCTATTTCTAGGACGCTAGGTTGTTCTTTTAAGTTTTCTCTCCCAACGCCCATTTTTACGACAAAAGAAGCGTATATTAGTCGATTCGGCCAATCAAGCATCCTATGAGATGTGTTTGTACCTATTTCTTAGTCTTTGGGTATTTTTAGTTTCGCCCCCAACATCCATTATTGGGATTTCTGATTTGTCACCCCACCCGGCTACAAGTCGATATGTCAGGCATTTCGGTGGACAAATACCTTTCTCAGTTGGGGATAATGAGGGTGTTTTAATGTTTTGATCACCTCTCATAATTTCATGGTCGTGGGCGAGCTTTTCTCAGTTGGGGAGAGTGACATATGACTTGATTTGTTTGTATTTTTTGTGTATTTTAATTCATGTTTTATCAAGTGTTCTCTCTTTTAGTTGTTATATTAAGTTAGAGAGATACATTTCCTCAAAATGTCTTTAATATTCACTCTTTAGTCATTTTACATACAGTAAGTTCATTGGATATTCATTATAATCATTTTTCTTTAGAGATAAATGAGAGAGAGAGAGAGAGAGAGAAACATTTTATTTCAAATGTTATTGTGAAAAGATTCCACTTACATTATTTACAATTTTATAAAATAATGAAAACAAGAAGACTAATTTCATATTATCTTACGAGGAGTGAATATAAGGGAACTGTAATTTACCTTCGTGCAAAGAGATGCCTTAGGAATACTCTGGGGGTCATATTTCGTTTGCTTCAAAAGCCTATATTTATCATGGATGCAAATTCCTACATTATACACAGTTATTTATTACTATAAGCCATACCCAGTTGTGAAAATGATGTTTTTTTCGCAAATGTTGCACTATTCTCAATAAGAGATTCAACAATTTAATCCCCAATCACACCTTGTCAGCGCGACAGTAATACATTAACCCTAGTGTTTGTGAAATCTAAGCAGGACATAAATTTGGAAGCAAAAGACAGCGGCGAATACAATTCACACAAAATAATTACGAAAACTCTAGGTAACTAAAGTGGTTCAAAGACTAAGTCATTAAGGTTTTTTAGATTGAGATTGAGTTTTTTTTTTCAATTTGAGGATTCATTGCTTATGGTAGAAGAGAAGGCCTCTTCCAGGTGTCTTACATCAGAATCTTTTTGAAAAGTGCGCATTTGTTCAAATAAAGAATTTATTTAATTAAACTCAAATTTTCAATTAAATCATGCATCTAGGTGTGATTGAAATCAATATAACCATGCACAAATAGTCAATAAAAAACAAACCACACAAATGAGGAAAAATCCCCCAAAGGGGCAAAACATTTTTATTTTCACAATAATTTATAAGAAACTGTTACACAAATTACAATGAAAATAAGAGTGACATACGAAATACCCTGAGGTGTCGATTTCGATGTCGTCGGCTGGAATCGCCCTCAAGAACTCCAGGTGGCCAGCAATGAAGAAGAGAACGGCTTCTCCAAAAATTACTCCAGATGATTAAAAATGATCCTCTTGAAGGTTTAATGATTCACATACATAGACGGGAGTGTTTATGTTAATAAATAAGGAATAAAACCTTAAATGGTGCCAGCAATGAAGAAGAGAACGGCTTCTCCAAAAATTACTCCAGATGATTAAAAATGATCCTCTTGAAGGTTTAATGAGTCACATACATAGACGGGAGTGTTTATGTGAATAAATAAGGAATAAAACCTTAAATGGTGAAGTTTATTTTTCTGGGTTATTTTTGCAGAAATTATGTGTGTAAAAGACTTGCAAAATGTGTAGAAGGGAACAAGATATTTATACAAAAATCGAGGCAGTGGCTTCGTTCTAACGAGATAAGCATGTCGCTCGAACAAAGGACATGTGTCACTCGAACGAGATCGGGTGACATGCCTATCTCGTTCGAACGACAATGCTATATCATTTGAACGAGCTCGTCGATCGAGGCACTCCGCTTTTACACTTTAAATTTCTGCTTTTGATAAAAATAAATCAGACTTCGAAAAAATATTTTTTGAAAAATTCCCAAATATTTATGCAAATATAAACAACTCCATTAAATCATTTTACCTATATTACGTAGTGGATTAGTGGGAATGAGTTCAGCAGCACGTCGCATGTAGCATGATGCATGTGTGAAGATGATGGATGCATGGATTTAGATCAAGGCCGTCATGGATGATCGTGTTGACGTGCTGAATGTAGCGGTATCAGACATACATACTATGATCTAGGACAAATATAAAATTCCTAGATTCTACCCCGGACATTTATAAAATCATGTCCTTACACTTTTAGATTGTGATTGAGTTCATGACTTAGTTGTGCTGTAATATATAAACAATACAATATATGACCTTCTAAATTACAAATGAAGCGTAAAATAAATAAAAACAATACTTGATAAGTTTTGAATAGTTTCTTTTTGAAAGGACGTTACCCCGAACCACTTTTTTCAGCAGTTGGTGTTGATGAAAATAATGGAATTTGGCCTATTCCATATATAGTGGTGTAAAAAAAAAAAAGAAAACATGGGAATGGTTTGTTAAGATACTTTTTAATTACATAATGATTAACAAAAATTCAACTACACATTCATGTTTGACCAATAGAACGTAACCAATTCAACCAAATCAATATATATATATATATATATATATATATATATATATATATATATATATATATATACTTGGGACAACCATTTAATACACTTGGAATACAAATTTGGTAAAAAAATTGTATGTATAAACCTTTCTTATAAAAAATCAAGTAAACTAAATTTTGTAAAAGTTATCTATTCATTATAATTTAAAGATGAGTAAACTATACAATCAATTTTTCCTAAGTAAAAGAATCTTTTGGAGTTATAGAGAGAAGCCAATAAACGTTTGGACTACAACAAATGATATCAATATATGTGAGTCAATTGGAATAAATAAGTGGGGGAGAAGTAAAACAACATTACAAAAAATAATACAACATCACAAATGATTTATGAAGCTATTAGCGTAATAATATGAAATTTTTTTCTTTTCTTTACCAAAACTCACCTAGATGATATATTTTGAGAGTTATTTTACACCCAAGTTTTGCTTCGACTAACAAATGATCATCACAAAGCAAACATCGGTCTAAGGAGACAACAAACAAAGGGAAACTTTTCTGATGAAGAAAATTTACTATCTCACAAAAAAAATATGATTAACATGCCACTTCATCTCTAGACGTAAAGAAAACTCAAGAAAAGAATTAGTCTCAAAATGCTCGAACAAAGTAAATTGGATAGAGACAAATAAATAGAAAAAAGATAGAACATATTAAGCATGCTAAAGGAAGAAATTAGCTTTGTAATAATGTAGTTGATACATTTGTAATAATGTAGTTTATACAATTAACTTTGTAATGCATATGCATTACACAGTTAACTGTAATATGCTTATGTCGTATACATATTCCAGTTAATACAATTAATAGTTAACTGCATACTGCAATACAATTTCTTCATGTTTATGTATGAAATGAACCGTCTTGACTGCAACAAGTCAATAAAATAACACAAGCTGATCATAACAATTACAAAGTGATGAGTGGCAGAAAAATATGCTAATAACTATCAGAATCTAAAACCTCCCACAACAATTTTCTCAGACTTTTCCCTTCTTATTTTATAGGCCAAGGATATAACTATTCAACCTTAAGGGGTTAACATCACAAAGAGGTGATATTATACCAACTCTCCTATCTAAATTTATTCAACTGATCAAAATTTTATTCGATTAATTTGTCACTAAGCGGTTTAATTATATAATAGCTACGCATCACTGTTATTTATGTATTTGCGTGTTATGTATGAGTTTTTTTGGTCTCATGTCATATTTTAGGTAATGTGTTTACACGATTTATGACCTAATAGTTTATTCAAGATTGTTATATGAACTTCTAACATGGATTAAATTTTAAGGTTTTTTGGATTTACTCCCTGGTAGTTAAGTTTTTTTAGGTTTCGGTAGTGTATACTTGAAATCTTGTAATGTATACATGAAATTTTGTATTGTTGAGTGTGTTATATATGAGCTTGTTTATTCTCATATCACATTTGAGTTAATTTGTTTCATAATTTCGAAAAGTAAAAACTCAACTGGGAACCTAGTCATCTGTTCAGTATCAATATTTCAACTTTTGACATCTATTAAAATTTGTTACATGTTAAATTTATTAGTGCTCTTTCTTGTGGTAATTATTAAAACCTCCCAATTACTTCAATGTTTTGCAGATTAAGTGTGGTTAGAACCCATTTTTTCATTCATAATTATCGGTGTTCTCACCTTTGTTTGATATACCCTTGAGATAGTCTCGGCGGAATGAATAGCAAAAATAACACGGGACACCATTCATCTAGCCACGACATATGGAGAGGTGATCACATCTACATCTGATAACGAAGAAGCTAATTGTCTTTCCAATTTTGTAGCGAAGTACGATCACCATATATATATATATGTATATATATATATATATATAACTAAAGTTTCAAAATGGAGACTTGAACACAATGAATAAGCTATTTGTTTTACTAATATTGTGATGAAGTGGGATCACCTCAATTTCTTCCTTGTATTTGAGTAGTTGAGTTGCCTCTCTTTATTCTCCCTAATTATTCAAATCAATTTTGTTCTTCTCTGTTTAGCCCCATCATCAAAAGCCTATTATCTCCTCGAAGACAAACAACACGCACAAAATATAAGACATATAAAAAACTCACAAATATTGGTCGGGGAGAGAGAGTTAAAAACAAAGGCATACGGACAATAATGAAGACCTTTGAATTCAAACATTCTTAATTGAACTCAAATCCATTATCCATTCAATTAAATTCTACTAATCAAAATATAATGCAAATGACTTCAATGCTATCAATATTAAAATGACTAAGCTCAATTCAATGTTTAAAGGCATGATTTGTTATTTTTACTTTGTCAAAATACGCTAATGTATTAATGATTTCCTACGACATTGTTATTCAACTAATTCATGGTATTTCATAACTAAGCATGACCCGGTATTACTTATCCGTTCAGTCCTTATGCTTTTTAATTATTATTCTAGTATTAGTTATCAATTGTGAGCATTGCCCTATATCACAAAAATGTTGTTGAGCATTAAAATAATGTCTTATTGATGTTTCATTTGTCGAAAGTAGTTGACCCTAACGTGTTGTATATGTTAGTGTTTTTCCATAATAAACTGCAGTATGAAGTTTTAAAAATTTGTAAGCTTAATTCTTTAAAAATTATTAATGGAACATTCAAAGGCCTCTTAGTTGATTATGGAGAAACACTCCAAAGTAAACCAATTGCTCATCGTTTGCTCAGAATAGGTATGTAAGTATGCATATTCAGCAAGCGAGAATATGATATTATCCATTTATATATCACTTTAAGTGTCCAACAGCATTGGATTGACTTAGGTCCTAGAAAAAAGAATCTATATATAAGCATCTTATATCCCTTAAGGCTCCACGATTGGATCTGTGACTGTTGTGTCAAATCAAAGGTCTACACATAGAGCTACATTCCACTTAACATATTAGTCCAATTAAAAAGAAAAATGACATAATGATGTTGGGTTGTAATTTTTCTTGATTAAAAAGTGTGTATTTTTTTATGATACATTAATATGAAAACAATAACACCTTGAAATTTGACAAAATTTTATAGTTCAATCAAACTCTTAGCTATAAAATTTCTTCTGCAAAATTTCACTCTTTAACACACTCATCACCTATTTCTTTACCTCCTCATAGTTAGCCTCAGGGGGATGGTCACCTCCGCCAGGGGTAGACCCACCATAAAAACAACCTGGCATATATTGTCAAATCACCTACTTCAATATCCTCGCTCGTTGAGGCTTTCCTCAAATCAATCATAACGAACTCAATCTTCGACACTATATCACACGGGATTTTGTTTTCATAGTTGATCAAACTATTCTCAATATTGTGGCTGTATTGTTAGTGTTGTTCTTAATGTAGATAAGAGCCTTTCTTTCTTGATCCTTTGATGCGTGTAATCTGGATTCCTTAACCATTTTCTCGATATCATGTTATGAGAGACATCCTAATGGATTAGATGGGGATATATTATTCTTTCCTCAAAGTTTTGTCCTTGGCGGAGACTGAGACAAATACGTTGGCATTGATGTCAAATGTGACATCAATTTGTGGCAAACCCCTCGGCACTAGAGGGATTCTCACAAGATCAAATGCGCCTAGGATCTTATTTTTGTATACCATCTACCTCTCACCTTACAGAACCTTTATGTCCACCTGGATTTGGTTGTAAGATACGTTTAAGGCACATGACTTTTCTTAATTGGGATTGTAATATTCGTGTTGATCAATCTAGTAACGATACCTCCAAGCATATTGATACTAGGGGTGCACCCAGGAACACTGATAAATCAAATCGAACTGGTTTTATTGGGTTGGTTCGATTTTTTAGACTATTGGTTTGGTTTCGGTTCTAAAAAAATAAAACTGATATTTTTGGCTGGGTTCTCGGTTCCACTGTAAATCCAACCTGAACCGATTCGCTACCCAAACCGATCCGAACCGATACGGTATATTTTATAAAATAAATAAATATATATGTATATAACACTTATAATTTATATTTTTGGGATTACCTGAGTTTCTAACTTATGTTATTGGGGATCAAAATTAATTTTGACCATAAATAAATTAGTTTTGAAATACATTAATCTTAAGATTTCATTAAGTTTGAAATATGAATTTGGAACCAAAAATTGATCCGAACCAATCCAGGAACAATTGGTTCGTTTCTACACAACTATTGATTTGGTTCCAAAAATTTAGAATCGACCCATCCCGGTTCGATTCTAGCATTAGTATCAAAATCGAACCAAACCAAACCGTGTGCACCCCCAATTAATAACCACTGATAAGGGAGTGACATCCAGTAGAAGCAACTCTTTAACATCACCTAAAAGGACACCGCCCTGAATAGCAGCTCCTATGAAAAATGCTTCATTAGGATTCATACCTTTTCTTGGGCTCTTGCCAAAGATTTTCGAGACCACTTCCAACACTTTTGGAACATGAAATTGATATGCCAACGCCTTTCACACAATTTTTGCATAGTCTCCTAGTCTTCTCGATCAAGTAATTTACCAAAGTCTCGAATTTTGATATGGGCAATGTGATGTTAAGATGTTTAGCACCAGGTGCATTTGCATAGATGAATGACAAGTTGATTTCGGTCTGAGAGGTTGATGATAGTTTGATCTTAGTTTTCTCAGCTACGTCCTGGAGTATCTACAAGGCAAGCCTGTCTTTTGACAGATCAATAGACTTTGTCTTCTTGATTTCGTTCACTAAGAAATCTAATAGAGCATTATCAAAGTCCTCTCTTCCCAAGAATGTGTCACCATTTGCTACTTTCACCTAAAAAACACAATTAGATATTTCTAAGATGGAAACATTAAAGGTTCCAACACCAATATCAAAAACTTCTATTTAACCCTCATTATTATTTAAACCACATGATAGTGCAACAATAATGGTCTCCTTAATAATTCTCTGCACATCATTGCCAACAGTTCTCCTCGAATCCTTTGTCGCTTGCCTCTGAGCATCATTAAAATAAGGTGAAACTGTGATAATAACTTTATTTATCGACTTCCTAAGATAAGCCTCTGCAGTTTTCTTCATTTCGATCAAAATGAAGGTACTAATTTGGCTTGGTGAATATTTTTGACCATTATCCTCAACCCAGGCCTCTCCGTTTGGAGCCCTAACAATATTGTATGGAACCATCTTCATTTCCTTTTGTGTATGGAGATCATCAAATCATCGGCAAATCATAATCTTGGTCCCAAAACCCATGTTCGTTGGGTAAGTCATTGCCTAATGTTTGGCTGGAGTACCCCACGAGAAGCTCACCTTTATGGTTAAAGGCTACCACTAATGGAGTGGTCCAAGCGTACTAACATGCTTTTACAATTATATTCTTTTCTCGTTGAGTCTTGAATATTATGATATTTGATTTGAACTACACACTAACTCTTCCATGTAATGAATATACATATTACAATTAATATAGTTAATCGGTCGTGACATTCTATAATATGAGATAATAAGAAAAACACAAATTGTGTAGGAGGAAGGTGTTGGACACTGTCTTAAATAAAAATTTAGTCCCCCCGTTACTACTATCACTAAAAATGCCTTGCTCTGAACAGAGAAAATAATAACTATTCCCCAACTTTTTCTATCAAAAACAAAAATTTCCTTGAAAACAAATATAATTACCACACTAAGACTACTAAAACTACATTGATCAACATCAAATAGCTATTCAATTTTATAGAGTCCAACACATTATGGCCTCATATAATACTTATCAGAAAACAAGATACATGATAGATTTCATGTGCATAGTGATTCTAGACAACAAAAAGTCGTAAACTTCATTATATTTGTCCGAGAAGCCTTAAATTCCAAATCACTTTCTTAAAAAGATAGTTATGAAAACCAAACATGGATGACATGGAATAAAGTCTAAATAGTATTAAAGATCCCTTGACCATTACTAATATCCAATTGGTGCACGATAAATTCGTAAAGGCACACCACTAGTAAACATTTGGCAGGGCCACCAATATTATTATATCCGATATGTAAAGAACTAGAAACATAAAAAATCACGCAACAACCAAGATTTTTCTTTCATAGTGGATAATAATGTTGGAATTTTAGATATGATAGTTATTTCTGAACAATTTTGTGTAATAATATCACTTTAATAATGTATCAGTTGACATTCCTTTTCATGATGTAGAATTTTTTTGGTGAGGTAGTCCATAATACTTAAATTTAAGGGTCATATACCAAATAGTCCCTCGAGTATTTTTTAATACACATTTAATCCCATCCTTTTTATTGTTTTTTCCAAAAAGTCCCTTATCACATAAAAACACTAAAAAAAAGGAGCTCCGATGAGGATGGCCGAAGCTCCGACAGGGGGGAGGTGGGGAGGGAATGCCGCTAGCGTGGACCTTTAAAAATAAGATTTGGTTAAATGGGTGTTTGAGGGACTTTTTGGAACAAAATAAAAAGGTTTGGACTCAATGTATATTAAAAAATATTTGATGGACTTTTTGATAATTGATCCTAAATTTAAACATAACTCTGGTTTTTCTTTTTATTTTCATCTCTTGTGGATGACTCTCGACTGATGTCAAAACTTAGTTCTGGAGATTTAAATCTCATTCCAACCAAACTGAAATTGATGAAACATAACATCATGTATGAGTTTCTAACAATCAGTACCAAAGATGAAAGGATATTACATTGTAGATCATGTAAAAAATAACTCGGTAATGCATCTTTCCATTTCCCTTTTGTCATGAACATCTACCTTATCTGGCAAAATAATATATCTATACAATAGTGTTGTAATTATGTGTAGATGGTCCATACAAGAAAAACCCAGAGCTCCTGAACTAAACTTATTTTTCAATATGTGGGACAAATGATGCGGATTTTAAAATATTCAAGTGAAATTCAGGCATTCTAATGCACTGAACTACTGCCTTAAAAACTTATGAACTTTGAATCCTCGGGAATATTCATGTCTTTATGTTTTCCATAAGTTTTGGTTTTCTTCTCATAGCATGTATAAAAAGATATAGTTAGGAAGGAAATATATCATAACTTCAAACATCAAATGTCTTCACGTGCTTGAAATAGATATATGTATATGGTTACTGACTTTTCCTTCCATCCGAATAGTTTGTTTGGTTCCAGATTTAGAAAAATGAAATAAGAGGTTGAAGAAAGATATGATTAAAGAAAAGAAAGCTAACTTAATAATATATAATGAAGATACTACATCTCAACCTTTAAAACTTGAATTAAAAAAACATTTCTAGTTACATACGATACAATAAAAAAGTATGGATTTTCAAGAGTAGGGCTAATACTATGGAACACTAGTATAATTATTTGTAATACCCCGTATTTTCTGTGATATTTATTTTTGGGATTAATTGAATTAAATGCGTATTAATTAAAAATTAATCTGGATAAAATATTAACGAGATGTGAGTTAGTATTTGATTATAATGTGTATATATGGCAATATATGAATATTGGAAATATTGAAATTGTCGCGAGATTGAAATACGGCAATTTGGGAAATTTTGTTGGGACGCGCGTGACAGTCGCGTCAGGAATATAATTATTTGAATTAAAAAGTAAAATTTATTTTTATCACCCGTATGGTCATTTTGAGTGCGTCAACGCGTTCGGAAGGGTCGAAATAGTCAGAAAACACTAGCCGGGGGTTAAGTTTGGGTCCCGGGGCATTATTGGGCCATACCGGTAACTTATAGGGGCATTTTGGTAATTTCGGATATTGGGTAATTAAAACCCACGAAAATTAGTAATAAAAATCTGACTTATTCTCCATCCACTAAACCCACTAACTACATTAAGGGACTTATTGGGATACGAGAGAAGTTATGAAATAGTTCCAACTAGCCAAACCAACCCCACCCCCATTGTCATCATCCTTAGAGAAGAACTTGTAGAGAGAGAGAGAGAAGAGAATTTTGCAGAGAGAGAGAGAAAGAACAACTCAGCCTTCAAGATTCAACATCAAATTCAGAGAAAGATTAAGGCAAGTGGTTTAATTACAATTGATTCAATGCTATGCTTTTCCATGTTTAGGAATTTTCGAAATTGATCTTGGAAGATGATATAGACCCATGAATTGGAAGTTAAAAGCTATGAATTATGTTAGGGATTGCATGTAGTAACATTCTGGACGAATTATGTGTTCAAAACAGAACCATTGATGATCTAAAACGGATTTTAGAAGAAGTTTATTAATGTTCTTGAAAGAAATAGAAATCTGGAATTTTTGATGAAGTTTTGATCTAAACAAAGCCCTTGAATGATGAATTATTGGTTTTAGAACGTTAATACTGTTGTAGGATGATTGTATGATGATATTATAACATTATCTTAGAGTTTCATGCTTGTAAATGGCGTTTTGGGACGAATTGAAAACTGCAAAACGAAGCAGTCCGTAGCCATACCTGATACGTTCGATCGATCGATGTTCATCAGTCGATCGATCGACCACCATCGATCGATCGGAGGAAAAGGTCGATCGATCGACCTTCCCAGAATGAGTAAAGTTTTCCCTATTTTAAATTTTAATGGTGGTAACCCTTGGAAAATATTATTGGAGACCTTATGAATACCCTTAAACTTAAGGAAGACCAGTAGGCATGATTATGAAATTTGGACCTTAATTAGAATTCAATTTGAGGAATTATTCTAAATTAATGAAATTCTATAAGTGAGATAATATTTGGGTTAATAGTGTAAATTTGAATAATTTGATGAAATGAGGTTTGGCGCAGAAGTAAAGACCTTAGGAATAAAGATGTTATATGTGGGAATAATAGGAACTTAATAATCTATTTTAGATAGGTTTTAAGTATAAGAAACTACGACGTGAGACGTGTCGACAGTTTAACTTTTATATTATCGTGAGACTTGAAATATATGAATTTGGAATAATGGTATAAAGATGTAGAGTATACCTTTATTAATATCGAGATATCTAAGATGTGTGAATGCTTAGCATATAATTTTATGTGTATGACATACCTACCATACTTGCTATCACGGGAGGTTTACGTTCGCTTAGGTCCTTCTTATCCTTGTGTTGCCCGGATTTAGATTGGTTACCTCGATGAACATAGGTCAGAGAAGGACTTATTGGGATGTTAATAAGTTTGCTGATCGTGGGAGCGTAGGTATGTGCGTGACCCATGTGATGTGACTGTGTTCACCTCCATTATTTGTGATGTTGTTATCTGAACGATTCCTGAGTGATTCGAAATGCGTGATCCTTATGTACGTGATGTACCGGGATGGATAGCAGAGTATGTGTGCACCACAGCTTAGCCTTTGGGTGCTTGTATTTTATATTTATGATGTGAATAATATACGGTTAAATGAAAAGGAATTTGCTATGTTAAATTGTGTGTATAGTTGTTGTCACGTTGTGAAAAGATAAAAAGGGGACTGATATCAATAAATGGTTTTGTTAATAATTGGGAATCCGATAATTAAAGTAGAACTCTCTATTTAATTGTTAAGGTTGGAATTAAAATGTGAACCGGGTAGAAGTGTTAGAAACTCTTTTGACTAGATAGTTATGAGATATCACATGAATGGGTACAGGAACGTTAAGAGTGCACAGTTAGACGAGAGGTGAGTATTCCATGTGAGAGCACGTCCTAACATGTACTTTGCATTATTGTTTTAACTGTTATTAAAGCACTTGCTGTTTTCAAAATACTCTCCACTTTCGGGCTCTGACCCGTTTGCTTTCAAATCTATTTTTTTGTAAAAACCATTTTAGGTGCCCAGCCACAAGGACACCATGCTTAGGATCCTCATTCAGGTGACGAGCTGTAGCTGTTTGTGAAAGTTACAGGACATTGATTATAGACGCTTCATCTATTTTGACTCTATACTCCGCATTTATCAGTTGTAGGACATGTCGCCCATTTCTTTTAGAGGCATTTCATTTATTTCAGTTATTCAGACTTCGGGCATGTAATTAATTCAGGATTCAGACTTGTTTTATTATCTTCAGTTGTGGGATTGTTGTGAGGAGTTTTCCTCCGGACTTATTATTATTGTTGTCTATTTCATTACTTCGTCATGGTGAATGGATTTATGTTGTTCTTCCATTATTCTTTTATTGCATGTTAATCAGACTTAACTTAAAATTTGGCAACTTACTTTTAAATACTAGGTGGTTAGTAATTATTAAAATGTTTTCGACAGTGATGCTATTAACTGGACCAACTTGGCATGTTGTATTAATTTAATAAAGGAGTAGATACCCGGTATTTAATTAGTCGGGGTGTCACAAGTGGTATCAGAGCATCAGGTTCTAGTGTCCTTTAGGATCTGTACGGCTTATTATGTTTCTGCTGAGCTTTCTTTGATGTAGAGCCCTATATTTTAGGAATGTTGTATTCTTTTGTATATGCTACGTTCTTCAGCTATTTTGAGTTTATAACTGCGAACTTATAGACTTCATTCTTATTTCAGATGCCTCCACGACGTGCACAACGGGTTTCCCAGGAATGCAACGCCAGAACCACCGCCCGCACCAGTTCAGGGCACAATGAACGCCGCTGAGGTTGCAGCCATAGTAGCCCAAGCGGTAAATGCCGCACTAGCCGTAGTTCAGCAGGCACCACTTCAGGCGCCAGTTTCCGCGCTAGTTCAGCCTCATGCATTCCCGTCTGCTTGGGAACGTGTACGTGATGCTTTTCAGAAAGCACACCCTCCGGAGTTCGCAGGTAGCTCCGATGTGGTAGTTTCGAGTCAGTGGAGGAAGGACATTCAATGGCACCTGAGGATGTATGAGTGCACCGATGTCCAGAAGCCGATACTAGCTACTTTTAAGCTAGTGGGGTCAGCACTGCAGTGGTGGGAGTCTATTACCACCGTGGAGGAGAGAGATACTCTCACGATTCAGGAGTTCTGGGTGCGGTTCGACCGCAAGTACTTTTCGTCTGCTGTTCACACGGACATGAGGAGGAAGTTGATGAACCTTCGATAGGAGGGTAAGACTGTGGCCGAGTATGAGGCCGAATTTACCAATTTGCTGAATATTATCCTAGATGAGATACCTACGGAAGAGAAGAAAATACAGAAATTTACAGACGGGTGACATGGAGGATTCGTCAGCACTTGTTAGGGAACCTCTCGTTAGCCACTTATTCTGATGTGGTTAACGCTGCATTGCTCCATTGCCAGGATCACCGCTTTCACATGGCTGAAGGCAAGAGGTCAGGATAGTCCAGCCATCAGGGCAGGACTGGGGGAAATGGTGCCAGTGGGGCACAATCTGTTCAGGGGCAGAGACAGGGTGATCAGGGTTCCCAGTAGGGGGATCACAAGAGGTTCAGGTCGGGAAATTTCAGGCACGGACAGGGAGGTTTCCGGCAGGGCCATCAGGGTCTGAACGTCCATCAAAACCAGCAGGGTCAGAATGGTCAACATCAGTTTCAGCAGGGCCAGCAGGGCCAATGGAGGAATGGTAACGGCCACCAGGGCCGGGGGCAGCAGGGACAGAGAGGGGGGAACTTCCCGGGGAAGTGTTTCATTTATGGCAAGACTGGCCATAAACGCCAGGACTATCTTGATAGGGGCAGGGCCCCGCAGCAGCAGCAGGGTGCTCGACATGAGCCAAAGAGGCCACTTTTTCCACCTGCTCTTCCAGCTCCAGCTCCAGCCCAGGTGCCAGCACTACCAGCTATTCCAGCAGTTCCTGTACAGCAGGGGCAGCTACAGTATGGACGTGTCTACAACGTCCACCAGGCAGCAGCTCCATAGGCACCACCCGCGATTGAGGGTATGTTTCCTATCCATGGTACTATGGGTCGGGTTTTGTTTGATACGGGGGCAATACATTCTTTTGTAGCTACACATTTTACGAAAGCCTTTGGATTGTTAGCCACAGCAGAGAGCACAGTGACGTTTGTAGACTCACCATTGGGGAGTGGGTAACTTATTTTCTTTATATGCCGGGGAGTGGGGGTAGAGATTGGTAGTTTGGTATTACCTGCAGATATATTAGTACTAGAGATGACCGAGTATGATGCCATTATTGGTATGGATTGGCTTGTTGCGTACCGAGCCATGATTGACTGTTTTAGTAGGAGTATTATCTTTGCCATTCCCGGGCAGGAGATGTTTTTAGTGGCGATGCCTCGTTGTGAGGGAGGATCGTCCACTCATTTGTACTATATAGAGGAGGAGACCTCTAAGGAGGTGGTGATACCACTTGATTCGATTCCGGTTGTTAGAGAGTTTGCCGATGTATTTCAGGATATACCTGGATTACCCCCCAGTCGAGAGATAGACTTTGTCATAGACTTATTACCAGATACGAGACCTATAGCACGCGCACTGTACCGTATGGCTCCGGCAGAGATGCGAGAGCTACGAGATCAGATTGAGCAGTTTTTGGGTCAGGGGTTTATACGGAGGAGTACTTCGCCGTGGGGTGCCCCTGTGTTGTTCGTGAAGAAGAGAGATGGTTCACTGAGATTGTGTGTGGACTACCGAGAGTTGAACAAAGTCACGATACGAAATAAGTATCCGTTGCCTCGAATCGATGACTTATTCGACCAGTTGAGAGGAGCTTCTTTCTTCTCGAAGATTGATTTGAGATCGGGATACCATCAGTTGCGTATCAGGGAGGAGGACGTCTCGAAGACTGCGTTTTTATCGAGATATGGTTCTTACGAGTTTCGGGTTATGCCTTTTGGTTTGACCAACGCTCCAGTCGTGTTTATGGACTTGATGAATAGGGTGTTCAGAGATTTCCTAGATCAGTTTGTCATTGTCTTCATTGATGATATTCTAGTTTACTCCCAGACAGAGGAGGAGCACGCCGAGCACTTGAGGCAGGTTTTGCAGACACTGCGTCAGAATGAGTTGTATGCAAAATATGAGAAGTGCGGGTTTTGGCTGAAGGAGGTTCAGTTTTTGGGGCATATTATTTCCGACCGGGGAATATCTGTTGATCCGGGGAAGGTATCCGCGGTGAGGGAGTGGGGACAACCCACGACACCGACTGAGATCCGTAGTTTCTTGGGCCTAGCAGGATACAACAGGAGGTTTATTCGAGGATTTTCGAAGATAGCAGGTCCTTTGACACATCTGACTCGTAAAGGTGTGCCATACATTTGGAGTGATGCCTGTCAGTTGGCATTCGATGAGTTAAAGGACAAGTTAACCTCAGCACCTGTGTTAGCATTGCCGAGACCGGGAGTTGAGAATCTAGTTTACACCGATGCGTCCTTACAAGGTCTTGGAGGTGTATTGCAGCAGGAAAGTCAGGCCATAGATTATGCTTCCCATAAGATTAAGCCTCACGAGAAGAATTAACCCACCCATGACTTGGAGTTGGTGGCAGTGGTATTTGCCCTTCGAATTTGGGGACATTATCTTTTGGGGGAAAAGTTTCGATTGTTCACGGACCATAAGTCCCTACAGTACCTATTCACACAAAAGGAGTTGAATATGCGGCAGAGAAGGTGGCTTGAGTTTGTGAAGGATTATCAGTCTGATATCCAATATCACCTGGGGAAGGCTAACGTGGTAGCATACGCGTTGATCCGTAGACCAGTAGAGGAGGTGGCAGATGTGTGGAAGGCCAAATGGAAGGAGTTGGGACACCAGGATGCAGTGGCCCGATCATTCATGTCGGTGATGACTGTTACACCGCATATTGTCACGAGGGTGGTAAAGGCACAAGCAGATGACTCGTTCTGTCAGGAGCAGATAGTTCGATTATTAGCAGAGGGATCCGAATCCTATACCGTTAGCTCGGACGGGGGATTACGCTTCAATAGGAGACTGGTAGTTCCGAAAGGGGAGGAATTGCGACACGAGGTGATGGAAGAGTCGCACGGCTCACGGTTCGCGGTACATCCCGGTGGGGACAAAATGTACCAAGACATGAGACGTTAGTATTGGTGGAGCGGGATGAAGAGAGATATTACCGAGTTTGTTTCAAAATGCGCCACTTGTCATCTCGTAAAAGTGGATCATCAGAGACCGGCATGATTGCTACAGCCGTCGGAGGTCCCGATGTGGATGTGGGAGAGCATCTCCATGGACTTTATCACGGGGTTGCCTACGTCACAGAGAGGTCACGACTCCATTTGGGTAATTGTGGACAGGTTGACCAAAGTCGCTCATTTTCTACCCGTAAGGACAGATTACACTGCGGGATAGTATGCCCAGCTCTTTATTGCAGAGATAGTGAGACTTCACGGTGTACCCCTAAATATCGTGTCTGACAGAGACAAGATATTTGTTTCACGGTTTTGGGAGAGTTTTCAGGAAGCCATGGGCACGGAATTGCGGTTGAGTACAGCATACCACCCGCAGACTGACGGGCAAACTGAGCGTACAAACCAGATGTTGGAGGACATGCTACGTATGAGTATCATTGATTTTGGGGGTGGATGGGAGCAGTATCTTCCACTGGTGGTGTTTGCTTACAACAACTCCTACCAGTTCACCATTGGCATGGCTCCATTTGAGGCATTGTACGGTAGACCTTGTCGTTCTCCAGCATGTTGGTTGGAAGTGGGGGACAACAAACTACTTGGGCCGGAAGTGATTCAGGATACTTCGGCGAGGATAGAATTGATTCGGAGTCGCATTCGGGTAGCTCAGGATCGACAGAAGAGCTATGCTGATGCGAAGAGGTTCTTCAGGGAGTTCCAAGTGGGGGACCAGGTTTTGCTCAGAGTATCTCCTATGAAGGGGATTATGCGTTTCGGGAAGAAAGGGAAGTTGATATGTGGGACCATTTCCTATTATTGAGCGGATCGGACTGGTTGCGTATAGGCTTGGGTTACCGGAGCATTTGCATCGGATTCACGATGTGTTTCATATTTCCTCGCTAAGGAAATACCTTAGAGATAATTTGGCTCATTCTCACATTGCTGTGGAGGACATCGATCTCCAGCCGGATAGCTCCTACGAGGAGGGGCCGATTGCTATTCTGGACCGAAGTGAGCGGAAACTGCGGTCAAAGATAGTTCCATTAGTGCGTGTTCAGTGGCGACATCATAATGTCGAGGAGTCCACATGGGAGCGCGAGGATGAGATGCGCGAACATTATCCAGAGTTATTCTTACCAGGTACTTTCTAGTTCCGAATTTCGGGACGAAATTCAGTTATTAAGGGGGAAGTATGTAATACCCCGTATTTTCTGTGATATTTATTTTTGGGATTAATTGAATTAAATGCGTATTAATTGAAAATTAATCTGGATAAAATATTAACGAGATGTGAGTTAGTATTTGATTATAATGTGTATATATGGCAATATATGAATATTGGAAATATTGAAATTATCGCGAGATTGAAATACGGCAATTTGAGAAATTTTGTTGGGACGCGCGTGACAGTCGCGTCAGGAATATAATTATTTGAATTAAAAAGTGAATTTTATTTTTATCACCCGTATGGTCATTTTGGGTGCGCTAACGCGTTCGGAAGGGTCGAAATAGTCAGAAAACACTAGCCGGGGGTTAAGTTTGGGTCCCGGGGCATTATTGGGCCATACCGGTAACTTATACGGGTATTTTGGTAATTTCGGATATTGGGTAATTAAAACCCACGAAAATTAGTAATAAAAATCTGACTTATTCTCCATCCACTAAACCCACTAACTACATTAAGGGACTTATTGGGATACGGGAGAAGTTATGAAATAGTTCCAACTAGCCAAACCAACCCCACCCCCATTGTCATCATCCTTAGAGAAGAACTTGTAGAGAGAGAGAGAGAAGAGAATTCTGCAGAGAGAGAGAGAAAGAACAACTCAGCCTTCAAGATTCAACATCAAATTCAGAGAAATATTAAGGCAAGTGGTTTAATTACAATTGATTCAATGCTATGCTTTTCCATGTTTAGGAATTTTCGAAATTGATCTTGGAAGATGATATAGACCCATGAATTGGAAGTTAAAAGCTATGAATTATGTTAGGGATTGCATGTAGTAACATTCTGGACGAATTATGTGTTCAAAATAGAACCATTGATGATCTAAAACGGATTTTAGAAGAAGTTTATGAATGTTCTTGAAAGAAATAGAAATCTGGAATTTTTGATGAAGTTTTGATCTAAACAAAGCCCTTGAATGATGAATTATTGGTTTTAGAACGTTAATACTGTTGTAGGATGATTGTATGATGATATTATAACATTATCTTAGAGTTTCATGCTTGTAAATGGCATTTTGGGACGAATTGAAAACTGCAAAACGAAGCAGTCCGTAGCCATACCTGATACGTTCGATCGATCGATGTTCATCAGTCGATCGATCGACCACCATCGATCGATCGAAGGAAAAGGTCGATCGATCGACCTTCCCAGAATGAGTAAAGTTTTCCCTATTTTAAATTTTAATGGTGGTAACCCTTGGAAAATATTATTGGAGACCTTATGAATACCCTTAAACTTAAGGAAGACCAGTAGGCATGATTATGAAATTTGGACCTTAATTAGAATTCAATTTGAGGAATTATTCTAAATTAATGAAATTCGATAAGTGAGATAATATTTGGGTTAATAATGTAAATTTGAATAATTTGATGAAATGAGGTTTGGGGCAGAAGTAAAGACCTTAGGAAAAAAGATGTTATATGTGGGAATAATAGGAACTTAATAATCTGTTTTAGATAGGTTTTAAGTATAAGAAACTACGACGTGAGACGTGTCGACAGTTTAACTTTTATATTATCAGGAGACTTGAAATATATGAATTTGGAATAATGGTATAAAGATGTAGAGTATACCTTTATTAATATCGAGATATCTAAGATGTGTGAATGCTTAGCATATAATTTTATGTGTATGACATACCTACCATACTTGCTATCACGGGAGGTTTACGTTCGCTTAGGTCCTTCTTATCCTTGTGTTGCCCGGATTTAGATTGGTTACCTCGATGAACATAGGTCAGAGAAGGACTTATTGGGATGTTGATAAGTTTGCTGATCGTGGGAGCGTAGGTATGTGCGTGACCCATGTGATGTGACTGTGTTCGCCTCCATTATTTGTGATGTTGTTATCTGAACGATTCCTGAGAGATTCGAAATGCGTGATCCTTATGTACGTGATGTACCGGGATGGATAGCAGAGTATGTGTGCACCGCAGCTTAGCCTTTGGGTGCTTGTATTTTATATTTATGATGTGAATAATATACGGTTAAATGAAAAGGAATTTGCTATGTTAAATTGTGAGTATAGTTGTTGTCACGTTGTGAAAAGATAAAAAGGGGACTGATATCAATAAATGGTTTTGTTAATAATTGGGAATCCGATAATTAAAGTAGAACTCTCTATTTAATTGTTAAGGTTGGAATTAAAATGTGAACCGGGTAGAAGTGTTAGAAACTCTTTTGACTAGATAGTTATGAGATATCACATGAATGGGTACAGGAACGTTAGGAGTGCACAGTTAGACGAGAGGTGAGTATTCCATGTGAGAGCACGTCCTAACATGTACTTTGCATTGTTGTTTTAACTGTTATTAAAGCACTTGCTGTTTTCAAAATACTCTCCACTTTCGGGCTCTGACCCGTTTGCTTTCAAATCTATTTTTTTGTAAAAACCATTTTAGGTGCCCAGCCACAAGGACACCATGCTTAGGATCCTCATTCAGGTGACGAGCTGTAGCTGTTTGTGGAAGTTACAGGACATTGATTATAGACGCTTCATCTATTTTGACTCTATACTCCGCATTTATCAGTTGTAGGGCATGATTTACCTAAAGAAAATCATATGCACGTATGGTCTAATTCCCCCACATTAGTAATAGAAATCACAGAACTATAAAAATGCGTTGACCATGTGCCAGTAAGTAACTTAGACTTTTAGCTGTAATCTCATGATATAAATGGGTAAAGACGCCCTCTTCAGATATTTGAAAAAGGTGAGAAATTCAGATTGATAAAGTGTGGCTTAATCCTTCTATCATAGTCTTATGATGACAACCTTAGAACCCAAAAATAAACACTTAGGTGCTTGCGTAAATTTTTTTTTTTCCCGAAAGTAGAAACAATAAAAATCAACCTTCATACAACAATTTATTATGAGGTTGTAATCAAAATTGCATTGAAATGGTTATAGCAAAGATTGAACTCTTTATGTTGTTATGCTTTAGAAAAAGCATATGATAAATTTCTTTATAAGATACTTGCCACAAAAATCCACAAGTGATAAAGACAAACATTTTTTCAAACACAAAACATACAAAATTTTAGACATTCTTATAGTGACCTAAGAAAATATAGAATATACAAAAAATATGTAAAATCATCATTCACAAATAGGTTAATCAATGGGAGGAACAATTTCTGGGAGAGACAATTTTGAATTATCTCCTAAAAACCTTATAAAAATCTAAAAAAAAGCATTTACCAAAACCACTCTTCTTATTCAACACATACACATGCTTAAAGAGAGAGATAGAGAGAGACAGAGAGAGAGAGAGAGAGATCAAAACCTTTGCAACACAACCAGATGCTTTAACCTTTTCAACACAAATTGGTTACGGTGAGGCAGACATAAAAGGGAGGCAATGGTCGGGGGGAGGGCCATAGGTGAAGAGGTAGGTGGGAAGAGGAAGAGAGGGTAAATGACTTTTACATATGAATTGAGAAGTGGGGGGAATAATCTCACTCAATTTGGGTCTCTCTTTTTATTTATTATTTGTTTTTTCTTTTAATGACTTTTGCAACGGTTCTTCATGGATTGCAACCGTTATATTTTATTTGTAATGGGTTTTAATCGTTATAAATTTTTAACGAATAAAATCATTTACAAATAGAAAAAAATCCGTTACAAAATAAGCCTTTTAGTGTAGTGATACTCATTGAGAGGTGATGGGATCCATAACACTCATAATAGTGGCAGGCCCTATCAATCCCATTACCAAATTTCAAGTTATTAACATACCCACATGATTCAATCTTCTGCTTGTTCGATCGTTTCGTCATAGCATTCGAGGGGTTTCCTCCTCCCTTCATCAGAAGTTGAAATTCTTCACCAAAAGGTAAGTCATTACCATTTTGGGAGACGATGACAGTACTGAAAATGCCGACACAAGTGATTTGGTACTAGAAGTATAGTATGGGATGAATGACATGCTTATTTTCAGCTTTAGGGTTGACCCACTTCCCCTTACAACAGGGGATGATTTCAAAGACCGAGTCTGTCCATATCACAACCCTCACGATAATGTCAGCATGATACAATTGTTCAAGAATATGGACTTTATGTCTGGACTGGATTTGGGGAGACATCAATAAGGAAAACTAGATCCCATAGTCCTGAAAAAGACTTTTCCCCCATGTACCCTAGGTTATTACCCTTCACCATAATAACTTAGAATGATTGGCCAACCACAGTTAAAAAGAAGTTTAGAAGATGCCAAGACTGTTTGAGGGATTCCTTGAATGGGAAGTTTGTCAAAGAGGGTGAAGACTTACCCTTCTGTGGATTTCTTGAACCATGGTATGATCATGTGGATAAGAAGACAACTACTCTTGGGCCGAAGACTACCAACATCAAGTGAAACCTCTTGGTGAGAAAGCTATAGCCATTGCTAAGGAAAGTGATTCCAAAGACTCATTCAATCTGCAAAGTCTACGTCTGACACTTTTTATGATTCATTCAGATGCTACATCGTCAGATCCGTCCACTCTAATCAAGGCTGTTGAGGAGCCTCTTCTCAATTGGAATGCCATACCAGTCCCACCTACTGAGAAGCAACCCAACCTGACTGTTTACCCTATCTCTTCATCTATTGTTGTTCCTTATTTTTTCTAATAATAATGAAATCGAGATCTCTTTTGATGAGGTTCTTAATACTATTTTTCTCGAAACTGAAATAAATGAGGATTTTGAGTATCTTTTTTTGCCTTACATTAATTATCTTGATTCCAATCAAATTCTTGACGATGGTGATTTTGCAAATGAACAATTCTTAACTGATATTAATAAGGTTAATAACAAAAACATAATTGCATTCAAATTAATGAGGATGGAACTTTTGTTATCAATCTTAGTTCTAGTAGACCACAACGCGAGATTAGGATAGGGTCCACCCTTAACGAGTATAATTGCACACAATTCAAAGAGTTGCTGATGGAATTTTTAGATGTCTTCGCATGGTCCTATAATGACATGCCAAACATCGATCCCGAAATAGCTCAGTATGAGATCCTAACTCTCCCAGAATTGAAATTGATCAAACAGAATTACAAAAGCTCCACACCGAATGGTCACTCAAAGTCAAGGAAGAGGTAATTAAATAGTTGAACATAGGATTAATCCGGGTGTTCTAATATCCCACATGGCTAGGCAACATTGTACCGATACCAAAATCAAGAGGAAAAGTCCGCATGTTCGTCGACTACTGGGATTTGAACAAAGCATCTATGAAGGACGATTACCCATTACCTAACATCAATATAATTGTGGACAACATGGCGAGTCACACTCTCAAATCATTCATCAATGGTTTCACCGAATTTAATAAAATCAAGTTGCACCCAGACTATCAAGAAAAAACAACCTTTATTAGCCCCTGACGAACCTTTTGTTACGTGATTATGCCATTCGGGCTCAAGAACGTTGGGGCTACGTACAAAAGGACTTCCACAACCATATTTCATGATCTATTACAAAAGGAGGTCAAATTCTACGTAGACGACATGATTATTGAGTCTAAGACTTGGGAAGGTCATGTTCCCGCCCTGCGAAAGTTCTTCGAAAGACTATGGCAATACCAGATTCAGTTAAACCTGCATAAATGCATTTTTGACGTCACCAAAGGAAATATTTTGGGATTCATGATCAGGGATAAGGGAATCGAAGCAGACCCTGCCAAGCTGAAATCCATACTCAAAATGCCACCGTTCTGAATGAAGGAGGAAGCCTGGGGATTATTAGGAAAATTACAGTATACCAACCAGTTCATCATCCAACTGACTTCCATTTGAAAACCCATCTTCCAACACCTCTGAATGGATTCTACCAAAATTTGGAATAAGGTTTATCCGAAAGCCTTCTACAGAATCAAGCAAGATCTTATCCGACCTCTGGTACTCATGTCGTCGCAGCTTAGTCTCCCTCTACTCATATACCAAACTGTAACAGATAGCGCAACAGGGACTTTGTTAGCCCAATACATTGAAGAAACCCCAAAATAAAGAGCCATTTACTACGCTCGTAAAAAATTATCTAGGTACGAAATCAACCTCACTACCTTGGAGAAGGCATGTGTTTCCCTAGTCTAGGTCACTCAAAAGTTACAACACTACATGCTCACTTTTCCCCTCAAACTTGTGTCCCGAATGGACCCCATTAAATACTCGCTTGAGAAACCCGCACTGTCTAGCCGAATGACCCGATAGTTGATGCTACTATATGAGTTTGATATTGTGTATATTACATTGAAATAAATGAAAAGGAGAGCTATCTCCGATTACTTTGCTGACTACCCCATGGAAGAGGTTGATGTTTGGGTCTTTGAATCCCTGCACTACACCATATGGGAACATTTGTAACGGACCTATATTTGGTTGTATAACAATTAGAGTGCGTTAGGAATTTCGATCAGTATTTAAGTGTTAGCAATTACTCATGTCCATTCCAATTATTTTTTAGTGTGTTTATATTTAATTATAATATATGTTTTTTAAAATTAATTTTTTTATGCGCTAAAAAGAAGTGTGAGAAAAACAAATTGGTGCCAAAATGGAGGGAGTTATTTAGTGAGCTATTTTTTACCCTAACTATTTTTTATTCCTATATAAAAGTTGGGACACACACGTAACTGTTTTCTTACCTTGAGTTGCCACCGTTCTCCTCCCACCGCCACCCCTGTCCAGAGAGAGTCTCATATCGCGTTATACATCTTAGACTACGTTCTCCATCTCCTATATCTGATCGCAAAAAGAGGTGCAAATTCTTAAATCTGATTGCAGAGACTCGTCCCTATATCGTATTGTTTCTTTCATTTTTTTAGTTTATGGATGATATATTCTGAAAATATGTTGTTTTTGTTTTTCTCTATTTCTTGAAAATTTCTCATCGAGGTACAAATTCTTGGTCCAACTTTCTTCTAATTCAGTATTTATATTCATCCTTCCTTCTCAATATAATCATACTTATAAATATATACATGCATTGGAATTGAAATTCTATTGTAAAATTATAATTATTTGTGTAATCATTGTGCATTGCTCATTTAACCGATTGATACATACACAATTATGCAAAAGTTTTGAATTTATTAGTTTATGAGAGAGATATGTACGAATATATTTATTATCATGTTTTTTTTATTTTTTTGTTTAAGCATAAGATTATAAAAAGGAAAAATATATTAAAAGATAGAGAAGTTGTTCACTTTGATAACCCATTCTTTTATGTTCGTTACTTGTTAATTTATGTAAATACTATATATCTTTATTGGGTAATAAGGGTATTAGTTTATGGTTTGTTGTTGGCAAATTACATCCATTAATAACCATATTTATCCCGTTTAAATCATAAAATCATGGCTGATATGTGATATCACGTCTGAAATTGAAGGTTGCAATCAAAGCTAGGGCTTTAAGTGAGATCAAATCGGAAGTTTAAAGTATGAGCTTGTTATATATTCTTCTCCTTCCACAATAATGTAAATTTCATCTTTTTAGTTTTAAATTTGTTTGAAATCAAGGGTTTAATATTATAGACACTTATTTCAATCGAAATACATGTTTTGTGATGATTATTTCGGTGGTAGAATTATATAAGTGTTATTGAAACTTTGAGGAAACACAATGTGCCTTCAACATTAAATATTTATTTATTGTTCCATATGAATGTATTGTCTTACTATACAATATGCTCTTGTCACTTAACTCTTTTACGTTGCTGAATGTCCCGACCAATTAATAAATGATGGTTGTGTGAAAGGAGTAGATTTTGATTAGTGTATAAACATGGAGTTGAAGATTTTATTAACTTTGCGATTGAAAATAATGATCAACTGCTATCAACGTTTCCATGTCGTGTTCAAAATGTCAGAATAGGATGCAATTTACCGTGATAGAAATTCAAACACATTTTCTGAGGCACAATATAGATCAGTCGTATACTATATGGGCTTTACATGGTGAGAAGTCTTCCATAAATTTAAAAGAGCACCCATCGATAAGAACTATTGAAGAAATAACTGAAGAAGAAAAAATTCACAATGCATGACTTGGTATGGGGAACCTTGTTGATACATTTTATAGAGTTCATGAAGGTACTTATATAGATACTGAAGGAGGTCAAGCAGGGGTTGATGAAGAAATGTATCTAGGTAATAAAAAGTACGATGAATACAAGAGATTATCAACAGAGAAACTGTACCCTTCATGTGAGGGCCCTGAGACAACTCTTTTGATAATCATAAAATTACACAATATAAAGAAGTAGTTTGGATGGTTAGGAAATAGTGTGACAACACTTCTATCTATATTGAAAATGTGGCTTCCGACAGGAAACACATTGACAAAAAAGTATCCACGCATGAAGCATATGATGAAAGACTTAGTGATGAAGGCCAATTTCATTCATACACGCGCCAATAATTGTATTTTGTATTGGAAGGAAAATAAAGATAAGGAAAAATTTCCTCAATGTGGAGAGCTGAGATATGAAGTGACCACGAGCAAAGGGAGTAGAGTATATAAAGAACCTAATAAAGTATTGATGCATTTCCTTCTACTTCCTAGACTTGTTAGATTATACACCGTACCATGGATAACTCGTGAAATGACATGGCATAGTCGAGCAACCAGTTCATGGGATTTTCAATGACATCATTTTAATTCATCTCAGTGGATAAATTTTAAACAGAAATGGCCAGATTTTGCTAAAGAAGAGCGTAATGTTTGGGTAGTAATAGCAACTGATGGGTTTAAACCACGTGGTATTCAATATGCTAATTATAGTTGTTGGCCTGTTATCACTGCACCATTAAATTTCTCACCATCATTATGCGGAAAATGAGAGTTTATTATATTGTCTTTGTTAATACCCGAGCCAAAGACATGTGGTTAAGATGTTGATGTTTTTATTTAGCCACTACTAGACGAGTTGAAGCTACTATCAGAAGAAGGAGTGTCGATTTATGACATGTTGAAAAAAGAGTCTTTCACATTTAGAGCTATGCTTATATGGGGGATTCATGATTTCCCTGCATACGGGAATTAATCTAGATACGTAACACATGGTTATAAAGCTTTTCCTGTTTGCGGAGATAATACTCCGTCCATCTGACTAGAGCATAGCCAAAAGATAGTTTACCCAAACTACCATATGTTTCTCAACAATGATCACTCGTTCAGGAAAGGGGGTTATTTGGGGTTCAAAATGATAGAATATAGAGATCCTTCAAGTCGTCTAAATAGCGATGCACTACTAGAGAAGTTATCCCACATTGATTATGTTCCTGGGGAGATCCCAGAAGTTCATAATAAAAAGAAAAAGGTCGGTGATGTAATCGATAATTGTAATACTAAAGTTAATGAGGCGTGGTATAAAAGGTCCATTTTATTTGCTTTAGAATATTGGATTTCACATAAAGAAGAAAAGAATGTTACAGAACATCAAATAAATATAATCCTTGATACAAAACTCAAAACAAAGGATACAATAAATGCTCGGTTGGATATGGAGAATATGCACATGCACAGTAGTCAATGGATGAAAGTAAACAAATACACTGGTAAAGAGATAAAACCCAAAGCACCATTTACATTTAATAAGGAGGAGAAAAACAATTTTGTCAAATTTTGAAAGACTTAAAGCTCCCTTTGAGTTTTTCATCCAACTTGTGCAACATTGTCACTCTTAATCCACCCAGTTTATACTCGTTGAAGTCAACTTACCATCATGATATAATAGAATATTTTCTACCTGTTTGCTTCAACATACTTTCCCTAAACACTGTGATTTATAAAAAGCTATCTAGTAGTTGAGTTTGATCTTTAACATACCATGCTAGAAGGTTTTAATTCTAAAGGATATCCAAAGAGCAAAACACATGGTTGTGGAAGCATTGTGTTTGTTGGAAAAATATTTTCTACCAACATTTTTTAATATTAGCATCCACCTTATGCTATATCTAGCAGATGAAGCATTGATATGTGGACGTATATCAAATCAGTGGATATTTTCGTTCGAAAGGTAAATAACTAATCTTATATTGAATTTTAACATACAAATGTTAATGACTTTGTAATGTTCATATTTCTTCACCCATATGAACAGATAAATAGAGGACTTTAAAAATATACCAAGCAATAAATGACGGACTCATGAAGTATATTATTTCTAAGTCGATTCGCTATTGCATGGAGTATATGCCAAACCCCCTAGAGGGAAATCATCGACGGACTCATGAAGGAGACTTGAAATAACTTAATTGGCTCAGTCAAAGAACCTCTTAAATTATTTGCTAAGGAATGAGACTTGAAAATAATAACCCTTAAAATAAATAAATAGCTACATATACTAATAGCACAAAAAATTAACATACGAAAAAGATAGAAAGTGAAGCTGAAAAACTCATTACTTGAACAACACACAAAAATGTTATAATAACAAGCATGATTAGCATGTAATCCTAGTCTTTTGATTAATTACAATAACAATAAATCTAGGGAGACTTGATAATTGTACACATTTCCTAAACACACTGCATTAAAAGCTTATGTCTTATTAATTTGGTCCCGCCATGGCATTTACCAATGCATTAAAAACTTGTACTTATTTTGTCCTATTCACGGGTCTGATAATTGTGTACAATTACCGAGTCTCGGTAGTCTTACTCATTACAGTAATACATGTAATCCTTACTGCAATTACTGTACTTAACCCGCAATATTTGGACATCTAGACACTAAAGAACTCTATTAGGATACATAAACTCTGGAGCCTGATACTAAGTGGAAGATAGTGTCCCGTAACACTGTACTAGGTTGGTTCCATGCCCTCGTGCAGGAAGACCACACAGGATCAGTACGGACCTCTCCTCCTTTTTCTCACTTGGGACAACTATCTCATTCTTTTGGTATTGCAAACAATTACTAATTCCACTAATTTCGTGACTGTACCAACATTTCTAGCTTCAGAGCTGACTTCTGGAGATAATCGAAGCCAAGTCAAAAGAGAAAAGATTTATGGACTGTAATTTGAGGAGAGTGGATGTAATTTTTTTCAAAGTATCGTGAAATTTGAGAAAATATTTCTTGTCTTTTACGGGGGTTGCGTTTTGTGTAAAGAATTAGATCTGAATATTTCCTCATTATTCGAAGGAGAACCGACTGTTTTCTTCTCAAAAAAAGAGGTTGAGGATTTATCCTTTCCTCTTAAATTTACATTAATTAGAAAACTCTCACATGGTTTCCCTGCCTTAGAAGATATTCAAAAAGTGTTTCATTCATTTGGGCTTACATAATATTTCACAAATAGTTTGTTGGATAACAAGCATATTCTTATTAGATTGGTGGTAGAAGATGATTTTCATTGTTCGTGGTGCAGAGATCAGTTGAATATTCATAAATACCCCATGAAAGTTTTTAAATAGTCCCTTAGCTTTCGTGAAAATGTGGAGTCTTTGTTGAGAATAAAGAGTACAAAACTCTAATATTCGCAAGAAATGATTATAAGGAATTACTTACCAAACCACTCTTTCAAAACACTTAAAGAAGACAACCTCTTAAAATACTACACTCAAACTAAGATATAAATGAAAATTTCCTTATTTATTTCCTTTTTCTTGGATGATTATACAAGCATAGGACATGGGGTATTTATAGCATGACAAATACATTTGAGGCCACACATTAAACAAGTAAGGAAAAATTACAACCACACCTTTCTACCTAACACACACTAATTTATCACTAGTGAAATATAGGGAAGCAATGACATAACACACAATAATTTACCACTAGTGAAATATAGGTAAGCAATGAGATCATATGGGTTATGATGTTGAAACTTAATACTCCTCCTCAACATCTACTCTCATTCCTTTCACCATGCCAAATTGGTGACTAAAGTTTTCAAACTTGCTTGTACTTAAACCTTTTGTGAAAAAGTTTTAATTTGATCATCTATCTTGATCTCTTTCATCTCAATATCTTCTTTAAGAACCTTTTCTCTGATAAAATGATGGTTCGCTTCCACATGTTTAGTTCTTTCATGAAAAACTGGATTCTTCGCCAAACGAACTATCGAGTGGTTGTCATAATAAAACGGAACTGCATAGTCTACTGGTTGATGTAGATCATTCATCAACTGTATTAACCATGTACTCTCTTGAGCTTCCATTACTGATGCTCGATACTCTACTTTCATAGTTGACAAAGATACCATCGGTTGTCTCTTACTACACAAAGAAGTTTCTCCAGATCTAAGCTTGAACACGTACCCGGTAGTTGATCGACGAGTGTTGTGATCTCCTGCATAGTCAGTGTCACAATAGCCAACTAACTTGCAATATTCACCTTTCTTGTACAAAATACCACAAGTAGTTGTACCCTTCACATATCTCAATATTCTTCGAACTGCTTCCAAATGAGACTTCTTTGGATTTTTCATGTACCGACTCATCACACCAATTGCATAAGAAATGTCAGGTCGAGTCAAGGTTAGGTAGATCAGACTACCTACTAATTATCGATACATCATGGCATCTTCCTAATCTTTTCCTTCATGTGCACACAGCTTGCCATTTGGTTCCATCGATGTCGAGATTGGCTTGCATTTGAGCATCCCGAAGTTCTTCAATAAATCTTTGGAATAATTTTGCTAAAAAAAATATTCCTTCTTGTGTACGATCAACCTCTAGACCAAGAAAGTGCTTGAGTTGTCCATGTTCCTTCATCTGTAAAACGAATTGATAAATTCTCCTTTGTTCGAAGAATTTCTACCTCATCATCACCGATTATGATCAAATCATCCACGTATACCAGTACGATAGCTAACTTTTCTCCATTAGCTTTGATAAGCAAGCTAGAATCTGCAGGTGTTACTGAATAACCACTTTGAGTTAGATATTTAGCAATCTTACCATACCACTCCCTTGGTGCATGTTTCAATCCATAGAGTGCCTTTCGTAACTTACACACATGCTTAGGATGATCTTGGTTATGAAAACCCATTAGTTGAATCATGTAGATCTCCCCATCTAACTCCCCATGAAGAAATGCATTCTTCATATCCATTTGCCACAAGTTCCAGTCTTTGTTGGCTGCAAGTGCAAGTGGGACTCGTACAATTGTAAGCTTTGCCACTGGACTAAATGTTTCATCATTTTCTAGTCCATATTATTGAGAGAACCCTCAAGCCACCAGTTGAGTTTTATATCTCTCAATTGATCCATCTAGACGGCGCTTTATCTTGTAAAACCATTTACATGATATGGCTTCCACATCTCTTTGCTTAGGCACGAGATCCCAAGTCTGATTTTGCTCTAGTGAAGTGATTTCTTATTCCATAGCTTTAATCCACTTAGAATTCTGGGATGTTTCTTCAAATGTATTAGGTTCTTTTACACTTGCTTCTTCTTCTATAGCTGCGTTGGCTTTCTAATTCTTATTGACCTCCTGAGTTGTGATTATGGAGTTGATACTTCCATTTTACTAGGTCCACCTTCTTCATCTGGTTGGTAATATACACCAGTTTGCCAAGGATTCTGAGTTACTTCATGCTCGATATTATCATCATCATATGAATCTTTAGCTTCGTGTGAGCTTGATAGGTTTTGAGGAGTTTGCTCTCCCATTTTCTATTGCGATTGCATCGAATGCCTTGCGTTGGTTCCCTAAGCACACAATATTATAATTGCATTCTTAATTACAAGCAAGCGAAATAGGCATAGGATATATTTCGACTAACTCATGAATGAACATCAAATGTGAACGTGCGAAGTTGCAACACATTATGCTGAGGCTAAATTTGAAACTGGGAGAATGGATGAGATTGAGTCTTTCAATGACCACTACACTAGGTTGACGGAAGTTTTTAATGCTTCTTTTAATATTGGTGAAAATATCCTCGAGAATAAGGTCATGAAAAAGCTTCGTAGAACACTTTCTTCTAGGTTATCCACTCAAGTTACAATTTTCAATAAAGTGAAAGATATTGATACTTGTAGCCTTGAGCAGCTTTTAGGATCCTTACAAATTTGTGATCAATAAGAACATGTTGTTTCTCATAAACCAAAGAAGGACTTGGAGTTTTTTGTTGGGTCAACTGAGAACACGTCTACGAAGAGTATTGAGAAACCCAAAGATAATGTTAAAGTAGACATGGCACTTTTATAAAATGATTTAGCAAGTTTTTCAAAATGGAAGAAAGTTAGAAAAAAATCCATATAAGCATACTAAACATAATTCTTTTAGTTTAAAGGGTAATTAGAATAAGAACAAATCCAAGGATGAAGATCAATGATTGGTTGTGGTGAATTTGGTCATCATATTAAGGTGTGTCCTGCACATTTGAGGAAACTTGAGAAAAATAAAAAAGGCAACGAGAAGAAAACGAAGAAGAAGAAAAAACAAGAAGAACATTTATAAAGAGATTTTGAGTGACTTGTAAAGAGAGAGTGATGAGATTTCCTATAAAGATAAGTGTGGAAGTGAAATAGCCTTTATGGTTAGGCTAGAAGATACTCAATGAGTGAGTGGAGATCAAGTGTCATTACTTTGTACGACGAGAAAGAATAGAGTGAAATCTTCGAGCAATATCTTTCAGGAACTCGTCTTATATTAGTAACAACAATTTACACACAACAATAGAAAATTAACAAGAGGGTAGTGATGAGGAATTTGGTGACATTCAATAGGCTTTTAACGAACTCTATCAAGATTCTAAAACTAAAAAATCTAACATCAATATTTTGACAAAAATGAAAGTTTTTCAAAATGATCATGATGATAAATAAGAAAGATTTGAACATGTTCAATTGAAATGTTTTGAACATAAAAAGGTTCTTGATGTTTTGACTAAGGAATGTGAGTTTTATTGGTTAGTAAGTTTTAAAAAAAAATTGACAGTGATGCTAAGAATGAACCAGATGAGATTCCTGTTTTAATTTGATATAGGACTTATCACCCAGTATTTCATTGAGCGGGGTGTCACAGTATACAAGAATAAATACACACACGTATACACACACACACATATATATGTTTATGTTTTTTTATTTTAACCCTAGTCACAGACCAAATCCCTAACCCAAGCATGACTATATGGTAGGTTGGTCATGGCCCATAGCCGTGACTAGGGCTAAAATTAAAAAAATAAACATATGCATCTCTGTGTGTGTGTGTGTGTGTGTGTGTATTAAAATAAATATACATGAAGATTAGGGACGGAGCTAGGAATCCTAATGAGTGGGGGCTAAGTCCGTACAGAACACCGAGGGATTCGGGTTTTTTTGCTCTATATCTTAAAAATTCTCATATATTCAATAATAATGTGAACACACATCAATTACTAACAAAAAAAATATAATTCATTAGTCTAGAAGTTTATAACAAAAATTGAACCCCCAAATTTAAGACAAATTTTGAAGCCTAAAATCACCTTAAAATTTGAACTAGCACATGGGTATTTTTTCTTTTGAAGAACTTTTTTTAGTATTATCATATAATCAATAATAATGTTAACACACACCGTACACACAAAACATAACACGGTACACACACACACATACATATAAAAAAGTACGCACACACATACACAAATTGTACACCTACATATACACACATAAATGAACAATTACACACATATATGTAAACACGCGAATAACCAAATACAAAATGTTAGGGTTTGAGAGATACCTTTGAGATTGAGAAAGAGGGGAACCAAAAACTAGAGATTGAGAGAGAGGGAGGGAAATCGCCAGAGAGAGGGGGGGAAAAGGGTTTAGAAATTTTAGAGGGAAATAAAAAACTGACTTGGAATTTTTAAGTATAAAGACCATGGTCACGACTTAGGGCCATGACCCTATGATGTGACCCCTTTATTTTTTACACGTCAGCATGGAAATAAGGCCATGGTCAAGGCCAAAAGCCATGACTCACATAAATTACTTGTCACGGCTTAAGTCCGTGACCAATCGTTGTGTAATGAGGTTTTGGGTCACGGCTACGGACCGTGACTCGACCCTGACCAAAATAGGAAGTAAACTTGGCGCCATAATGGTCAAGGTTGGGTCAGGGTCTATAGCCGTGACCCAAGTGAGTCAGGTTCTAGATCCGTAGCCAACCATAAGACCACGCATGACCATGTAAAGGCATGGATTTGGTCATGCCCATTTTGAGAGTAGTCACGGTGTTGGGCCGTGACCCCATTTTTGTGACCATTTTCGGTATTCGGTGTAGTGTTGGCTCTACAAACACACCGAGAAAAGGATTGGGACCTAACTTAAATACATTTTTTAAATCGGTGCAATCTCGTTTGAGCGAGATGACACATCGTTCAAACAACAGTGCATCTCGTTCGAACGACATTGTTTGTCATTTGAACGACAGGATCATTAGAGTTCCAAACTGATCCAACTTTAATAAAAGAGTTTTAATTCAAACCAACTCTAATCCAACACTAATCCATCATTTATCTGATGTGTAAACAAATGAAACACTTTTTAAAACATTTTAAAAACATTTTATAAAAAAAAACATCCTTAAACAATTTTCGATTTCCATAATCATTTAGCATTCATTCCTTAGAGAAATTCGAAACTCATTATTCAATTTGATTGAAGACTTCAAACTTGCATCAATAACACGACATGATAATACTCTGAAGCTTGGCCGCTACATCTTCAAATCAACGTGTCATAGACTTGTGGGATCGTGACAATAAAAAATCTATCTATGACTCAAACATGTTTTGTTCCGAGAATAAGTCAAAACTACATTAAGACTCAATTGGAAATTTGGTCCTTACAAATCTTCCCCTTTCACTATTTCGGGACAAAACCAACAGTGAAATGCCTAAGCCGGGTCGTTAATCCGTATGATGCCTAAATCCCATCCTGTAAACCCAAAATAAAAAATACATCATCAGTACAGGATAAGACTGCAAAATGATGGTTCGACATGCATGAAACTGTCTCGAATGTCTGTGATGTAGACTTGACATATTGAATCTTATTAAGCATACCTACAGACATGAAACAGACAAATACTAAGTGAAGTATGGACGAACAAATAATAGAAATCAATATGAAAATAATCAAATTTGAATCATTTATTATCTGAGTAAACATGATACCAATATGTAAACATTATATAAACATGATACCGGTTTGTATAAACTATGAAACCACCTTTTGCAAACATGATACCAAAATGTGTAAATGAACATATAAATCAAGATATCACACAAAAAATCACAAAAATCCCCTACATCAGAGACATCTCTCCCCCTTTTTGTCTCGAATAGACAATCCGATGAAAAGATTAGACAACCTAGCATAAAATATATCAACATGTAGCATATCTAGGTAAGAAGAAAACAACGAGCTAAATATGATCGAGCAATATTAAATTCATAACTAGTAAACAATGAATCACACAAAGACTATATCAAGCTAAGAAGGTGTGATCAAAACTAATCAATGCAGCAAGAGATATCATCAAACAAAGTAAACTTCATAAATAGAAACCTAGTACCAATATATGAAACAATATGCAACAGGGTACAGAAACAGAATAAGTTAACCAGAAAAGTCAAAATTAGTCAAACAGACTGTCGTTCGAACGAGCCGGGGATGTTGTTTGAACGAGAGACGACATCGCTCGAATGAATACAGATGTCATTAGAATGACATAATCATACTTTCACAGTCTCCCCGGGAAATCAAACAATGCTCCCAATGGAAAAATTTTAGGAAAATTCTAACTGGAAGCGGCTCAAAACTGTGAAACAGTTGCAAAACAAAAACTAAAATAGAAAACTCAAAAACAAACAAATATGAGTAACATGTCAACATAGTATCGATGTGCCTAAACATGAACATGGAATGCATGAGTGTGAACTAAACAGATGAATCACAATTGTAACACATCGAAACGATCAAGAAGTTCAAACCAATAGTAATCTATCATTAAACTTTATTAAATTCATATGTGACAACTAAACTGTGATCTTAATGAACTAAACAAATATCACGCACAAGAATTCAGAATATTGACGATTCTACAAATAATAGTGCCCTGACATGAACTTTCAACTTTTAGGATTCTTTGTGCAAACCCATTTAAAATTCTAAGCCATTAAAACTCCTTTAAATATATATTATTTTCTTTTGAATTAACTAAACTAATTTAGACCATTTTTGGCATATGATTTTTTTTTATCTCCATTTCAATTTTTTCGGGCTCTTTTAAAAGTTGGCTTCATGACAAGTCCTTTTTACACTCTCGTAGCCCTTTCCCGTACACTCATCATATTTTCAATTAAAATGCTCACGAAAAAACGGTTATTATATGCACACTCCCTACTTTAGTCTACTTACGCATAGATGTCAAATTGAGATAATAACGTCTCACAAAACTCAAATATGCAAGCGTAGTCAAACATTCACATAAACTCGTGCATGTGTGCAATCATGGCATATAAACAAAGTTGAATAAAAATGCATATCAACTTCGAAAGAACCCCATAATACAATGGTTAAAATTATTTTAAGCATCGATAATTATGCTCCTAGTCACATGGATAATGGAAGAAAGGGTGTCCAAGAACACCAATATGCCATATCAAACATGTTAACTCGAGACACAAAAACCGATTTTTTTTTGCTTTTTCAAAATATTTTAACTCAATATAAAACCAAAATGTTTTTGGATTTTCTCAAAAAATTTCAAAACCAAAAGTATTTTGTATTTTTCAAATGAGATGTAATAATTGAAAAATATAATACAAAATGATACACATATCATAATACTAGCAAAGTATATATCATGAATGCAAAGACTAGCATATGACAAACATGGTTACACAATCATCCATTAGATCTAGCATGGGGGGATCACGTGCAACAAAACAAGAACCATGAAGTTTTACTCCTAAAACTACCAAATCCGACTTCCTAACCCAAGTAGGTGTATAACGATGCATGGGGGTGGGGGGAATCGGGGAAACTTTATTCCTAAACTTCCTAAATCAAGGATCATTCCTAAGGTCATAGAAAAACTTTCTAAGGTGACCTTTCCTACCACAAAACGTGCAAGTGTAGTGATGGTATGGAAAGTGACCTACATGTGGACCTTTTCTAATGTTCCTATGTGGCTCTCTCATACGAGTGGGGGGAATAAGAACAACACTATCATCAAAACCAATACCTCCTTTATCTCTCTTAATTTGGACGGTCCCTAGAATCCTATCAAACTTAACTCTAGACGAGTCTATCAAACTCTCCTCCAACTACTTAATCCTAGACTCAAGTAGACGCCTAGACTCTTCAAACTCCAGCACCTCCTTTTTCAAAGCCTCCATCAAAATCCTAAGGTTATCTCTCTCACCCTCAACATACTCTAACTTATCCCTAAGTGTCTTCTTTCATGCCCTAAAACCCTCAATCAACTTATAACTATTTTTAATGGCACTTACTTTCAACTTTTCTTGCAACGTCAAGCTTTCCTTTTTAACCTTCACCGCCTCCTTACACAATTCACTAAAGGCAAGTTGCAATTTGTTCACATCTACCTCTTCTCCCTTACTTTCCTCACCCTCACTCACTTGAGATTCACACACAATTTTCTCAAAAGTGTCATGCACGTGAGAATCTTCATGGGAAGATATATCGTCATCGCTCACATGACATGCCATAAATGCAACATAGTTACACTCAATGGGGGACTCCTTTCCCTCTTTCGATTCACTATCACTCATGGTGGCATTGAAAGCAATTGGTTGCTTGCCCTCTTTCTTAAATCTAGTGGGGCACTCCTTAACTTTGTGACCATAACCCTCACACCTGAAACACCTATCTGACCGATCCCTTTTAGGTTTGTCATTTTCAGTATTAGGGATTTTGTTATCCTTGTGTTTTTTTAATTTTAAAATTTTTTTAGAATCTTTCGATTTCTTTTGAAACTTCATAAACTTTTTGAATTTCTTTGCCAACAAGGCCATATCCTCAAAGTCGGAATCGGAATCATCATCCAAAATTTTGATTTCCTCCTTTCAGGCTTTCAAAGCAATACCATTTTCTTACTTAGGCACTTGCTTGAACGTAAAGATATCAAGCTCATAAGTTTGTAAATCACCTACATGCTCTTCTAATTTCGTTGATTCAAGCATACATAGAGAGTTTAAAACGTCACTTTGGGATCAAATCTACTCAACAACGATCTGAGAATTTTCTTTATAACACGGTTATCAGGTATCTTTTCTCCCAAATTAAACGAAGAGTTAAGAATTGTAGACAATCTACAATAAAATTCATCAAAAGTCTCATTTTCTAAAATTTTAATTGTTTCAAATTGAGTAGTGAGATTTTGAAGTTTAGGTGCTTTAACCGTGATAGTGACCTCGTGTGTGCGTGCCAAAACATACCAAGCCTCTATCTAGGTTTCACAAGTCATGATTATATTATACCCTTCTTGTGTGATGTGTGAGGAAATCAAGTGCAAACCCTCAGAATTATAAAGAGACAATTTATGTTCAGCTCCGATCCAAGTCTCAATGGGTTTTATGGTTGTGACATCACCATCTCTAACTACCGAAGGTGACCAACCTCTTTCAACAATTAACCACACCCAATCAGCAATAGCTTTTAAAGCACTTTTCATTCGCATTTTCCAAAAGGTGTAATTAGCGCCATAAAAATGGGAGTTTTCAAATGTTCCATTCCAATGAAATTAATCTTTAAAAACACACGGAATCATAACAAAAGAAAATTTGTTTAAAGATCTAATACCAGTTTGTAGGTCCCAAAATAACCGAGTGCAAAAAAGTTTGTTTCAAATCAAACCATTTTTTATCAAAAATTATACAACTTTTAATTATGCACCAAACCAAGTTGTGAAACCAATTAACTTAACCAAATTTTATCTTGATTAATCCTAAACATTCGTTTAGTGATTAAATCAAGTAAAATAAAGCAAAGAGTACTCACAACACCATATGTACGAGGTAAAACCTAAATGGGAAAAAACCTCGGACGACCCAAGCCAGACTATCACTATGAACAATGGTTTTATAAAGACATAATAGCCTTACACACAGACTCGATCCCCATGGGTCTTAACGCTCCTTCTGATCTTTTACCGTTCTTCAATAGTGATCACGCGGAAATTCCGTCTTTTACGATGCTCGTCCATAACACTCGACTCCACGAATGTCTCGATGTCCACTGATAGGGCTTGATTTATCTTAGATGTTGAACACGATGTCCGTCGCTTCTCCACCGTAAAACCAATAATAACAAGTTTTTCAAATATGGTTGAACAAGTTCTTCTTGATTCAAACACAATATCTCTATCGCATATGATAATGAGATATCGGATCTTTAAACATAAAGGATGATTTTTCTACGAAAACCTTTGTAAACTATTGTGCAAAAAATGTAACAGTGTTCTGGAAATATTTCTCTGTGCACACACGCCGAGAAAAGGACTTAAATACATTTTTAAAGTAGGTGCAATCTCGTTCGAGCGAGATGACACGTCGTTCAAATGACAGTGCTTCTCGTTCGAATGACATGGTTTATCATTTCAACGTCAGGCTTATTAGAGTTCCAAACTGATCCAATTTTAATAAAAGAGTTTTAATTCAAAGCAACTCTAATCCAAAACTAATCCATCCTTTAATTGATGTGTAAATAAATGAAACACTTTTTAAAACATTTTTAAAACATTTTATTTAAAAAAATTCATCCTTAAACAATTTCCTATTTCCATAATCATTTAGCATTCATAACTTAGAGAAATTCGGAATGCATTATTCAATTTGATTGAAGACTTCAAACTTGCGATAATAACACGGCATGATAATACTCTGAAGCTTGGCCACTACATCTTCAAATCAACACGTCATAGACTCGTGGGATCGTGGTAATAAAAAATATATCTATGACTCAAACATGTTTTGTTTCGAGAATAAGCCAAAACTACATTAAGACTCAAAAGGAAATTTGGTCCTTACATGGCCTATCATGGGCTATGTTATTATTCTCCTTTTCTCCAAAGTGTGATATGTGTGTACATGTGTGTAGTCTGAATAACAGGAGGAGGAAATCATCTGACTTGCCTCATGGGAAAGACTGAGAGGAATCATACTAAGGAGTGTACCGAAGAAATGACATGAAAATAAATATAATGCGAGTGTCCATCAAATCATGAGTCAATATGAAAAAGTGAACGTGTGTATCGAGCGGAACACAAATATATAGGAGTTCATAACTCACAAACACTAATAAATACAAGAAAGAATAAAATGGGAAAATATGACTCGAATCCTAGGATTAGATCGGGACGCCTATGTAGCCCAAGGGGAATAAAAGTCCATGTAGTTTGATATGTCCTAGGGTTGGAGTTTAACCCATAAACCCAAATTTAAGACTTTGAAGGAAATGTGCTCAAGTGTAAAACTGTGAAAAGTGAGGAAATCTTACTTTTGGAATTTACAAGTAAACCTTATTTTTTGTATTTTTGGTTTTATAAAAATATGTTATGTTAATACTACTAATAAAAAAGGATATTAGTTTATGTGAATAATGAAATAGCACTAAAAGATATCCAAAATGGGAATAAAGTGAATAAACAATACTGAAAGAGAAGCTAGAGTGGCGTATGAATAGACCTCCTAAATAACTTTGCTTCTATTTTTTTAAGGAGAGTAGGCTAATTTTATGATGATGTAATGGTGGTGGAGTAAGGTGAGGTAAGTGGAAAATGGTGGTATGAAAAAGAGGTAAGAGAAATGGAAGGAAACTTAGAAAATTTGGGTTTTGGGGTATTATGACGCTATGATTTCGAGAGAATGTTTCTGATTGCTGAAAAGGACGTTCTTGGGAATGAGGTCCTAGCCTTATTAAATATTGCCAAATTAGGGTTTAAGGGGTGTCAATTAGCATGGACCCTACCCTACGTATCAGTACATCACCTGCCTTGTTGTCTCAGGAAAGTACACCATGTCAATAGGCAGAGGGGTCAGGGGTGCCTAAAGGCAATCGACAACAGACTTTTTCATAAAAATGGGCATAAAATACAAACCATAAGTCTGAATCGAGAACAGTTAGGACCGTTGGAAAGGTTATTTATATTTCTAAAGAATAAATTCATCTACTCCCATTTTTGGGGGTTGACCAAAGTCAAATGGGGCTCGGGTGCACCCGATGGTCTCCAAATAGGGGTTTTCGAAGTAAAAAGGATCGTTGTGCGAACAGTGGGGCAAATTTGGGCACAATATGGACCATTAAAAATGGGATTCAGGTCCCTACGATATTAAATTGCGTTTCACTTGGTTTGACCAGTTGACTGAGGTCAAACAGGGTTTGAGGGCGCCAGGTGGCCTTTTAAAGTAAAAATGGTCATTCGTGCAAACTGTGAGGTCGATTAGTACATAGTCTGGAACATTAGAAAGGAAATTCAAAGACTTAGGAGGTTTCATTGAGCTTACCTCATGTCAGAGAGTTGAACATAGTCAAATGAGTCCCTGAAGCACCCGATGACCTGTAGATCCATTCTCAGAGTAAAAAAGGCTCATTTATGCAAATCGTGCAGTCGATCCGTGCACAGTATGGATGGTTGAAAAGAGGATTAAAAGCCCTATAAGGTTTCATTAAGATTCATTCATGTTGAATAGTTGATCAAAGTTAAACGGGGATCAAAAGTTCTCGGTGGACTCTAGATCAATTCTCGGAGTAAAACTCTGGGTTTACGGATTTAGGAGAAGTGTTAGGGACCTAAGGAGGTACTTAGGGGGTATTAGGATGGGGTTTTAACAGAGCCCCTTGACGAGAGAGCTTAGAAGAAGTAGATTTCATCAAAAGATACACACCTCATCAATGTTCAAGGGTTGATAACCTTGCTTGGAGGTAGAAATGGTTGGTTAAAGGGTTGAGGTCAATTCTGTGAACCTAAAGGATGAAGATCACCAATTTAGAGGGTAGAGGTCAATTTTGCATACTTAGGTCAATTCTGTGAACATGAAGATTTGAGCTGATCGATTTAGAGGGTCGAAGTCGATTATGCACACCTAAGGATTGAAATGATCATTTGAACGGGTCAAGGTCGATTCTACAAACCTAAGGATTAAAATGGAAGATTCAGCCGGTCGAGGTCGATTATGTGGACCTAAGGATTGAGATGGTTGATACGGCTTAGAGTGCGCTATCTCTATCTTAATGGATAATTTTTATAATTAAGTGTACAACACACACAAGTCCAAATTTTATCTTATTATCCTAAATATGCATCTAGGTGATAAATCTGATCAAATAAATCATGCATTTGACAAAGGCAAATTAAGGAAAAACCCCTTTCAAGTAAAACCTTGTTTCATCACTTTAGAGAGTTTACAAGACTATCGACTCACAAACTACTTAATAACTACCATAAGTATAATGCACAGTGCCCAATAAATCATTGAAGAAAACTACTCAGTCCATCAGAGTCAGTATCCACCGATCAACCTTCATCATCAGCAGTGAATTCCCTTGGGTATCACAAGATTAGTCGTGAAGAAATCTCTCCACAAGAGTTGTATGCTAGATACAAGCTATAGGGTTTTAAACCTGATTCACTCAAATAAATCTTGGGGATGATGATTTGTGAATCAAAAATATTTTCTTCAAACAAAAAGGTTAAAAACTTTTTGCAAAGGATATGCAGAATAAGTTCTAGCAAAAGTCTTAATGAAACCAAACACGAAGCATATATTTATAGCACGCTCACAAATTCTGAGGCAGTGGCATCATTCGAACGAAATTACTGTGTCATTTTAACGAGATTATGATATCATTTGAACGAGATGTGTCTCGCTTATAATGATATCCACAAAATCAAAACAATAAGCCCCTGTGAGAAGTTGGATTAAAGACACCTTCTAACGAGATACCAATCTCATATGAACAAGATTACCATCTCGTTTGAATGATATACACGTTAAAAAATTATTTTTAAATAAAGTAAAAACTGTCTCGATTTTTTAAAGAAAAAAAATCCCGTTTTGAATTTTAATAAAAACAACATCCTAAAATAAATTTAAGGAATAAATTCAAACACTAAAGAATTATACCTTCAAATCCTTCAAAGTATGGAAATGCTTGAATGTTGGAGATGTTTGATCTTAGAATTCATCTTAACTTGTATTAATCGGTAATAGGATATGCCAAAAAACTAAATCTAAGCCTAAGCTATTTGAGCAATGAGAGAAAATATGGTCCTACAAATCCCCCCCCCCCCGGCTATTTCTAATACCCCGTAATTCTGAATATTCCAAATATTCTATTTAATTAAATTGGAGAATTAAATGAGAAAATACGGATTAATTTAAATTACGTAAGAGTAGTAATTTAATGAGTTTTATTTAAAAGTGTAATTATGGAATATTAATCGAGAGGTAGATACCGATTTATATCGCCTCATTATATTTACTTAGTGCGAGTGGTAAATAATTATGTAACGTGTGTAGACCGTGTTGGGGTGAGAACGAGTAATATTTTTTAAGTGACTCAAATGATAATTTGGAGGTCATAGATGAGTCCGGAAGGGTCAAATTAGTCAAAATAGTATACTCGGGGGTACTAGTTGAGTCTCGGGGTAATTTTGGACAAAACCGAGACCGTTCGGAGGCATTTGGGTCTTTTAACATGAGAGGGTATGGAGACCTACGAATTTGAGAGCTTTTTATCAACCGTATGAAAGAGGGATTAGGGTTAGAAAACCCATGTAAACACCAATACCATTAGAGAGAAGGAGAACACCATTCTCAAGTCTTAGAAGATGCTTTTGAGAAGGTTTGGTTTGGATCTTGCACCCTAGGAGCCAAAGGAGGAAGGATTTAAGAAGAGAAGCATCAATCCATCATCAACTCCACGAAATCAGACCCTACTGATCATAAGGCAAGTTGTTTATTGCAAAAATTATAAAGTTATAATACCTATATGTAGGGTTTTTGAATAGTCTTGTTTAAATCAATATCTTGATAGGAGAATGATGGTATTTATACATTGATGATGTAAAAAACTAGATTGCTCTAATTATTCAATCACAGATAAATAAATAAGACAAAGATTTTTAAAGTGGTTCGGCTAGGAATAAAGCCTACGTCCACTGTTATGTTATTGCTGAATGTTTGCAGAATTCTTGATTACAAGTTCTCTCAAGAAATTCCGGTGCCCTTGAATGAGGGTGATACAAGGTATTTATAGCCCTTAGGCTGTATATGAAAGGGTCGATACATTAAATGATATACATATGAAAGGGTAATACATTTAATGCAGCGTGTGCGTCAAGATCCTAAACATTCAATGAATCATCGAACTGTTTGAATATCTGGCAATTAACGCTGGGGTCGAGGTGCAGCTCCGACCGCCTTAGTTGTTCGTTGATCAATAGTTCCTCGGAGCGCTAGAGTACCTCGGAGTACTGGAGTTCCTCGGGGTGTCCTCGTTGCTCGGATAGAACATGAGTTGGTCGGGGAAATGAACTTCCTCGTTGCTATTGTGCCACGTAGATTAACACGTGTGTTTGTACTATTCGTCCACGTCAGCATATTAATTTTGGTATCAACAGAAGCCCCCAATGTTTCATATTTCGAACTTTGAAGAGTATGGAACATTCTTTCTCGGTATGTAGAAGTATTGAAGATCTTCCTGGGTTTTAGGAGCATCATATTTGAATTTATTTCCAAATTCATAGAATCCGCCTTTTTTCGAATTTTTAAGGGCACTTCGATCTTTGTGCCCTTTTTGTCCTTTTAGCCGCCGGAAGTTCAATAGTTTCTTTCCTTCGCCACTTCCCAAGGAAAAGTATTTAAACTTCTTAGGTAACCATAACTTCTTCTTCTTTTTCCAATTTCTTGCATTCAAGCTTTCTATTCTCTCCTTCTCTCTTGTGCGTTCATCTTTGTTTTCGTTCGTTGTCAACATACCTCCTTTCTTCCTGTAAGACCTTCTTTCTTTCTTCTCTTTTATTCAATATGGTTTATATTGTAGAGTCTGTTGAGAAATTTCGTTCTGACTTTTCCATTCCTTCGTGGGTAACTCTAGAGGTTCTTTCTGAGCCTTTAGATTACTTTCGATTGGCTGAGGGACATTGGTTCCCCAGTCTATTTGTTGCTGAATGTGGATTTTCTTTTCCATCAAACCCATTGTGTCTTGATTTTTGTCAGTATTTCGATCTTGTCCCTGGGGTTTTCATAAGACGATTGCAGATGAGCACATCAGGTCTGCATCATATTTGTTGCAGTATAAGAGCTATACAACCTCTTATACTGCTCGTCCTGTTGAGCCAGCATCAACTCCAGAAGATTCTTCTTCGGATTCTCACATCCCTTTATCTCAAAGAATGGGCAAGAAAATAGCTCCTCCTGCTCTGTTTGATGATATTGCCTCTGCTGTTGAGGTTAAGAAAAGCAAAACTGATGTCCCAGAAGGGACTAAGAAAGTGGATGCTGCCCCCTCTAAAGCTGCCGAGAAGCCCCCAGTGGCTCCGAGTAAGAAAGTTGCTCCTGTAGAAGTAATTACGATCTCTCCGACCAAGACTTCTTTGGTTGAAAGTCCTGAACTCCCGTTGAGGAGATTGAGAAAATCATCCTCAGTTAATCCGGCTGAAACTGCCTCATCTCTACCTGCTGGTGGTATTGGTGTTCCAACCATCATTCCTCTGAGCTCTGCAATGAGCTCGGTAAAAACTTGGATCATACCCGAGGTCCAAGGAGTTGATGAAAGAATTCCTAGGGATACGTTAACATCTCTAGCTGCTCGTCACCTTGCTTCGGTAAATTTCTCATACTCTGGGTTTTCTTTCTTTCTCTGAATGCTTACATTTTGTATTGACTTTACTGTTTTTCTCCTCTTTCAGCTGGTGAACTGTTTCAATAATATTGTGAAGAAGGATGAAGCTATTAAAGCTTCTAGCTCCTCGTCCTGTGTAGAGGATGCTCTGTTGGGTTTGACCCAATCCTTGAAAGAATCTTGCCAATAGTATAAGGAGGACAAGGCTGCTTGGGAGAAAAAATTGTCAATAGTCGAAGCCGAGAAAGTGAAGTTGGCTGCAATCTCCAAGGGTTTGGAGAAAAAGGTGAAAAGTTTGGAGGTTGAGCATCAGAAATACGACGACAAGCTCAAGAATTTTGGAGAGCTTGAGGATAAACTGAGGAAGGCAGAAGAAGAGTTGCTCGCCCTGCGAGATATCCAATGTCAAAAAGAAGAATTGGATGCGAAGCTTTCCTCGGAGAAGTTGAGAAGAAAGCTCGCAGTTAAAAAATCCTTCAGCGCTGGCTGGGAGAAAGGCTGGGACAAGGGAATTGCTGCAATGACATCCCAAGTCCAGTATGGGAAGTTGAAATACTTCCGAGACGGTTGGGTAGCTGCTCTGCAAGAGTTGAAGATCAAAGACGACTCTGAACTATTCCAACTGCACCTCCCTGGTCCCCCTCCACCTATTGTGGAAGAAGAAGAAGATGAACCTCTCTCAGATGAATCTTCTATGGCTATGGGTGACCCAGTCTTTGCTTCTCAACCCTCTGTCATCGAGGACATTTCTTCTATGCCTCCTCCTGCCGAGAAGATTCCTGCCGATCAAGCCGTTGTTACCACCGAGCAACCGAGCTCCTCGTCCCAGCCTCCCGAGAAAGTCTTGGGAGACAAGGAAAAGGTGTGAAGTTGTTCGCTATTTCTATCTTTTATTAGTTGTAACCGAACAAAGTAATCCTTTTATGATCTAATAAAATACATCTATGTTCATCTCTTCATTGTTGATCCACTGTCTGCTTTTATTTATTAACTCCTGCTTTCTCTTCGTTATTAGTTTTTGGCCAGAATGGAATTGATATTAGCTCCTGATACTGAGTTGATACAACAATGCACTAGATATTATAAAGCTGGTCATACAGACCTAAGTGTATCAGAGATTGTCGACATCCTAGGTCATGACGCCTCAGAACAAGCAGTTGAGGCTTACCGGTACCTGAAGGATTTACTTGATAGAGTTGTGGCCAACAATGTCGCCTACTATGACTTGATTGAGGAGCTTCATGGTTCCATAGAGGATCTTCAAAATCAACACAATGAATTAACTATTTTGTTGCACAAAGACTATGAAAATAGATATCAACAGCTTTCATCTGAAACAGGCCACAAAAAAATTATCGCTGGATATGATATTAGGGAGAGAACTCTAAGAGGTGAAGTTGAGGCCTGTAGGCAGATCGCCGAGCTCCTGGAACAAGAAAATAATAATTTGCAAAAAAGCTGGCGCAATATGAATCTGCAGCGTCATCTTCCACTGCTTTAGTGCCAGTTACTGATGAAGGTTTCTCGTTCTTAGAGGTCGAAAATGCTAAATTAAGGCAAGATCTGGATGACTTAAGAAGATCTGCTATTTCTGGGACTGCTCGGGGACGAGGAAGAGGTTCTCGAGGGCGAGGAAGAGCTGTTCAAAATGTTGCCGAGGAGCAAAGTTCTCCAATCGCTGCTCAGAGTCGATCAAGAGTTCTTAGTCGTAAGTCGAAGAGGCTCGTACCCAATCTACTTTGGAAACTCAGGCATTCCAACTAAACGCCAAAGATCGAGCTTTATCTGAACTGTCCAAGAAAAATCTATCCTTGGAGGATCAACTCACTGCAACTAAGTCTTCTTTATATTCCAAGGATCTTTTTGCTAAAAATCTTCATGAACAATTGGATAGATTAACCTTTCAATTTCATAATCAACCCAGGGAATTCTGGATGGCCGGATATAATGAAGCTCTTATTCACTTGGATGCTCGTATTGAACATGCCAACAATGAAGGTTATAAGAAGGGGTGGTTGAATGCACTGGGTGTGTTAAAATTGGAGCAAGGGCATTATTTATGGGATTATCATGCTCCAGGGTTATTAGACTTGCCTGTGCCACCTTTCAAATTGGACATGGCCTGGATCCCAGCTCGTTCCATTCCTCGTAGCTTAATTTCAAAATACCTCAGTGATTATAGCCTTCATTCCCAAATCGAAATATCTCATCCCGAGCATCTAACGGAGACACCTTCAATAATGAATGTCAGAATGTTGAAGGATTTGAACTTTATTAATTCTCCCCTTTGCCTGGAAGATCCTCCTGCTGGCGAAGAACCTATTTCTAAAGCAAAGGGCAAGAAACCAATAGAATAGGAATATCAATGTAATAGTTAGTACATTCATGTAACCTGTAATTTATTTTGAATTTTAATGAAAAGACTTTCATTTTCTGTTTGCAAATTTTGCTATTGTCTTATGTTTATCAAACACCTTTACATTTGTGCATATGTATCTGTTAAAAAGATAACAATAATATTGTTCATCGAGCAACTTAATAAAAAGTTACAAGTATCAAGGTTGTTCAATCACTTGAGTATAAAATGTTCAAAATGTTTTCAACCAACCAAGGTGGTTAAATAATGTTTGTCGACCAACTACAGTTGATGGGATTTTATCCCCGACCATCCATACTTGGTTCAATTTCAAATATTTTCATAAAATGTGTCCGACCAACCAAGGTTAATAATTTAACCTCGTCGACCAACTACAGTTAGTGGGTTTTTATCCCCGACTAACTATACTTGGTTCAGTTTGGAATATTTTGTTCTCTGAGGAACTTTTTATATTAATCTTACCTCCCGACCAACATAAGTTGTAACGTGAGAGTATATTTTTATCTTACCAACCGTAATTGATCATGCTGGTGTACACCCCTTAACCAAAGGAGTAGTAATGGTTCTTTCAAACTTTATGTCCATTAGATATCTTACCAACCGTAGTTGGTCACACTAGTGTCACCTCCAAACCAAAGGAGTATATTTTTTGGTTCTTCGAACTGTCCACTAGATATCTTACCAACCGTAGTTGGTCACACTAGTGTCACCTCCTAACCAAGGAGTATATTTTTTGGTTCTTTCGAACTGTCCACTAGATATCTTACCAACCGTAGTTGGTCACACTAGTGTCACCTCCTAACCAAAGGAGTATATTTTTTGGTTCTTTCGAACTGTCCACTAGATATCTTACCAACCGTAGTTGGTCACACTAGTGTCACCTCCTAACCAAAGGAGTATATTTTTTGGTTCTTTCGAACTGTCCACTAGATATCTTACCAACCGTAGTTGGTCACACTAGTGTCACCTCCTAACCAAAGGAGTATATTTTTTGTTCTTTCGAACTATAAGCGTAGTGTATTACACTAGTAGTCCCCGAAAAAACTTTCAAGAGAAAGAAAATGGTGAAACATCCTCGTTTTATTCATACTGAAGGAAATGCTTTACATTTTACATTACTGATAATACTTGCGCAGGTGTTCAGCATTCCATGCATTCTTAAATTCCTCTCCCTCTAGAGTTGCTATTCTGTAAGTTCCTGGTCGAACAACTTCCACAACTCGATAAGGTCCATGCCAGTTTGCTTTCAATTTATTATGCTTCTGAATGACCTTCTTTAGCACATAATCCCCCTCTTTTAAATCGCATTTCTTCACCCTTTTGTTGTAGAACAGAGCTGTTCGTTGTTGATAAGCAGCATTTCTGATGGATGCCTCTTCTCTAACCTCCTCGAGCATATCCAAATCCAATCTTCTCATTAAATCACTGATTGGGGAGTTAAAATTCAGCACTCTATGTGTTGGGAGACCCAACTCGGCGGGTATTACAGCCTCACTTCCAAATGCTAACATGTATGGTGACTCTCCTGTTGCTGCTCGGGGAGTTGTTCGGTAAGCCCACAGAACTGACTGTAGCTCATTAATCCAATTTGCTTTAGCCTCACTTAGCCTTTTCTTCAACCCATTTAATAATGTTCTGTTCGTCACCTCAGTTTGTCCATTGCTTTGAGGATGGCCTGGTGCTGAATGAAACTTCAAAATGTTCGACTGATGACAATAGGCAGTGAATTCCTCGTTATTAAATTGTGTTCCATGATCTGTAATGAAAGCATGAGGGAGACCATATCGACAGATGATGTTCTTCCAAATGAATTGATAAACCTTCTCGTACGTCATATCAATCAGTGGTTCAGCTTCCACCCACTTAGTAAAGTAATCCACTGCCACGACGAGGTACTTGAACCTTCCTTGGGTCGTCGGCAATGGTCCAACCAAATCAATCCCCCATATAGCAAATGGCCAAGGTGAAGTTATTGGTGTCAACAATGCTTGTGGAGTTCTTCGGATGGAGGAAAAGCGTTGGCACTTGTCACACTTCTTGGCATAGGCTATGCAATCAGCCCTCATCGTCGGCCAGTAGTATCCCTGTGTCATCACCCTTTGCAAAAGTGTCCGACCTGCTACATGAGCTCCACAGGATCCTTCATGGATTTCCTCAACCAATTCCTTGACTTCTGATGGATGTACACATCTCTACAAACCGGCCATAATTCCTCGTCTATACAAAACACCATTTGTTAACACATACCGAGCAACTTTATACTTCAATTTCTTGGCGACTAGCTTATCCTCCGGTAATTCTCCTTCTTCAATGTATGCCCTGATAGGATCCATCCAAGATGGTCCTAAATCAAGGGTTATTATATTCACCATCAGGTCCTCTTCTATGCTCCGACTTTCTAATACTTCAATTGGTATTGTTCTTCGTAGCTCGGTGCGTGTAGATGACGCTAATCGAGCCAATGCGTCTGCTCTAGCATTCTCCATCCTTGGTATTCTCACCAATTGAATGGCATCAAATTCTACCAACAATTCCATCACCTTTGCATGATACTTCGTCATTAATTCTCCCTTGACTGCATATACTCCCATTATCTGATTCACAATTAATTGAGAATCACTGAACACCATTATTTGCCGTGCTTCCATAAATTTTGCTAAATTTAAGCCTGCTATCAGGGCCTCATACTCAGCCTCATTATTGGAGGCTTTGAATTGGAATCGTAAAGCATATTCCATGTCAATATCATCTGGGGTGTTTAAAACAATCCCTGCTCCACAACCAGCTGTGCAAGATGATCCATCTACATATAATCTCCATGTAGGTAACTCGTTTTCAAATTTCTTATCTGTCAGAGTTCCTCGGAAAAATATCTGCTGTTTTTTTTTTCATCATCCCCTGGTATCTTTTGTTCCTCGTCGATCATCTGTCCGTGCCCTTTTACCAACCGAAGTTGGTCTGGGTTTGAATATGATGATTTTTCTACATCCACAAGTCCTTTTACCAACCTTAGTTGGTCTGGACCTGTGTCTGTTGATCCTGTATCGTCCACAGGTTGGTCAGCAAGCACCTTTTGTTCCTCGGGGGTATCAGGGTATGTGAATTCTGCTATAAAATCTGCTACAGCTTCCCCTTTTAAGGATGATCTGGGTTCATACATAATATCATATTCACCAAGTTCTATCGCCCAGTACATCAGTCTTCCTGATTTTTCTGGCTTATGGAGGGCTTGTCTTAGCGGCATGTCGGTGTACACAATGATGGTATGGGCCTGGAAATATGGCCTCATTCTTCTACTTGCTTCGATTAGTGCCAGTGCCAATTTTTCTAGCTTTGGGTACCTGATTTCTGCACCTCGGAAAGCTTTACTTGTGTAATAGATAGGTTTCTAGACTCCATTCTCCAATCTGATCAATGCAGAGCTGACTGCATGCTCTGATACGGCCAGATACAAGTACAATCTCTCTCCGGTTATTGGCCTGGATAACAATGGTGGTGCTCCCAAATACTTCTTCAAGTCTTGAAAAGCCTTCTCACATTCATCAGTCCACTCAAAACTTTTTCGCAGTGTTTTGAAGAATGGGAGGCATTTATCAGTTGCTCGGGATACAAATCTGTTGAGCGCTGTAACTCGTCCTGTAAGACTCTGTACTTCTTTCTTCGTCGTTGGGGATCGTAGCCCTAAAAGAGCTTTGATTTTTTCTGGATTTGCCTCAATACCTCGTTGGTTGACTATGTATCCAAGGAACATTCCTTCTCGTACTCCAAAGGTACACTTCGTCGGGTTGAGCTTCATTTGGTATTTGTCCAGTTGATCAAAGGTCTGGCCTAAGTCAACTAGATGATCAGTAGCTCTCTTGCTTTTGGTGAGCATGTCGTCGACATAGACTTCCATGTTGCAACTGATTTGTTCGGCAAAAACCTTGTTCATCAGCCGCTGATATGTTGCACCTGCATTTTTTAAACCAAAAGGCATAACATTATAACAATAAGTTCCCCTTGGGGTAATAAAAGAAGTACTTTCCCTGTCTTCAGGTTTCATTTTGATCTGATTGTAGCCAGAGTATGCATCCATGAAGCTGAGTAGCTCATGTCCCGAGGTAGCATCCACCAGTTGATCAATTCTAGGCAATGGAAAATGATCTTTTGGGCATGCCTTGTTAAGATCAGTGAAATTAACACACATTCTCCATTTATTGTTCTTCTTCTTTACCATTACCACATTTGCCAACCAATCTGGATATTTTACATCTTCAATGAATTGGGCTTTCTGGAGCTTCTCGACCTCCTCTTGTATGGCCTGGTTCTTTTCGGGACTAAACACTCTTCTCTTTTGTTTTATAGGCTTGATCTCCTTATTCACATTGAGCTCATGACATAAGAAGTTTGGATCTATTCCTGGCATGTCTTCATGACTCCAAGCAAAAGTATTCTTCCTATTTCTCAAGAAAGTTATCAACTCATGTTTTATTGAAACATCCAACGACGATCCTATCTGGGTTATTCGTTCAGGATGTTCGTCGTCCAGAATAATATTTTCTGTAGATTCCACCACCTGTCCTTTTACAAGTTGAGATTCATCCCTTGGGTCAAGAGTTTCAATTTCTGTACCTTCATCCACTTCGTAAGTAGTGGTCTTTTTCCTTGATTCTTCAAGTTCCACTTGCTCGGTAGACGAGTAATAGCATTCCCGAGCTACTTTTTGATCACCTTTCACAACTCCGACTCCAAAATTTGTTGGGAATTTCAAACACTGATGTACTGTAGAAGGAACTGCTTCGAACTTTTTCAATCCAACTCTTCCCATGATGATGTTGTAGGCTGACTTCACATTCTTATCCATCACAAAAAAGCGTATTCTTTCCGTTCGACAAGAAGGCCAAGTTCCGATGAATATATCCAACTTGATCGTCCCAAGTGGAAAAACTTTCTCGCCAGCAAAGCCCAGAAGGGGCCTATGATAAGGTTCCAATTGAGATAATTTCAAATTCAAGCTATCAAAGCATGAATAGTACATTATGTCTGCCGAACTACCATTGTCTACTAACACCCTTGAAATCACCACTTCTTTCATCCTCATTTTGATCACCAAAGGATCGTCATGAGGGTAAAGAACACCTGCCAGGTCGTTTTTTGAAAAACTAATAACTAGCTTCTCTTTGTTTACTTTCCTCGGACGATCATCCTCGGCCAGATTTATTCGCTGAATATATGAACAAGCTTGAGGCTCCCCGAGGTAAGCCTTTCTTTCTGCAGTAAGGTCTCCTCCTCCTGCATCTCCTCCTGTAATAACATTACAATCAAATGACCCAAAACGTATGGAAAATACCTCTCGTTCAGGCTGCCTTGGCTTCTTGGGAAGATCAGGGTCATCATCTGGATCGTCTTCATGGTCCATCTTCTTTTTCTCCTCTGCACGACGAGGAGATCTAGATCTCTCTCTAGTTCTATCATCATTCTTCCTCTCACCCCTGCGATCTACATATTTTGATAATTTTCCTCTTCGGATGAGCGTTTCAATCTCGTTCTGAAGGGCTATGCAATTTTTGGTCATATGGCCATGATCTTTGTGAAACTCGCAGTATTTGGCCTTGTTCCTCAGATCAGGATTTGTCCTCAGTTTTTCTGGTCACTTGATTTCCTCGCTGTTCTTGATTTCTTCTAAAACATGATTAATACCCATTTTCAATGGAGTATAATTATCGTACTTCTTTAGGACTTCCCATGACGTCCTATTATTCTTGGAGTGCTTGTCACCACCATTACCTTTCTGATCTTTCTTCTTTGACTTGTCGACCTCCACCTTAGTTTCTTTATCAATATTCTTCTTCGCAGACATAGCCTCCTCGGCATTCATGATTTTGGCTGCTGTTTCCATCAATTCGGACATAGTTTTAGGTGGATCTTTGGCCAAGGTGTAGTACAACTTGTTAGGTAGTAAACCACTCATCAAAGCAGTGATCGCTGTTTTTTCTTCGTAATCTATGACTTCCAACTTCTCGTTATTAAAACGAGTTATGTAATCTCTAGTACTTTCACCTGATTTTTGCCTAACACTTAGCAAGTGTGCTACTCGCTTTACTGGCTTTGCTCCAAAACAAAAATTGCCAATGAACAGCTCGGCTAACTGAATAAAAGTTGAAATCTTACCCCGAGGAAGATTATTGTACCATATTTGGGCAGATCCGGTAAGAGTTCCCGAGAATGCTCTACACCTCATCTCATCGGGGACGGTATAGATGTCGGCAGCAGCTTGGTATTGTTCTATATGAAGTACAGGATCTGTCTTTCCATCGTACTTGGGGGTCACCATAGGTGCTTTGAATTTCGATGGTGTAGGAAAATCCACAATGGCTTGCACAAAAGGTGTCCCTTGAACAAAAGTTCTCTGTAGGGGGTTTCTTGCTTTAGCCATTTCTCCCAGTCTATCTTCCAATCGCTGAATGGAACCTTTCCATGCTTCATTTCCTTCCTCAGGCCGCTTAGTCCGAGCAATTGATTGTTCTGACGTAGCTTCTTGAGATTTATCTCGACGAGTAGCTGGTCATGATTGCACTGACCCTTCTCTCAAACCAGATGGTGGCCGCAAACTTCTTGATGGAGCTCTAGGTGGACTCATATTCCTCCTTGGTCCTAACCGACTGAAAGGAGACACTCTACTTAATCTTTCTAAAGCGCTAGTTCTCTCCGAAGAGAGAGTGATACGTTGATCTGTATCAGTAGCCTGTATTGATGAAGTCCGCCCAGGTTGATAAGAAGAATCATTTGATTCTCCATTGCGATATGACCCAGTACGTCTGGATCGCGATTGCCCACGATCACTCCTTTGCCTTGAATAGGTAGGTGCACCGCCTTGAAGAGTTTGAATGAGTTGCCTCATAGATTCTTGCATGGCGGTTTGTCCTTGAGCCAGATTCGTCATAATTCCGGCTAGATCTGGAGATGCAGATGGATTTGGAAGATTTCCAGTATTTCCAGCATTTCGATTACTGGATTCTGGATTATCTGCCATTGATGATAAATGATTTTTTATGACAAACGATAGTAATAGTCGTTTCCCACAGACGGCGCCAATCTGATGATGTAAAAAACTAGATTGCTCTAATTATTCAATCACAGATAAATAAATAAGACAAAGATTTTTAAAGTGGTTCGGCTTGGAATAAAGCCTACGTCCACTGTTATGTTATTGCTGAATGTTTGCAGAATTCTTGATTACAAGTTCTCTCAAGAAATTCCGGTTCCCTTGAATGAGGGTGATACAAGGTATTTATAGACCTTAGGCTGTATATGAAAGGGTCGATACATTAAATAGGGTAATACATTTAATTCAGCGTGTGCGTCAAGATCCTAAACATTCAATGAATCATCGAACTGTTTGAATATCTGGCAATTAATGCTGGGGTCGAGGTGCAGCTCGGACCGCCTTAGTTGTTCGTTGATCAATAGTTCCTCGGAGCGCTAGAGTACCTCGGAGTACTGGAGTTCCTCGGGGTGTCCTCCTTGCTCGGATAAAACATGAGTTGGTCGGGGAAATGAACTTCCTCGTTTCTATTGTGCCACGTAGATTAACACGTGTGTTTGTACTATTCGTCCGTCAGCATATTAATTTTGGTATCAACAGAAGCCCCCAATGTTTCATATTTCGAACTTTGAAGAGTATGGAACATTCTTTCTCGGTATGTAGAAGTATTGAAGATCTTCCTGGGTTTTAGGATCATCATATTTGAATTTATTTCCAAATTCATAGAATCCGCCTTTTTTCGAATTTTTAAGGGCGCTTCGATCTTTGTGCCCTTTTTGTCCTTTTAGCCGCCGGAAGTTCAATAGTTTCTTTCGTGTAATCATTTCCTTCGCCACTTCCCAAGGCAAAGTATTTAAACTTCTTAGGTAACCATAACTTCTTCTTCTTTTTCCAATTTCTTGCATTCAAGCTTTCTATTCTCTCCTTCTCTCTTGTGCGTTCATCTTTATTTTCGTTCGTTGTCAACATACCTCCTTTCTTCCTGTAAGACCTTCTTTCTTTCTTCTCTGTCTTCAGGTTTCATTTTGATCTGATTGTAGCCAGAGTATGCATCCATGAAGCTGAGCAGCTCATGTCCCGAGGTAGCATCCACCAGTTGATCAATTCTAGGCAATGGAAAATGATCTTTTGGGCATGCCTTGTTAAGATCAGTGAAATCAACACACATTCTCCATTTATTGTTCTTCTTCTTTACCATTACCACATTTGCCAACCAATCTGGATATTTTACATCTTCAATGAATTGGGCTTTCTGGAGCTTCTCGACCTCCTCTTGTATGGCCTGGTTCTTTTCGGGACTAAACACTCTTCTCCTTTGTTTTACAGGCTTGATCTCCTTATTCACATTGAGCTCATGACATAAGAAGTTTGGATCTATTCCGGGCATGTCTTTATGACTCCAAGCAAAAGTATTCTTCCTATTTCTCAAGAAAGTTATCAACTCATGTTTTATTGAAACATCCAACGACGATCCTATCTGGGTTATTCGTTCAGGATGCTCGTCGTCCAGAATAATATTTTCTGTAGATTCCACCACCTGTCCTTTTACAAGTTGAGATTCATCCCTAGGGTCAACCGTATTCTTTCCGTTCGACAAGCAGGACAAGTTCCGATGAATATATCCAACTTGATCGTCCCAAGTGGAAAAACTTTCTCGCCAGCAAAGCCCAGAAGGGGCCTATGATAAGGTTCCAATTGAGATAATTTCAAATTCAAGCTATCAAATCATGAATAGTACATTATGTCTGCCAAACTACCGTTGTCTACTAACACCCTTGAAATCACCACTTCTTTCATCCTCATTTTGATCACCAAAGGATCGTCATGAGGGTAAAGAACACCTGCCAGGTCATTTTTTGAAAAACCAATAACTAGCTTCTCTTTGTTTACTTTCCTCGGACGATCATCCTCGGCCAGATTTATTCGCTGAATATATGAACAAGCTTGAGCCTCCCCAAGGTAAGCCTTTCTTTCTGCAGTAAGGTCTCCTCCTCCTGCATCTCCTCCTGTAATAACATTACAATCAAATGACCCAAAACGTATGGAAAATACCTCTCGTTCAGGCTGCCTTGGCTTCTTGGGAAGATCAGGGTCATCATCTGGATCGTCTTTATGGTCCCTCTTCTTTTTCTCCTCTGCACGACGAGGAGATCTAGATCTCTCTCTAGTTCTATCATCATTCTTCCTCTCACCCCTGCGATCTACATATTTTGATAATTTTCCTCTTCGGATGAGCGTTTCAATCTCGTTCTGAAGGGCTATGCAATTTTTGGTCATATGGCCATGATCTTTGTGAAACTCGCAGTATTTGGCCTTGTTCCTCAGATCAGGATTTTTCCTCAGTTTTTCTGGCCACTTGATTTCCTCGCTGTTCTTGATTTCTTCTAAAACATGATTAATACCCATTTTCAATGGAGTATAATTATCGTACTTCTTTAGGACTTCCCATGACGTCCTATTATTCTTGGAGTGCTTGTCACCACCATTACCTTTCTGATCTTTCTTCTTTGACTTGTCGACCTCCACCTTAGTTTCTTTATCCATATTCTTCTTCGCAGACATAGCCTCCTCGGCATTCATGATTTTGGCTGCTTTTGGCATCAATTCAGACATAGTTTTAGGTGGATCTTTGGCCAAGGTGTAGTACAGCTTGTTAGGTAGTAAACCACTCATCAAAGCAGTGATCGCTGTTTTTTCTTCGTAATCAATGACTTCCAACTTCTCGTTATTAAAACGAGTTATGTAATCTCTAGTACTTTCACCTGATTTTTGCCTAACACTTAGCAAGTGTGCTACTCGCTTTACTGGCTTTGCTCCAAAACAAAAATTGCCAATGAACAGCTCGGCTAACTGAATAAAAGTTGAAATCTTACCCCGAGGAAGATTATTGTACCATATTTGGGCAGATCCGGTAAGAGTTCCCGAGAATGCTCTACACCTCATCTCATCGGGGACGGTATAGATGTCGGCAGCAGCTTGGTATTGTTCTATATGAAGTACAGGATCTGTCTTTCCATCGTACTTGGGGGTCACCACAGGTGCTTTGAATTTCGATGGTGTAGGAAAATCCACAATGGCTTGCACAAAAGGTGTCCCTTGAACAAAAGTTCTCTGTAGGGGGTTTCTTGCTTTAGCCATTTCTCCCAGTCTATCTTCCAATCGGTGAATGGAACCTTTCCATGCTTCATTTCCTTCCTCAGGCCGCTTAGTCCGAGCAATTGATTGTTCTGACGTAGCTTCTTGAGATTTATCTCGACGAGTAGCTGGTCGTGATTGCGCTGACCCTTCTCTCAAACCAGATGGTAGCCGCAAACTTCTCGATGGAGCTCTAGGTGGACTCATATTCCTCCTTGGTCCTAACCGACTGAAAGGAGACACTCTACTTAATCTTTCTAAAGCGCTAGTTCTCTCCAAAGAGAGAGTGATACGTTGATCTGTATCAGTAGCCTGTATTGATGAAGTCCGCCCAGGTTGATAAGAAGAATCATTTGATTCTCCATTGCGATATGACCCAGTACGTCTGGATCGCGATTGCCCACGATCACTCCTTTGCCTTGAATAGGTAGGTGAACCGCCTTGAAGAGTTTGAATGAGTTGCCTCATAGATTCTTGCATGGCGGTTTGTCCTTGAGCCAGATTCGTCATAATTCCGGCTAGATCTGGAGATGCAGATGGATTTGGAAGATTTCCAGTATTTCCAGCATTTCGATTACTGGATTCTGGATTATCTGCCATTGATGATAAATGATTTTTTTATGACAAACGATAGTAATAGTCGTTTCCCACAGACGGCGCCAATCTGATGATGTAAAAAACTAGATTGCTCTAATTATTCAATCACAGATAAATAAATAAGACAAAGATTTTTAAAGTGGTTCGGCTAGGAATAAAGCCTACGTCCACTGTTATGTTATTGCTGAATGTTTGCAGAATTCTTGATTACAAGTTCTCTAAAGAAATTTCGGTTCCCTTGAATGAGGGTGATACAAGGTATTTATAGACCTTAGGCTGTATATGAAAGGGTCGATACATTAAATAGGGTAATACATTTAATGCAGCGTGTGCGTCAAGATCCTAAACATTCAATGAATCATCGAACTGTTTGAATATCTGGCAATTAATGCTGGGGTCGAGGTGCAGCTCGGACCGCCTTAGTTTTTCGTTGATCAATAGTTCCTCGGAGCGCTAGAGTACCTTGGAGTACTGAAGTTCCTCGGGGTGTCCTCGTTGCTCGGATAGAACATGAGTTGGTCGGGGAAATGAACTTCCTCGTTGCTATTGTGCCACGTAGATTAACACGTGTGTTTGTACTATTCGTCCACGTCAGCATATTAATTTTGGTATCAACAGAAGCCCCCAATGTTTCATATTTCGAACTTTGAAGAGTATGGAACATTCTTTCTCGGTATGTAGCAGTATTGAAGATCTTCCTGGGTTTTAGGAGCATCATATTTGAATTTATTTCCAAATTCATAGAATCCGCCTTTTTTCGAATTTTTAAGGGCGCTTCGATCTTTGTGCCCTTTTTGTCCTTTTAGCCGCCGGAAGTTCAATAGTTTCTTTTGTGTAATCATTTCCTTCGCCACTTCCCAAGGCAAAGTATTTAAACTTCTTAGGTAACCATAACTTCTTCTTCTTTTTCCAATTTCTTGCATTCAAGTTTTCTATTCTCTCCTTCTCTCTTGTGCGTTCATCTTTGTTTTCGTTCGTTGTCAACATACCTCCTTTCTTCCTGTAAGACCTTCTTTCTTTCTTCTCTTTTATTCAATATGGTTTATATTGTAGAGTCTATTGAGAAATTTCGTTCTGACTTTTCCATTCCTTCGTGGTTTATATTGTAGAGTCTGTTGAGAAATTTCGTTCTTTCTTTCTTCTCTTTTATTCATTATGATTTCTTTCTTCTCTTTTATTCAATATGGTTTATATTGTAGATTAACACGTGTGTTTGTACTATTCGTCCACGTCAGCATATTAATTTTGGTATCAACATACATGTTGGGATAGGAATCACATGTAGAATGATTTAACATATGTAGAGAATTAATATTAAGATTAGACTTGATGATTATTTCGGAATAAAATCTGGATTTTGAATGAAAATATGGGAAGAACACCATAACTAGGGTTTCAAGAAATTCTGGGTTTAATTCACTATTTCTACAAAGGAATTGGAATTTTGATGTATTTGACACGTTAGAAATTGTCCAAGTATATGTGGAAACATGTTAGGATCATTGGGTTGAAGTTTGGTGGACTATAATGGAGTTTGAAGATTTGTTAATGGAGGAAAAGGTTAATGAAGAAGACGAACTGCGTATGTCCCTGTTCGATCGATCGATTGATCTCATATTGTAGATCAATCAATTCGATCGATCGAACCCAGTAGTCGATTGATCGACGCAAGATGCTTTTCTCGAATTTTTTGTGTTTAAGTCTTCGTTGATTTTTCGGGAATGAATGAGTATTCTAGGATTTATATTATACTTACATGGCAGTGAGAATAAGACCAGTAGGTATATTATTGAGGTACGATAAGGCCATTGGGTGTAGGGCTTGGATTATGGACCGACAAAAATAATCCGATTTAGTAGAGTTTCGGGGAATTCGGAATTGAGTTACGAGGTGAGGTAAATTCAATTTAAGTAATAGATCATTAGGGTAAGTAATAACTACTGAAATTATATGTGAGGGGTAACTAGGACCCTTAAAGTTGTGTGAATACTCAAATAAATGTGATTAATGAGATAAATCGTAAAGCGAATATTGTACGGTAAATATAAGAGATTAAAATATTACGTGCGTATATAATTAATAGGTCGGGCGTGTACCTACTAAATTATATGATCTTTTAGGTCGAGAGATTTATACCTAAAGTAACTATGTTAGGGTCGATGTGATATTCCGAACTAACATAGGGTTTTATATGTTTGGGGTCGATGTAAAATGCCGATCCAAACCTTTGAACTGGTGGCGTGATGAAAGAGTCCGAGCCAGAATTTGTGTATATGAATAATTGGGGTCGATGTATCATTCCGAACCAATTCTTACTTGGGGTCGATGAATCATTCCGAACCAAGAGTCCTTTACGTGTGTATATAAATAATTGGGGTTGATGTATCATTCTGAACCAATTCTTACTTGGGGTCGATGAATCATTTCGAACCAAGAGTCCTTTACGTGTATAAAAAGGGCAAAATAGTAATGACTGATATTTAGTATATATTGTGTGTGAAATATATACTTGATGATATTCTACTTCTGTGTATTAGTAGATTGACATATATTATGTATTTAAAGATACATACTGAACTGGTAAGTTAAGTAGTGAAACTTAATTACGAAGTGTAACGTTAGATAAAGAATGTCTAATTAGTAATTTAAGTAGTGAAACTTAATTTTAAAAGTGGGAAGATAGATATTGTGATAATTGTCAAAATTTAGTAGTGAAACTAAATGAGAAATTTTGAAACATAACATAGAGGAAATGTTACTTGTGTATTAATTAACCTTCGTGAGATGTTAATGTAATGAATGTACGGTGTGGGAAATATGAGAACTTAAGTATAGATAAGTTCAGATGATTACTTAGTCCTAGATAGCTTGGAAGATATAGCTAGGTAGGCTAAGTGTAGAACGTTAGGTGTGCACAAAAGATGAGGGGTGATTAAACTCAAGAGAGTGTACGAGAACCTAACATGTGTAATCAATAACCGTATTTTATATTGTGATAAACGCTTGCTAAATATTTTCTAAATCTTTTGAGTGCTAACTCTTGCTATAAAATATTTTCAAAACCTTTTAGGTATCCAGCCACAGGGATGCCATGTATGATGATTTCCTTCCAGGGACTCGAAGCTATAGCACAGTGGATGCTTACAGGATTTTGACTAGACGATATCTCTCATTCAGATCTAGTACAGGATCTCACACTATTCTATGTATGAACTTGGGGTTCGGTATTAGTCTCAGATGTTAGTCTCAGACTAGTGGTTATTCTATTAGTGTTTGGGATTTTTAACCGATGGTTTATTCGGTAATACTTTTGTTCTGTTGTACTTTTACTTTGTTGATTGGGCTATAGTACATGATTATTTTTACTTTGTTCCGCATGGTTGATTTATCTGTTTTAAGAAAGGTAAAATTTGGCATCGTTCTAATTTTACTTAGGGGATTTGTAATTAAAAAGTTTTCGACAGTGATGCTAACAACGAACCATTTGAGAAACCTGTTTTAATTTAATAAAGGCCTGATCACTCGATGTTTAATTAGGCGGGGTGTCACAGATGGTATCAGAGCACCAGGTTCTAGTGTCCATAGGATCTGTACGGCTTACTGCGTTTTCAGCGTATCGTTTGATTGATATAGAGTCCTATCTTAGGATTGTTGTACTCCTCTACGAACGTAGTTTACGTTCTCCTGCTATTTAGTAGATGTAATTTTATATATACGAGGTTGATTGGGCATGGTACGTCGAACATGGCGTTAGGACCAGCATTGGCGTTGGAAGGACTGCAGGAGGGAGGAGCTCGGCATGAAGCATGGGGTGTTCGAAGATGGTAATATAGGAGAGAAGACCGTTGTCGAGGTCACTCCTAGTGTGTAATGGAAGTAGATGCTGCAAGGGTTATTGAGGCATAACAGGCATTTTCCAATTGTCGCGACGGTAAGGGGGGATGCTAATCTAGACCCGCCCAATGCAGTGATAAAGGGAGGGGTCTGAAGAAATTTTTTATGAGAACAAGCCGTAAAATGTGATAAAACGACGACTGTGCATGGAAAACAATGGAAGTAGAATATACATAGGTTTTGGCATTTAGGGATAGAGTATAAATACCCAGAAGTGAAAATTTGAGTAAAATTTTTGAGGCAACGTGGCGGGGATACCAATCACCACATCCGGACCGAGGGTCCGTATACAAATAGAGGGACCTTACGTATAGTTTAACCGCAAAGTTCTCTAATGATGATTCAGAAGTGAAGTGAATGGGAATATCTGAACCCATCACGTGAAATCCTGGTAGAGGCCAATCATGAGAAAGAAATTTATCCATTAGAGTGAACTTGTACCGATGAGATAGGTATAAGGGAAAAAGAGACCTTGAGAGAATGGACTCTCGAGTTGTAGTTCGCAGTTTTGGTAAAACTCTTCTTGCACGACTTATGTATATGAAGACAGTATGGTACTTCTTACAAGGTTGAGGTAAATACTCCTAGGTGGGCGGAGCTAAGAGAGTTTAAGGATTTAGTCAAAGAGTAAGACTAAATGTAATGGGGTGGTGCAATCCATAAGTGGAAACCCACTAGGGGATTTAATGGTTAGATTCTAAGTCGGGACTGTTAACTCCCATAGTGCGTTCATCTTGGTCAGCAGAACTAAGTGAACCAGAATGATAGTGTTCAGAATTGAGACTACCAAGTCCGAGAGGAGGGATACCCAAACCGGTCAGTATGGCCTGGAGTAAGGGGATTTTTGAAAAGATGTCTAGTGTGGGTTGTAGGGCCACACATTTTATTTTATCTTGAAGTTATTTGAGGAAATAATAACTCCGATAAGTTTTTCATTCCAAAGAGGACAAGCGAGTTATGTCCAGAAACCATCTGAACCACTAGAGTGATGGACAAGGAAGTATATGGGTTTTAGCCTCGAGTGAAAGGGGTATATAATGATGCCTCACCTGAAGGAGGGTCGAGTTGTCATTATTCATCAATATGTGAGAGACTTCAGAGATTATGAACATCTCATAGTAATTGATTCCGGTGTGTAGGAACTTAAATGATGTGAGTCAAGGTATGTCGCATGACCGCTGAGTGGAGAGATCGAGCTCGCTGTTGTAATTAGTGATAAGGACTTACTGATAGTATAAGCACGGTGCCACTTGACTCCTTTAGAGATATTGGAGTATGGTTGCACATATTGTCGAGGAATGGAATTTGAGTATCTCGACTATATGGTGTTCCGTTAATGCTCAGTAAGAATGCATGGGGAGAAGTCCTTTGTTTAAATTCGGTTGAGAAAAGGGGGTACGACTGAATTGTTATGCACGTCAGGAGAAGAGACGTTAGATGCTAGGGCATCAGTGGTACCGGTAGTGTTGTGGAGAAACACTGAAAGGCTTATTTCATGTGACACCCCGCCTAATTAATCCCGGGTGATCAGTCCTAAATCAAGTTAGAAAAGGTTTCTCAGTTGGTCCATTCTTAGCATCACTGTCGTCATTTTAATTACTAACCACCAAGGTGAGAAAGGTAGACCGGTGCCAATTTTTAACTTCCAATTAATTAAATAAGAACTCATGCGGAACATAAATAATACACAATCACAGTTAACTAAAATAAACATTCATAATTAAAATGCCCAACCGAATAAACCATCGGTCCAAAACCAATACAAGTAAAGATAATAAGACAATCTCAACAAGTCTAATACTGATAAATGAACTGTGAGCGACAAGCTCAGATAACTACTAGAGAGTCTCTACATGAATGAAAGAAGGAGGCGTCTATCAAAGACCCGCAACATCCACATGTGCTGCAACAACGGATACCTGGAATAGAGTCAAGCCTGGCGCCCTTGTGGTTGGACACCTAAAAGGTTTTTAAAAAAAAAATTATAGCAAGGGTTAGTACCCAAAAACATTTGAAAACATTTAACAAATGATTAACTTGCAGTAATAAATAAACATCCATGCTCTTCATATTTTAGTTAGTGTCGCACTCTCTCTTGAGGACTTCCTCACCCCTCCCCTAATGTGCACTAGTAACGCTCCCATTAAGTTTACTAGGTCCTACGCTGCTGACCCAATACTTATTTTAACTCTTGAAATTTTCCTACTCTAACCGAGTATGCCTTAGTTCCTGATTCTTAAGTTATTATGAACGTCAAACTTAATTAAATCATTACCCTTTTTATTTCATATAACGCTCACACCTGTTATGCACATAATACATTTTTCACTATGTATTAATTATCCCATATATAATTATTTACCTAATTATATATTTAAACATATTACAGTATTCACAAACATACTGAAATAATATTTAATACAAACTTTCCACCGAGTAAAAATGCTCACAAAATATAAATTTTCCCAAGTGCTATCCCACTAGGTGTATTCACATAACCTAGTTATCCAAGTTAGATTCGCTCACTAACTTAGTTCAACATACGATTTGGAGGCGGTCATATTCCTTCCCTGAAAGTGAGATGCCCCTCACCCATATAACGGACGCTATGACCTGGGATTATACTCACCCTACTCCTCAAGCTAGGGGATTCATCCACTACGCGCAACATCCCCCTATAGCACTACAATATATACCAATAATATTCTGTCACTGATATTAATGCACATACACTATATATACATATATACTGTCACACTCCGTATATATATAAATATAAAAATGTCCCGGCTACCCCATGTACAAAATCCGTATCATAAGCCTAGCAAATTTGTTAAGAGTTTATGGTCCAACCCTAATCATTAATTAATTCGCACATTAATTAATTTAGTCACCTTTGGTGTCGCCCCCACCATAAAGTTTGGACTTACTCTCGTAGTCCGAATTAACCTCACCCGAGTCTGAATTCCCGACTCCCGAATTATTTAGCCTTTAATTAAATAATTTTTATCTCTCGGTATTCCCCAACCGATTACCCCGGACTTGTTCACTACATCCATATTTAATTCTTTCGTACACCTTCCAAAAATTCAACCTTAGTGTGTCACACCTAATTTCTCCAAAACCCAACAATTTTAAGTTATGATGTCACACTAAGTCGTCTCCAAATTCTAATTAATTCTATTCACCATTAATTAGATTTAAAACCCATGAATAAATTTCTCACCAAATTAATTCATAAAAAATAATTAAATTAAATTTTCTTCATATAAAAGAAAATGGGGCGAACTGTCAAAATCTGTCGACCTTCGATCGATCGACCCCAGACCTTCGATCGATTGATCGAACAGGTCTTCGTCTTCTTCGCGAAGATAGATTCTGCCATGGACGAGTTTCATAAAACCCTAACTTCTTCTATCAGCAATCTCCAGCCTTTTTAGCAATAATACAAGTTAGGAAACTTATTAGGGACCTTCAGAATGTCCTCCAACGTTATCAATTCGTCCATTAACTACAATTTCTGAATTTGGGGAAAATTATTCATCTTTAATTATCTACCCATTTACATCCCAATTTCCTTCACCAAATTCGTTTCTAAATATCCAGAACTCATCCTACCAGATTCATATTAATTTACAATATCAAATTTCTACAAAAATTCTCATTCAAATTTGTAAATCAGATTATTATTTTCAAAACCTCATGTTTATGCCATGAACACCCAAAATGAATTTTGATCAAACACATCACATGAATATGAATCGAAATACAGTTTCAATACTATTGCAAGTTATCCACTTGCCTTAGGTTTCGTAGTGTCTGATTCGGAGATGCATTTCCAAGGTTGGAGATGATCCTGTTGGCTCTCTAGTGATCCCAAAACTGCCTCCAACTGCTGTTAGGGTTCCTTAATACACTTAATCTTTTTCTAAAACTCTGTCAGCTGTTTTCTTATTCCCCTTAATTCCTCCATTTACCTAAATCCCATTTTTTGTCTAATGGGCCAAGCCCAAGTGACCAAAATGCCCCCGTGTGGGCCCGGCTATGTCTAAAAACGCTCCGTGACCCATTTACTACCCCCGGGTACACTTTTCCGACTATCTCGTCCCATCCGGACTCAACCATACACTCAGAATTGGGATCCGAATTAATTTATAAAAATACTTATCCCCCCACCCCTTTAGTCTATACCGACTCCCGGTTGGGATAAGTGCGTATCCTATCATTTGTACTCGAGATGACTTAAATAATTACTTACTATTCACTTAGTAAATAAACACCCGTAAATATTAACCATTTACTCCCCGATTAATATTTAAATAAAATTTCCAAATTAATTCAATTAAAATTACGACTCACAAGTAATTTTCAATTTTCGAATTAATTAAATATTTAATGCATGAAAATACGGGGTGTTACATTTCACCACGAAGGGATATGTGGGACTTTGTGGGCAAGAATTTGATTCTTGGTCTATAGGGGATTGAGAATACCCGCAAGATTGTAGTCACGCCGTGAAGACAAGGCGAGAGTAGAGGAAAAGCATGTTACGAGAGCGACAGTTGTAATGTTTTTACAAATGTTCACAGAGAAAAGGGTGTATGGGCACCCTAGTCAATTGGCTTTCTTAGTCATCCGAGATAGAGGGATGAGGAAAATTATTTTGATAAGTACGCCGGTGGGGAAGTTATGAGGAAAGTCGTATTGATGAAATGGATTGAACGTCATGGGAACTAGACGCTAATCCACGCTTATATGTGCTGAGAGTGCCAGCACACCCTATGGGATGAAAGTCGATGGGAAGCCGTTCAAAAGTTATCTCTTGTTATGGCAGGCCTAACTATTGTGAAGAAGTAATGCAGGGTACTACTTGACTGAGTGTTGAGAGCGACTTACGCATTACTAAATTGTAGATTCTTATAAAGTAACCAACCCCAAGAGTGCGCCAATTACGAAGAGTGCACGGATTGTAGATTATAATATACCCGAAGAGAAAGGGGAATAGAGTACCAGTTGAGGAAAGATGACGTAAGTGGGAAGCGGTGTTAAGGAAGAGACATAGTGAGATTGTGTCCAGACGCACCACTAGTTGATTGAGAAAGATAGACTCGAAATGAGCAACCAAAATTTGGTAGTGAATCTACGTTTCCAATGATGGAAGGCGGAGACAGACTTATAAATTATTGATGGGCTGTGAACATCATAATTAAGCCAACATTTCGTTGAGGTAGCGGAATGGGGTGATCGGGATGGATTAATAAGTAGTTGAAAAGGGAGAGTGCACAAGTGCACGATGCCGCTCTACATGATTGTGAATCTGGTTGAAATCCTAAAATTCCACCCTGTGAGAGATGGTCAGGGAGAAATAGAGATTAAGTGTTATTTTGAGTATGTTATGTTGCCTACGACTCCATGTTAGTGAGAACGGATGATAATACGCCCTTACGATAGTGGAATTTTGGAGAAGCCCACTGATCAATTCATAGGTTGAATGTATACCTATATGAGCATATTTGTAGGTAGTGTAAGACTGCCTATATGGACTGTAAATAAGGTTTAGGTTCTTGGATACCTATTAAGAACTTATATGTACTTTGAGGTGTGGTTCGAGGAGACATTTCGAACTTTTAGTCCTTAACGCGTGATATGAGGACATTCTATTGGGGTATGACATTTTAGAATATAAGAAGTGTGAAATATGGATCACAAATTGTCTACTCATGTGCGATGAGATATATATATACTTATATTGTGCTCGAAGTGTGATTCCGAGACAATATAATCAATCACTATTGGTGATCGAGGTGGGATTCCGAGCCAATAACCCAAAAAGTGTTATAAGGGGGGGGGGGGGTGATTATAAAATAAATGTTGATAGTATATGCTATGTGTAATATATATACCTTATGATTTCCTGCTTATGTGCGATAATAAGTATGCTTAAATTATGTATTGGGGTCGATGATGTTCCGGAACAATACGTGAAGGATCGATTTAGGGTCGATGATTTTTCTGAACCAAATCGATGATAAATTTAGTATCGATGAAAGGTCTGAACCAACATATGTGTTACATTTACCTTGGGGTCGAGGGATTTCCGGACCAATGTAAATGATAGGATTATTGGGGCCGATGATTTTGTAGGACCAATTTATCTTATAGTATAGATTGTGTGTGAAATATATACCTTATAATATTCTACTTATGAGTGATAGTAGACACATAGATGTTATATATAGAGATATACATCAAAAGGGTAAATTAAGTAAGGAGAAACTTAATTTCAAGAGTTAACGTTAGATTGGGAAAAATCTAAGGAGAAATTAAGTAGTGAGACTTAATTATGATATATGCGGCATGGGTAACATGCGATAAGAGTTTGTAATGAAGCAAGGCATGTACTTGGGGCAGCCGTTAGGATGATATGATTTGATTTTGGGGTATTAGAGGATGCAATGATGTTTAAAGTCCTTAGTCTTAATACCAGCCTTAGCCTAATTTCGAGGACGAAATTACTTTGTAAGGGGGGAAGTATGTAATACCCCGTAATTCTGAATATTCCAAATATTCTATTTAATTAAATTGGAGAATTAAATGAGAAAATACGGCTTAATTTAAATTACATAAGAGTAGTAATTTAATGAGTTTTATTTAAAAGTGTAATTATGGAATATTAATCGAGAGGTAGCTACCGATTTATATCGCCTCATTATATTTACTTAGTGCGAGTGGTAAATAATTACGTAACGTGTGTAGACCGTGTTGGGGTGAGAACGAGTAATATTTTTTAAGTGACTCAAATGATAATTTGGAGGTCACAGATGAGTCTGGAAGGGTCAAATTAGTCAAAATAGTATACCCGGGGGTACTAGTTGAGTCTCGGGGTAATTTTGGACTAAACCGAGACCGTTCGGGGGCATTTTGGTCTTTTAACATGAGAGGGTATGGAGACCTACGAATTTTAAAGATTTTTATCAGCCGTATGAAAGAGGCATTAGGGTTAGAAAACCCATGTAAACACCAATACCATTAGAGAGAAGGAGAACACCATTCTCAACTCTTACAAGATTCTTTTGAGAAGGTTTGGTTTGGATCTAGCACCCTAGGAGCCAAAGGAGGAAGGATTGAAGAAGAGAAGCATCAATCCATCATCAACTCCATGAAATCAGACCCTACTGATCATAAGGCAAGTTGTTTATTGCAAAAATTATAAAGTTATAATACCCGTGTGTAGGGTTTTTGAATAGTCTTGTTTAAATCAATATCTTGATAGGAGAATGATGGTATTTATACATGTTGGGATAGGAATCGCATGTAGAATGATTTAACATATGTAGAGGATTAATATTCAGATTAGACTTGATGATTATTTCGGAATAAAATCTGGACTTTTAATGTAAATATGGGAAGAACACCATAACTAGGGTTTCAAGAAATTCTGGGTTTAATTCACTATTTCTACAAAGGAATTGGAATTTTGATGTATTTGACACGTTAGAAATTGTCCTAGTATATGTGGAAACATGTTAGGATCATTGGGTCGAAGTTTGGTGGACTATAACTGAGTTTGAGATTTGTTAATGGAGGAAAAGGTTAATGAAGAAGACGAACTGCGTCTGTCCCTGTTCGATCGATCTCGAATTGTCTATCGATCGACTAGGTCGATCGATCGAACCCAGTAGTCAATCGATCGACGCAAGCTGCTTTTCCCAAATTTTCCGTGTTTAAGTCTTCATTGATTTTTCGGGAATGAATGAGTATTCTAGGATTTATATTATACTTACATGGGAGTGAGAATAATACCAGTAGGTATATTATTGAGGTCCGATAAGGCCATTGGGTGTAGGACTTGGATTATGGACCGACGAAAATAATCCGATTTAGTAGAGTATCGGGGAATTCAGAATTGAGTTACGAGGTGAGGTAAATTCAATTTAAGTAATAGACTAGTAGGGTAAGTAATAACTACTGAAATTATATGTGAGGGTAACTAGGACCCTTAGAGTTATGTGAATACTCAAATAAATGCGATTAATGAGATAAATTGTAAAGCGAATATTGTACGGTAAATATAAGAGATTAAAATATTACGTACGTATATAATTAATAGGTCGGGCGTGTACCTACTGAATTATATGATCTTTTAGGTCGAGAGATTTATACCTAAAGTAACTATGTTAGGGTCGATGTGATATTCCGAAGTAACATAGGGTTATTATATGTTTGGGGTCGATGTAAAATGCCGAACCAAACCTTTGAACTGGTGGCGTGATGAAAGTGTCCGAGCCAGAATTTGTGTATATAAATAATTGGGGTCGATGTATCATTCTGAACCAATTCTTACTTGGGGTCGATGAATCATTTCGAACCAAGAGTCCTTTACGTGTATAAAAAGGGCAAAATAGTAATGACTGATATTTAGTATATATTGTGTGTGAAATATATACTTGATGATATTCTACTTCTGTGTATTAGTAGATTGACATATATTATGTATTTAAAGATACATACTAAACTGGTAAGTTAAGTAGTGAAACTTAATTACGAAGTGTAACGTTAGATAGAGAATGTCTAATTAGTAATTTAAGTAGTGAAACTTAATTTTAAAAGTGGGAAGATAGATATTGTGATAATTGTCGAAATTTAGTAGTGAAACTAAATGAGAAGTTTTGAAACATAACATAGAGGAAATGTTACTTGTGTACTAATTAACCATCGTGAGATGTTAATATAATTAATATACGGTGTGGGAAATATGAGAACTTAAGTATAGATAAGTTCAGATGATTACTTAGTCCTAGATAGCTTGGAAGATATGGCTAGGTAGGTTAAGTGTAGAACGTTAGGTGTGCACAAAAGATGAGGGTGAGTAAACTCAAGAGAGTGTACGAGAACCTAACATGTGTAATCAATAACCGCATTTTATATTGTGATAAACGCTTGCAAAATATTTTCAAAATGTTTTGAGTACTAACTCTTGCTATAAAATATTTTCAAAACCTTTTAGGTGTCCAGCCACAGGGACGCCATGTATGATGATTTCCTTCCAGGGACTCGAAGCTGTAGCACAGTGGTTGCTTACAGGATTTTGACTTGACGATATCTCTCATTCAGATCTAGTACAGGATCTGACACTATTCTATGTATGGACTTGTGGTCCGGTATTAGTCTCAGATGTTAGTCTTAGACTAGTGGTTATTCAATTGTTGTTTGGGATTTTTAGCCGATGGTTTATTCGGTAATACTTTTGTTTTGTTGTACTTTTACTTTGTTGATTGGGTTATAGTACATGATTACTTTTACTTTGTTCCGCATGGTTGATTTATCTGTATTAAGAAAGGTAAAATTTGGCACCGTTATAATTTTACTTAGGGAATTAGTAATTAAAAAGTTTTCGACAGTGATGCTAAGAATGAACCATTTGAGAAACCTGTTTTAATTTAATGAAGGCCTGATCACCCGATGTTTAATTTGGCGGGGTGTCACACTATTCCGGCACAAACATAAAACTGAACTCCAAATTACAAAATAATCCCCTAAGACGAATATAATATCCTAATACCATCCCAAACCCTAAAATGGATAGGTAGAAGATAGAGTTGTCTTGAAAATAAAGTCTTCGAGTTTCCTTAAAATCTGAACTTCTTCTTTGAATTCTCCTGGTCTCTTTGTCTTTATTGAGTGTAATACTGTAATACCCCGCACTTTTATGGGAAAATAAATTTAATAATTAAGTGCAATTTAGGAATTTAAGAAATTATCATGAATAGTAATTTTTGGAGGTTTTCAAGGATTAAATTTTTTTTATGTATGTTATATTTACTTTTGGGATTAAGTAAATGAGTTGGACCATTTTAATTACATGTCGCAGTTGGGCAAAGTGAAAAAGGATAATATTTTAATTGTAAAACCGCATTTAACTTGTGTTGGATCGAATTAGTGACTTGCGGTTAAGTGACTCAGATGTAATTTCGATTGCGCAGTTAGTCTCGAAATAGCCAAGATAGTCAAAATAGAGTATCCGGGGGTTGTAATTGAGTTTCGAGAATTTTTGGACTAGTAGGGACTCGTAATTGAGTAAACGAGTCATTTTTGGGTTAATAAGGGACAAACCCCTATTTCTCCCTTATAAGGAACGGGAGAAGAAAGAAAGAAATAAAGAAAGAAGAAAGAAAGAGAGAAAGGAAGGAAGGAAGAAATGGGGGATTCCAGCCAAACTCCGCCGACTTCAACTCGAGGTCGTCAGATTTCATCCTCTAGGCAAGTGTGTACTTGCTTTATTTCATTTTATGCATAAATCTCATATTATAGTTGGTAAACTATACGATTTTGCGTTAGAATCCTTAAAATAAATTTGAGAAAATTTGAATATGAGTTTACATATTGATGAATGTAAACTCTTAATGATTTCTAGTGTTAAATCCATGTAAATGGAGTGAAGAACTGGATTGAAATAGGTTAAAATGATAAGTTGGGGTTTTAGGGTTTAATTCTAATAGAAGTGGTTTAATACCCCAAATTAATTGATGTGTTACTTGTAAAACATAAATTAGATGTTTATGGAGCTGTTGGATGAGATTAGAAAAAACCAAAATGGAGAATAATGGAGGTTTGGATTTTTGGAGAAGAAGGTGAATAGTGACCAGCGTCGTTTCAGAATCGATTCGGCCAGGGCGAATCGATTCGACTCTTGGTCAAAAAATGAAAATTGTAGACCTTTTCGATACGGGCGGGCGGGCACCGACCGTGTATTTTTTTTAATTTATTTTTGGATTTACAATGATTTTTCTACGGAAGGCTGTCCGAGATCGAAATTGTTAGTCGGAAATTAAGGCTAGAATTATTTGGAGATAAATATTAGGGGTTCCCAAATAGAGTGTTAGGACTTCTAAAGGACTTTAGGAGATATGAAAACTTAGGTTCGTAGGAATAAATCCAAGTTATAATTTAAATGGAGATTGGATTGAGTTTTAGGTTTTTGGGATATATATAAAACCTAAGCAGATTTGGGGATTTAGGACTAGCCGAATCGATTCGGTAAGAGACAGTTTGAAAGTAGAACCATTTCGAATCGATTCAGACAGGCTGAATCGATTCGGTCCTTATATATTTTTTAGGTTTTCTCCATTTAAGTTTAGGGAGACTTAAATTATGGTTTTGGATATTATTATAAGAGTTTCTAAATGGGATGTTAGGACTCCTAGATGATGATTTGAGGATAAGTAAACCTCGAATTAATTTAGAGTACGATTCGGGGTATGGATTTAATTAATGTTTTAGGAGAAGAGACATTCGAGAAAATCATTCGGCAAGCGTGTATGGATATATTTATGCGGTTAGAATAAATATGGGCCAATTATAATTGAGAAAATCCTAGAATGTGATTAGGATGGAATTTAGGGTTATTGGTCATCATTATGTGAGATTGATAATTGGGGCCATTTATATATTTGAGGAATGATGTCGATTATCTATACGATGTGAGTACAGTATATATATTATATGATACGAATATGTATATATTGATATATCCATATGTACCCTTGGTTAGGCCGAGGGTGTACTCCACTGGGACGAGGTGAGGATTTTCTCTCAGTCAATATAAGCCTACCCTTCACCAGCCCCCAGATGACTCCTTAGGGGCTGACCCTTCATCAGGCAAAAGACGAACGCTCAGGGGGGGCGACCCTTTATCAGGCCCCAGACGACCCCTCAGGGGACCGACCCTTCATCAGGCACCAGACGACCCCTCAGGGGGGCCGACCCTTCATCAGGCCCCAGACGACCCCTCAGGGGGCGACCCTTCATCAGGCCCTAGACGACACCTCAGGGGGCCGACCCATCATCAGGCCCCAGATGACCCTCCGAGGGTACGACAGTACGAGGCCTGAATTAGGCCAGACACTACCAGAGGAAATTTTTCCCTCGGCCTCGTATCATAGGCCAAGGGTGACATCATCACAGCGCGTGGTTTGGGAGACGTGTGGAACAGTGCGCGTGAGGCTCATACGGCACGTGGAAGACCGTTATAACATAATCACCCCCTCACGTGAGGGAATATTATGTCATCATTTGGCATCCACAGGTCTCAACAGGAGATTGGCTAGATCATTATTCACATGCACCATGCATACTTGGGGAGTACACTACACCCCCCAAGACCTATATATACTTGTCACCAACAACCCTACAAATGGATGGATAATTGTAACCCTAGCTGAAACTCTGCTTGTACACATAGTAGAGAGAGAAAGTGAGCTTATGTGCATTGTATCCAAGGCCATGGATCACACACTCACAGTGGATGTAGGCCTAAGTGGCTGAACCACTATACATTATTGTATTATTCCTCTTATACTCATCTCCTTTTATATACTTATACATACACCTCTCCAGGACTTCCATGGTTACTACTGTTTGAGTTCATCATCACTTATTTGGTGGTGCTGAAACCCAGCATCATCAGTTTGGCGCCATCTGTGGGAACGAGAAGACATCTCTTCCTTTGTACAACTTGACCTCACTGGGGACTCTAGTGGTGAACAAGTTCTCCCCCTGAGAGGAGGTGTTTAACCATTGAAAGAGACCCATTAAGGTTCTCAAGCTCACCAGTCTTTTCTTCAGTTCAGCTTTTCATAGCTCAAACACATGGCACCGGAGATGCCACCACCACCACTTCCTCCACCGGATAGTGGAGTAGGACCCAGTTCCAGTCAGCAACCACCCCAGGCACCGTGCAAAGACCTGCCACCCCCACAGCTGGGGAGGGATGTTGCTGACCCCCGGCTTCTATGCCTGGGGATGCAAGGAAACCCATACCTGAGGACAGGTATGATGATCTGGAGGGGAGGAGGGCCCCATAGAATGCTGGGAGCCGTATGAGGTCTCTAATAATACTGTACGACCTCTCTAGGAGAGCATAGGGAAGTGTGGAAGTCAAAATCCTGACGATCCCCCGAGAGGCTTTGCTTTTGATCGCCTGAGCAGGGGGTCGGCCTTTGAGAGGCTGGGCCCAGTAAATGACCTGCGGGAAAAATTGTCCAAATCAAGGAGTGCTTCGAGGTCCAAAAGGGAGGCAGCAGATGGCCGACCCCACGGGGGCCGACCCCAAGGACGGGATGACGGTCAGGGGGAAGTAAACAACCGACACAGGCCAGCTGCAGCAGAACCCTCCGCCCATCTCAAAGAGGCGGCAGGGGATAACATCGTCCAAGCCGACCCTACGAGGCCCTGGAATGACTCGATCCAGCGACTGGAGGATAATATCGGTAATATACTAAAGATTCGGGACTCTCTTTAGAGAGGATACTCCATAGGCTAACCCTTTTGTGGCAAAGATAGTCAACTTCCCTACGCCATCAAAGTTCAAGCCACCTGTGGTAACCCCAAGATATGACGGGAGCACCAACCCTGTCCACCATATTGAGATGTATCAATCAGCAGCAAACATATACTCTATCTTAGATGAGATGAGGTGTCGTGCCTTCTCTGGTACTCTGAATGGGGCTACACATGTCTGGTACATGTCTCTTCCAAAAAACTCCATTGAAAACTTTAAGTAGTTGGCAGACAGGTTCATCCACAACTTCTGCTTTGGGGTGAGGCCACAGAAGAAGACCACACACCTGCTCTATGTTAAGTAGGGGAAGAATGAGAGTCTAAGAGACTACATAGCTAGATTCAACAAGGAAAAGTGAGAGGTTGAAGACTATGAGGAGAGCATAGCCATGGCCGCCCTCATTAGAGGACTCCAGAAGGGGAAGCTGCTATGGAAGCTTGTTGAAGACCCTCCGAGGACGATGGCGGAATTGTTGTCGATAGCAGGGAAGGTGATGAACGCTGAAGAGGCGATAGCCGCAAAATACGAAGATGAAAAAGGAGGCACCAGTGGGGGTAAGTACCCCAAGAAGAACAAAGAGGGGAAGAAGAGGTCTATGGATGACAAATTCGCTGATTACACCCCTCTAACGGTCAGCCGTGAACACATTCTCAATGAGATAAAGAGTGACCGATCCCTCAAGTGGCCTGATAAGTTGAGGGCAGCCCGCAACAAGAGGAACAAAAACTTATGGCGATAATTTCACCAAGACCATGGCCACGAGACAAACAAATGCTTCGCTCTGAATGACGAGATTGAAAGAATGTTAAAAGAGGGGAAGCTGAGGAAGTACGTTGATAAAAGTGCCTTCATAGGGGCCGAGGGGACGACCCCAAAAAAAAAGCGAGGCGATGCATGCCGAGAAGATCCTCCAAAAGGAGGGGACGACCCTTCTGATGAGGAAGACGACCCTGACCTCCCCCCAAGAGACGACCCCGACCCTGTCAAGATACGTAACATGATCTCTCTCGGTGTGGGGATGATCTCCAAGGGACTAGCAGGAGGAGGGTCAGAGGTGGCAGATAGGAAGGCCCACATAGCTGAAGCCAAGGCAGTGACGAAGACAGTACACTCAACCTCTCTGGAAGCAAAGTCAGAAAAGAGAAAGAAGGTCGATATGGACACTCTGATAGTGGGGTTCTCAAGAATGGACTTCAAAGGCCTCTTAGCCCCACATGATGACCCTCTCATCATCACTACTAGGGTACACGGATGTGAGGTGCCTAGGATCTTGGTAGATGGGGGTAGCTCTGCAGATGTGATATTTTGGCCGTGCTTCAAAGCCTTGGGTCTCACCTGTGCTAGACTTGTCCCATACCATCACCCATTGATTGGGTTCAGTGGAGAAAAGGTTCATCCCCTTGGAGTGTATGAGGCCGATGTCAGGATGGGGGACGAGTGGCCGAGATGGCTTACCAAGAAGGTCAGCTTCTTTGTGATAGATGAACATATCTTTTTAGCCTACAATATTATACTGGGGCGAGTATCCCTCAAGGGGTTTGGATCTGTGCCATCTACGGTCCACTAGATGATTAAATTTCCTACCCCTTATGGGGGGAAGTTCAGGGAGACCAGACGACAGCACGGGAATCTTATTACAACTCCGCTGAAGAAAGGAGAGGTCGCGAAAGAGGTAGAATCCATCATCCTCACTGAGGATAACCCGAAAAAAACCGTCCAAGTCGGCAAGTCTCTGAAGCCAAATATCAAGGAAGACCTCATTAAACTGTTGAGGAGAAAATAGAGCGTCTTTGCATGGAATCATGCAGATATGACGGGGATCTCCCCTGAGATCATGTGCCACAAGCTTAACGTGGTAGAGGGTGCAAATCCGGTAAAGCAGAAGAGGAGGATTTACTCTAGAGAAAAGTATGAGGTCATAAGGGATGAGGTCAAAAAATTAGAAGATGCCGAGTTTATCAGAGAAGCCATCTACCCTGAATGGGTGTCCAATGCAGTCATTGTCCCAAAGGCCAACGGGAAGTGGAGAATGTGTGTGGACTTCACCGACCTCAACAAGCATTGTCCCAAAGACAGCTTCCCTCTCCCCCGCATTGACCAGATGGTAGACGCTATCGCAGGCCATGAGCTCATGAACTTCATGGATTCCTATTAAGGGTACAACCAGATCTTCATGGACCCTAAAGACTCGGAGCAAACAACCTTCATTACCGACAAGGGACATACTGTTATAGGGTCATGTCTTTTGGCTTGAAGAATGCATGGGCAACGTATCAGCGCCTTGTAAATAAAATATTTGAAGACCAAATTGGGAAGTCTATGGAGGTCTATGTAGATGACATGCTGACTAAGAGTTTGAAGGCAGAGGATCATGTGGCTAACCTTGAGAGGACCTTTAACACGATGGACAAGTACCGAATGAAGCTCAACCCGACCAAGTGTGTCTTCGGGGTTGAAGCAAGGAAATTCTTGGGGTTTATCGTGAATCAAAGAGGCATTGAGGCCAACCTCAAGAAAATAAAGGCCCTCCTAGAGATGAAGATCCCCAAAACCATTAAAGACGTTTAGAGGCTCACGAGGCGAGTGGCTGCTTTGAATAGGTTTGTATCCAGAGCCACAGATAAGTATTTTCCGTTCTTCAAAATTCTCAGAAAGGCCTTCGAATGGAGCGAAGAGTGTGATGAGGCTTTCAGGGAATTAAAATCATACTTAGGGTCTCCCTTACTGTTGTCACGACCGGTAAAGGGCAAACAGCTACATGTGTACTTACCCGTCTCTGAATCAGCCATCAGCGCAGCCATTGTGAGAGAACAAGACGGGGTACAGAAGCCTATGTATTTCAACAGTAAGGCACCCAATGACACTTGCCTGAATATTTCTAAGGAAACTTCATGGATGGACCCTCTGATTAGATACATTAAAGAGGGGGAGATTCCAGAAGCAAAGCAAGAAAGGAAGAAGTTGAGATACAGAGCTGCAAAGTTCACTGTCATTGGGGACACCTTGTACAAAAAGGGGATTTTTCTCCCCTTACTTAGGTGTGTGCACCCATCTGAAGTTCCATCCATTTTGCAAGATGTGCACGAAGGATCATGTTCAATCCACATTGGAGGCAGGTCTTTAGCGAAGAGGGTGATCACCCAAGGGTACTGGTGGCCGACCTTGGGGAAAGATGCCACGGCATATGTAAAAAAGTGTGACAAATGCCAAAGATTCGCCACTATCCGTCACCAGCCCCATCAGCCTCTTACCTCCATTACATCTCCATGGCCATTTGCAGTGTGGGGATCGACCTAGTGGGCCCCTTGTCGAGGGCCATCAATAACTATCGGTTCCTCATTATAGCAATTGACTAATTTTCAAAATGGGTGGAAGCAGAGCCGATGGTAACGATCACGGAATAGAAGACCTTACAGTTCATCTGGAAAAATATTATATGCAGATATGGTCTCCCCAACACCCTCATCTCGGATAACGGGACTCAATTTAAGAATACATCTCTAGAGAAGTACTGTGAAAGGGTGAGTATCAAACAATTCTTCTCTACCCCAGGCCGACCTTAGGCCAACGGGAAAACGAAAGTCACAAACAGGACGATCCTAGACAGGATCAAGAAGAGACTTGAGGAGGCAAAAGGAAGATGGGTTGAGGAGTTATATGTCGTACTGTGGGCCTACAGGACGACGACAAAGACCTCTACTGGAGAAACCCCGTGTAACACCCCGCCTATTTAAATACGGGGTGGCCAGTCCCATACCAAATTAAAACAGAATATATAGTTGGCTCATTCTTAGCATCACTGTCGAAAACATTTACAACTCACCCAATACTCAATTAAGCTAGTGTTAAAAAATTTCCAAATTTAAATTTCAACAAAACCATTTTTAGTTTAAGAATAACACTACACATTTTATTCTACAACACTGATAACACAATAAATAACACAAAAGAATTTAAATGCAATTGGAATAAACATTCCCAAATAATATTAATCCATTACAGTAATCCTATCAGTAACAACTGTATAAAAAAAATGAATACAATAGTATTTGACCTCGATAGAAAATGATAACTGAAAATCCTTTGGGCGACATGCCCTAACTAAGAATACTGTGAATCAAAAAGATGATAAGCGTCTAAGCAAAACTTCCATAGCTCCATAGCTCGTCACAATCAACTATGGTTGGCGTCCCTGTTGCTGGACACCTGATATAGAGATACAATAGAAGAGAAAATATGCAAGGAAACGGGTCAGAGCCCGAATGTGTAGATTATTTTTAAAACAACAAGTATTTAACAAGTGCAATAAAGCATTTATTATGTACATATTAGATCCAACTCTCACTTTCTATTCTCACCTCTCAACTAGAGTGCACACTTAACGTTTTCCTATTAACCTCCTAGTTAATGGTTCCTCTTTTCTAGTCTCCGTATAATAATTCCATTCCCATATCATAATCCCCGTATGTCCCATACCATACGTCACATTATTATTCATTTACATTTCACCTTTATATAATTAGTTTCTCATTAACATGAATCATTACTCATTAATATGAATCGTTTCTCATTAACATGAGTTAAGCTTTTCAATTCTATAAGCATAACATTCATTAACTTAATTCCATTATCTTTCTCTATTCACCGTTATCTACAATTATCACCGTAGATAGATTTAACCACAATATATCCATTCAATCATTTAATCCATTATATATATATTCATATATAATACGGAACCTCGAGTCACAGCTGCGGTGCAATGCATTACTCTCCTATCATGTCCCATCATCGCAGGTCGCCGAATAGGGGACTAAAGGTTCGGTAAGATTCCACGAACCACAAATAACAACAAACAAATTGGAGGCGAGCATAGTTCTCATATCCATGGGTCACGCACATACCTACGTACCCACAGTCAGCGGACTTATCAACTCCCCGATAAGTCTTTCATAGACCTATGTTCTCGAGGGACAAATCAAAGATCCCATGGATTCATCAGGATATGACTGCCCTCACTCGCAAACCTCCCACCGATAGCAAGTAAGCTAGGTATGTCATACACATAAATCATCAATCAATCAAATAGGTATTATCATACCTATAATATAATATCAATAAGGTAATTATCACTACCCTAAGATATTTCCCATACGTAGCATTATATCTCTTTTAAATTCCACGTATTAAAATATCATATCTTTACTTCCTAATTTTATTATCCTCGCATCCTATAACATCTCTCCACTCCCGACGTCGTTAAGGTTCATGCGCGGAGCGTCTAGCAAAGTGAAATCCGAACAAGGAACCCTTTTAATACACTACTACTTAACTTCGTCGATCGAGGAGGTCCGAAAACTTCAACTATGCGATCGGGATAACCTCATACCCTCTTTCAACCAAATGTGTTCTAAACTCCCATCACACAAGATTCAAATAGGATTTCCCTCATCTTATATTCAGTAAGAAGTCACTAATATCCTACTGGTCCATAACATTATTTCTCCCGAACTACTACGAGTTTAATTCTCCTTTTAATTAAGGTTAAAACCTGATAGTTTCAAATCTCTTATAAACACATATTCTTTCACTTAGGATTAAACCCTCTTGTAAACTTAAGGATACCCAGGTGTTATATTCAATCACCCCTACTGGTCCTATCTTAAATCCTCATACATCCCCATTTGGAATTTAACAAATGAATCTAGCAACCGAAATTCCATTCAATATAATTTTCATCATTTAAATCACTCGAATCCAAATCAAATTAATTCAAATCTTATCAAGGGTTTACTGATATTTTCTAGGTCCCATAATATCCAAATAATAATCACCAAAGATCCGCAAAAGGTTTGGGATAAGAATCAACATTTAAAAAGAAATAACTTTACATATTCTGGGGAGGTCGATCGATCGAAGGCAGGGGTCGATCGATCGATCCCTCAGGTCACAGCCTGGTTTTTCTGCATTTCAGCAACTACGGGTTTCACCATTTTTACTCATTCAAACCTTCATATTAACCTCCAAAATGAGTTATAATTATGTCTACATGATATGTCAACATATATGAACAATTTCCAGTACTCTAAACATCTTAGAATCATCAAGGGATTGGATTAAAAAGCACGTTTATCTCCTTATTTCCAGAAAATTATCATCATATCATCTTCAAGAACACATCAATGGTTTTCATAATTTCTTCAACAGATTCATGACTATTTCGTGGATTAATATCAACCTAAAACATGAGTTTAATTCCTATATCATTTCAGTTTCCAGAAATCCATTTAATACTCCATTATTTCTTCCAAACATAAATAATCTTCTCTTTTCATACTATTCTAACATGGACAATATACAAACTTAAATTGCCATTATCAAACACTTGCCTTTACTGTAGGTCTGATCCTTTGGTGTAGTATATCTCAGTTGGTTGTCCCTTCTCCGGTCAAACTCCGGTGGTGGTTGGTGGTGGTGAACCTTGGTTCTTGTTCTTCTCCTTCCCAAGTGGGCGTTTCCCTTCCCAAGCACTCTTACACTCCCTCTAGGAAGATGGCTTCTCTAATTTGTGAAGAGGAGATGAATAACTCTCATACACTTAATCTACCAATACTTATAATAGTACCAAATCCGAAATCACTATTCATCCCCCCTAGAAAAATGACCAAAATGCCCTTTCGGGTTGTCTATTCATTTCCAAATGACCCGAGACTCAAAATTAACATCCAAATAGACTTTTCTGACTATTTCGAACCTTACGGATGCAACTACGCAGTCGAAATGACTATAAGTTCGATAGAAAATAAATTTCCTTTTTAATTTAATAAACTAGTCCCGACACGTCCCATACCGCGTCGGACTAAAAATATAAATTACCAAATTTATATCATACAATCATATCAATGACATCACATTCATATATTACCTAACTATCTTTAAGTAATATTCAGAATCATCCATTTTAATATCCACCGTTCGGATAAAACCCGAATGAATTAATTAATAATAAAATCTAATTAATCCATTAATTTAAAATATAACCCATTTTAAAAGTCATTTAAAATTACGGGGTATTACATACTTCCCCCCTTATAATAGAATTTCGTCCTGAAATTCAGGAATATAAGTCATACCGGTAAGGTCAACTCCGAGTATAAATCTCAGATCGCAAGAAATCCAAGATGTACCGCCCATACAGTACATTAACAAAATCCCTATCGATGTTATACGCCAAGCCTCACCATATAGTTTCAACTGAATCAAATTTAGACTTTACCCAACCTTCCCTATACCGTCCTCGTGACAAACTTTGGGAAAAATAAATGATCCTCTCGTAGTGAACGAATATATCCTGAAGCCTCAACTACTTACCTTTTTCACAATTATGAAAAATACTACAATTCAATCATCCAGGGCGCCCATACACCCTCTCGTACCGCTTTCAATATTAAAAGTTTTCGCAAAGGTTATAAACTCGTTTCCCAAAGACCTAACTTATTTCGACTCCCAACGGTTATTAGTTTCATGCGTGGGGTGTCTCGCAAGCGAAATCCAAACAAGGAGCCACCCCGATACACTACTTCCTAAAGTAGTCGGTCATCGAAACTCCTAAGGTCCTTTGTCAATAATATATAAAAATTTGGTTTTAAAAAAATCAGGTTTATCGAATTAAAACAAAAATTAGGTTGTATCGATTTCAAATAGGGTCTACGCATCTACTCTCTTATAGAAGACAAGATGCAGACATATGCTCTCATATACCACAAGTCAATGCACGCCGATAGTCAAATCACACTCGGACATGCTCAAGGTAAGTAATCCCATGATAAAAATCAAACCCACGTGATAACATGTAATATAAAGGTGTCCCACACCCCTCAGTGAGTCTACGTAAATAACAGTGCTATAGGCTATGTTTAGCAACCCTTTAGCCCACACAACATTTATCGTAACAAAATCAATATACGCTTCATAATCCTTAGATAGAAAACATACCCTCATTTGCGGGTGGTGGTTGTTGATTCACTGCCTGATGAACGTTATATACACGCCCGAACTGACCCTGCTGCGCGGGTGCTGCTGGAATGGGAGGTAGTGCTAGCACCGGAGCTGGAGCTGGAGCTGGAAGAGCAGCTGGTGGAAACACTGGTGCCTGTGGCTCCTGTCGAGCATGTTGTTGCTGAGGGAATTTGTCTTTCTCAGGACAATCTTGATGTTTATGGCCATACTTCCCACACATGAAACATTTTCCCACAAACTTTCCACCACCTTGCCCCTGTTGACCCCAAACCTGCTGGCCATTACCTCCCTTCCCTTAGCCCTGATGAGCCTGTCTCTGGCCCTATTGTCCTTTCCCAACACCTCTATCCTCAATTCGAGAATATCCATATCGCAAACGCTTAGCATAGTTTCCTGTCTGGGAACCCTGCTCACTCTGACGCTGATGACTCTTCCCTGGCTGAGTCCCACTAGAACTGCCCCCAATAGTCTTGCCTTGCAGGCCTGACCCAAAACCCCGCTTGACACCCTGATTATGGAAGCGGTTATCTTGGCAGTGGAGCATTGCAGCATTAAGAACATCTGCATACGTACGTAGTGAAAGATTCCCCAATAAATGTTGGCGAATTTTATAGTTCAACCCATCAGTGAACATTAGGACTCTCCTCTCCTCAGTAGGTACTTCAGCTGGTACCAAATTAGTTAATCTCGTAAACTCTTCCTCATATTTCGCCACAGTTTTCTCTCCCTGTTTCAAATCAAGTAGCTTCCGCCTCATCTCTGTCTGGATGGTGGAAGGAAAATACTTCCCATCAAACCGTATCCAAAAGTCTTGGATAGTCAATGTGTCCCTCTCCTCCATAGTGGTCGTAGCTTCCCACCATTGCAAAGCTGCCCCTACTAGCTTGAATGTGGTTAGTATTTGACGTTGAACCTCAGTGCATTCAATCATTCTCAAGTGCCGTTGGATATCTTTCCTCCATTGGCTAGCAGTCACAACATCTGATCCTCCCTAAAACTCAGGTGGGTGCGCTTTCTGAAAGGCATCCCTCGCTCGTTCCCATGCAGTAGGAAACACTTGCCCTTACGAGGGTGGCATAACCGGTGCCGGTGCAGGAGCCTGCTGAATAGCAGCTACAGCAGCATTGACTGCCTGAGCGATAATTTTAGCAACTTCGGCGGCAGTCATTGTACCCTGAGCTGGGGAGGGCTGAGGTACACGTCGAGGAGGCATCTGAAACGAGAAAACACTATCAGTATTTGATATCTCAAAATAGCTGAAGATCGTAAGCGTAAATAGAAAATCAATAATCCTACTCATAGGGCTCTACATCAAAGAACGCTAAGCTGAAGACACAATAAACCGTACAGATCCTAAAGGACACTAGAACCTGATGCTCTGATACCACCTGTAACACCCCGCCTATTTAAATACCGGGTGGCCAGTCCCATACCAAATTAAAACAGAATATACAGTTGGCTCATTCTTAGCATCACTGTCGAAAACATTTACAACTCACCCAATACTCAATTAAGCTGGTGTTAAAAACTTTCCAAATTTAAATTTCAACAAAACCATTTTTAGTTTAAGAATAACACTACACATTTTATTCTACAACACTGATAACACAATAAATAACACAAAAGAATTTAAATGCAATTGGAATAAACATTCCCAAATAATATTAATCCATTACAGTAATCCCATCAATAACAACTGTATAAAAAAAATGAATACAATAGTATTTGACCTCGATAGAAAATGATAACTGAAAATCCTTTGGGCGACATGCCCTAACTAAGAATACTGTGAATCAAAAAGATGATAAGCGTCTAAGCAAAACTTCCATAGCTCCATAGCTCGTCACAATCAACTATGGTTGGCGTCCCTGTTGCTGGACACCTGATATAGAGATACAATAGAAGATAAAATATGCAAGGAAACGGGTCAGAGCCCGAATGTGTAGATTATTTTTAAAACAGCAAGTATTTAACAAGTGCAATAAAGCATTTATTATGTACATGTTAGATCCAACTCTCACTTGCTATTCTCACCTCTCAACTAGAGTGCACACTTAACGTTTTCCTATTAACCTCCTAGTTAATGGTTCCTCTTTTCTAGTCTCCGTATAATAATTCCATTCCCATATCATAATCCCCGTATGTCCCATACCATACGTCACATTATTATTCATTTACATTTCTCCTTTATATGATTAGTTTCTCATTAACATGAATCATTACTCATTAATATGAATCGTTTCTCATTAACATGAGTTAAGCTTTTCAATTCTATAAGCATAACATTCATTAACTTAATTCCATTATCTTTTTCTATTCACCGTTATCTACAATTATCACCGTAGATAGATTTAACCACAATATATCCATTCAATCATTTAATCCATTATATATATATTCATATATAATACGGAACCTCGAGTCACAGCTGCGGTGCAATGCATTACTCTCCTATCATGTCCCATCAGCGCAGGTCGCCGAATAGGGGACTAAAGGTTCGGTAAGATTCCACGAACCACAAACAACAACAAACAAATTAGAGGCGAACATAGTTCTCGTATCCATGGGTCACGCACATACCTACGTACCCACAGTCAGCGGACTTATCAACTCCCCGATAAGTCTTTCATAGACCTATGTTCTCGAGGGACAAATCAAAGATCCCATGGATTCATCAGGATATGACTGCCCTCACGCGCAAACCTCCCACCGATAGCAAGTAAGCTAGGTATGTCATACACATAAATCATCAATCAATCAAATAGGTATTATCATACCTATAATATAATATCAATAAGGTAATTATCACTACCCTAAGATATTTCCCATACGTAGCATTATATCTCTTTTAAATTCCACGTATTAAAATATCATATCTTTACTTCCTAATTTAATTATCCTCGCATCCTATAACATCTCTCCACTCCCGACGTCGTTAAGGTTCATGCGCGGAGCGTCTCGCAAAGCGAAATCCAAACAAGGAACCCCTCCAATACACTACCACTTAACTTTGTCGATCGAGGAGGTCCAAAAACTTCAACTATGTGATCGGGATAACCTCATACCCTCTTTCAACCAAATGTGTTCTAAACTCCCATCACACAAGATTCAAATAGGATTTCCCTCATCTTATATTCAGTAAGAAGTCACTAATATCCTACTGGTCCATAACATTATTTCTCCCGAACTACTACGAGTTTAATTCTCCTTTTAATTAAGGTTAAAACCTGATAGTTTCAAATCTCTTATAAACACATATTCTTTCACTTAGGATTAAACCCTCTTGTAAACTTAAGGATACCCAGGTGTTATATTCAATCACCCCTACTGGTCCTATCTTAAATCCTCATACATCCCCATTTGTAATTTAACAAGTGAATCTAGCAACCGAAATTCCATTCAATATAATTTTCATCATTTAAATCACTCGAATCCAAATCAAATTAATTCAAATCTTATCAAGGGTTTACTGATATTTTCTAGGTCCCATAATATCCAAATAATAATCACCAAAGATCCACAAAAGGTTTGGGATAAGAAACAACTTTACATATTCGGGGGAGGTCGATCGATCGAAGGCAGGGGTCGATCGATCGATCCCTCAGGTCACAGCCTGGTTTTTCTGCATTTCCGCAACTACGGGTTTCACCATTTTTACTTATTCAAACCTTCATATTAACCTCCAAAATGAGTTATAATTATGTCTACATGATATGTCAACATATATGAACGATTTCCAGTACTCTAAACATCTTAGAATCATCAAGGGATTGGATTAAAAAGCATGTTTATCTCCTTATTTCCAGAAAATTATCATCATATCATCTTCAAGATGTAATACCCCGTACTTTTATGGATATTTATTTATGGGATTTATTTAATTGAGAATTAATCCAGATAATATGGCTTTATATGAATATTAAAACTATTGAAATTGTTGCGAGATTGAAATACGGCAATTTGGGAAATTTTGTTGAGACGCGCGTGACAGTCGCGTCAGGAATATAATTATTTGAATTAAAAAGTGAATTTTATTTTTATCAACCGTATGGTCATTTTGAGTGCACCAACGAGTCCAGAAGGGTCGAAATAGTCAGAAAACACGAGCCGGGGGTTTAGTTTGGGTCCCGGGGCATTTTTAGGCCATACAAGCAACCCAAAAGGGTAGTTTGGTAATTTCGGAAATTGGGTAATTAAAACCCACGAAAATTAGAGTTAAAAATCTGACTTAGTCTTAACCCACTAAGCCATTTTCCAACCCCAATCTAGGTAGTGGGCTACGGGAGAAGTTTAGAAACCTTAAACTTGGCAAAAACCAACCCCACCTCCATTATCATCTTGAGAAGAACTTGTAGAGAGAGAGAGAAAGAGAAGAATTCTGCAGAGAGAGAGAGAGGACAATTCAACCTTCAAGATTCAACCTCAAATTCAGAGAAAGATTAGAGGCAAGTGATTTAATTACAATTGATTCAATGTTATTCTTTTCCATGTTTAGGAAAATTATCGAATTTATCTTGGAAGATTGATATAGGCCCATGAATTGGAAGGTTAAAACTATGAACTATGTTAGGGACTGCATGTAGAAACATTCTGGACGAATTATGAATTCAAAATTATGACCCTTGATGATCTAAAAACGGATTTAAGAAGAGATTTATTAATGTTCTTGAAAAAAATAGGAAACTAGGGTTCTTGATGAAGTTTTGATCCAAACAAAGTCCCTGGTTGATGAATTATTGGTTTTAGAACGTTAACAATGTTGTAGGATGGTTGTATGATGATATTATAACATTATATTAGAGTTTGATTCATTAAAAGGATGTTTCATGATGATTTGAAAACTGCAAAATGAAACAGTCCGTAGCCATACCTGGTGCGTTCGATCGATCGACATTCATCAGTCGATCGATCGACCACCATCGATCGATCGAAGGTAAAGGTCGATCGATCGACCTTCCCAGAATGATTAAAGTTTTCCCTATTTAAATTTTAATGATGTTAACCCTTGGAAAATATTATTGGAGACCTTATGAATACCCTTAAACTTAAGGAAGACTAGTAGGCATGGTAATGAATTTTGGACCTTAATTAGAATTCAATTTGAGGAATTATTCTAAATCTAATGGAATTCGATGTGTGAGATAATATTTGGGTTAAAAGAGTAAATTTTAATAATTTGATGAAATGAGGTTTGGGGCAGAAGTAAGGACCTTAGGAATAATGATGTTATATGTGGGAATAATAGGAAACTTAATAATCTCTTTGAGATAGGTTTTAAGTATAAGAAACTATGACGTGAGACGTGTCGACGGTTTAAATTTTATATTATCGGGAGACTTAAAATATATAAAATTGGAATAATGATATAAGGATGTAGAGTATACCTTTATTAATATTGAGATATCTAAGATGTGTGAATGCTTAGTATATGATTTTTATGTGTATGACATACCTACCATACTTGCTATCACGGGAGGTTTACGTTCGCTTAGGGCATCTAATCTTTGTGTTGCCCGGATTTAGATTGGTACCTCGAGGACATAGTTCAAGAGAACGACTTATTTGTGAGTTAATAAGCCAACTGACTATGGAGCGTAGGTATGTACGTGACCATGGATATGTTGAATTATGTTCGCCTCCATTTTTGTGTGTGGTGCTTATTCCAACAATTCCTGAGAGATTCGGAAGTTGTAATCCTTATGTACGTGATGTACCGGGATGGATAGCAGAGTATGTGTGCACCGCATCTTAGCCTCGGGGTGCTTGTATTGTATATTTATGATGTGAATAATATACGGTTAAAGGAAAAAGGATTTTTTTATGTTTAATTGTGAACTATGCTTATTGTAACATTATGAAGATAAAAAGGGGACTTATACCAATAAATGGTTTTTTTAATAATTGGGAATCCGAGAATTAAAGTAGAACTCTCTATTTAATTGTTAAGGTTGGAAATAAAAACGTGAATCGAGTAGAAAGGTTAGAATCTCTTTTGAACTAGATAGATTTGAGAAACACATGAATGGGTACATGAACGTTAGGAGTGCACAGTTAGACGAGAGGTGAGTATTTCATGTGAGGGCACGTCCTAACATGTATTTTGCATTTATTGTTTGAAATGTTATTAAAGCACTTGCTGTTTTTAAAATACTCTCCACTTTCGGGCTCTGACCCGTTTGCTTTCAAATCTATTTTTTTGTAAAAACCTTTTAGGTGCCTAGCCACAAGGACACCATGCATAGTATTTCCATTCAGGTGACGAGTTGTAGCTGTTGTGGAAGTTACAGGGCCTTGACAGTAGACGCCTCTTTTCTAGTCTTGATTCCATATTCAGTTCCATCATTGTAGGGCATGTCGCCCATTTCTATTAGAGACATCTTATATTTTAGTTATTCAGTCTTCGGTTTGTAATTAATTCAGGATACACTATTTCATTCATTTCAGTTGTGGGATTGTTGTGAGGAGTATTTCCTCCAAACTTATTATTATTTGTTGGTTATTCTATTGCTTCTTTATGGTGAATGGTTATTTTATTCTTTCATAATTCTTTTATTGCATGTTAATCAGATTTAATTTAAAATTTGACAACTTACTTTTTAAATACTAGGTGGTTAGTAATCTTTAAAATGTTTTTGACAGTGATGCTATTAACTGAACCAACTTGGCATTTTGTATTAATTTAATAAAGGAGTAGCTACCCGGTATTTAATTAGTCGGGGTGTTACAGGTTGTATCAGAGCATCAGATTCTAGTGTCCTTTAGGATCTGTACAGCTTATTATGTTTCCGCTGAGCTTTCTTTGATGTAGAGCCCTATGCTTAGGAATGTTGATATCTTTGGTAAGATTTCGTTCTCCTGCTATGATGTATATGATGGCGAATCGTATTGCGATCAGGTGTGTTCGTGTGCCGAACAATGTAGTACGTCAGGCGAAGACAGTTGGGTGAACAGCAGGAGGCAAATATATATCGAGGTTAATTTAATTATTTAAAGAAGGATGACCGTAGTTGAAGTCACCGATACTATGGCACGGAAGTCCTGGATAATATAGAAGGCTAAGGCGCGACTTGACACTTCCGGGTACAACTATAGTAGGAATGGGGTCAAATTAGACACATCCAACAAGGTTGGAATGGGAGAGAGAGTTAGGTGTAACATCGAAGAAAACCAGCAGTGGCAATACTCGAAATGCGGAGATGGCGTGTGCTAGTCGAACAAACGTAATATATCCGAAGGCTTGGACTTGTGTCGGAGTATGGCCAATCGAGAGTGAAAATTTGAGGAAAATTTTTCTTGTCTCGTAAGAGCGGAGATTCAATGGTGAGAAATAAGCAACCCACTTAAAAGTGTAATGTGATGTCGAGAGGGTGTACACGTATGGTCTGACCATAAGTTCCTTCATCAGATGTTCAGGTCGAAAGGCGAATGTTATTCTGAACTCACATAAGAGGGCCAAACAGGGGTCAACTTGTGAGGAGAAATTTAATGTTGTAGTGAACCCTACACCGGGTGAAGTAGGTGAAACGGAGAAGGGGATATTAAAGGGAAAATTTACATAGAAGAATTTCTAGTCCTTATGGCAGAGTTCTGCTTGGACGGTTAAAGCAAATGGTATTGTCGTATAGTGTTAATTTGGAGGTAAAAATCCCCGGGTGGGGAGACGCAAGAATCGAGAACTTTATATAAAGTAAGACTGGGGAAAACTGGTGTTGGAGACGCACCACAATGGGAAGACCCAACGGAGAACCAGTTAAAATGATTCGGATAGCTGAATTATTACCGAGCGATGGTGATTTATGTAAGAAATGTGGAAATTAGTAGCATGTTCCTTAGGGGCGTCAAAGATAAGGGAACAACGGAGGTGGTCATCAGAGTTGAGACTACCAACGTCCGAGAGGATGGACCACCTTAACATGATTTGTGAGACAAAAGATAAGTGGAGTATGTGTAGAGATATTTCTGTGGGGAGTGAAACCCGTGCGTTATAAAAATTTTCCCGATACAAGAGTAGGGATCAAGGTATTGTGCCTGGCAAGGGCATCAGTTAATAAAATATTTGGGTTGGTACGGACATGTGTGGTAAGTCCAGGAACCATTTTAGCAGCCGGGACGATTATTGGGGTAGAAGTATGAGTTATATCCTCAGATGAGGATGCGTGTTAATTGTGGCACGAATGAGTTGCTACATTTGTCATAATTGTTATTCTCGCTTGAGAGTCGAATTTAGTGAGTATACCAGTAATTCAATTATTTATATGAACATTTTCCCTGATAGTGTGGGGGTTACTTTTATTGTCGTCCGCGGAGGATGAATGGGTATATTGATAGCGATTTACAATTTATTGAAATTACTCGTTTTAGTGCTATATTACACGAGTATGATATGATATTATTTATGGTTTTATATATATATATATATGATTATACCGATAGTGTGCTGGTATTGCAAGTTTATTGGGATTGCCACCTTGGGGTAGCATGTTTTGTTCTGGCGAGGCCCCATCTGTGAGAGGGCCGGACTCGCAATTGTACTTTTGTATATATAGGTATATATATATATATATATATATATATATATATATATATGAATATGTTGTGATTTCAAAAAGGTATATGGTCTTGGATATTTAATCCCAATATGCGTAGAAATTAAATTGTTATGAGTCGTATGTAATTAGTCTACTAGTCAGCAAAGAGTTAGCTGGTGGTTATAAGTAACACTAGAGAGGTCGTAACAAAAAGAGTACATTGTTTTATCACCCGTTAGAGAGTTGGAAGTTTATACTCATAGTTGTGTGTCTGGGGACGGGAATTTGAGGATCTTAAATATCTCGCATGTTGTATATGAAATGTGATTCCCATCACTGTAAAGAGAAAAGTGTCTTTCAGAAGGAGTTCCTTGGTTATGTATAATTGCGAACTGAGATGAAACTTTGTTGTTAAAAGGCGAGAGTGTAGGGGTACATATTTTGGACAGGGCTTAACGGATTCCGATGACCGACAATGTTAGGTAGTAGTGTATCGGGGGGGTTCCTTGTTTGGATTTCGCTTTGCGAGACACTCCACGCATGAAACTTAGCGTAAAGTTGGAAGTAAGGAAATATGTGGCCCTTCGTTCATGATTTGGATACCTCTATCGTTATGGCAGTACGTAGTTATAAAGGGAAGTTACAAGGAGTAAATTATGAGGTACGGCCATTAGAGCCAGTTGTTAGTAAATTACGATATAAGTACTAATAATGTTGGTTTTGTCACGGTGTGTTGAAGGACGCATTGAGGATAAGGAGGATTTAGGATTTCTAATTCCGAAGCTATTGAGAACGCCCAAGTGGCATGGCACCATTGTATTTACAGTGACAATAAAGAGTTTGGGATTTGTATGAAGCGTATATAATGTTTAAAAACCGTATGGTTGGGTTATAAGGGGCGTAGACATCTTGATTTTCTAAAGTGTAAATCAAAGGAAGAGGGAACATAGACGGGTAAGATTATTACTTATGAGATTAAACGTCATAAGAAAAGGTGTAAGTAAATATCATGTGTAGTCAGTGTAGCACGTACAAATTTGGAGAAAAGGAAGTAGAAAACCATTTAATAAAAGGATATCTCTTGAGAAGGCGAATAAATTATTATGAGCAATTTGGAGTAGAATTCCGATCAATCCAATGTTGAGGGTAATTCAAGAGTAAATAGAATGAGGATGTCAATCAGGTATAAATTCCAGATATGCACAAAGTGGTGAAAAGTGTAAAGGTCTAAACTTTTGGTATTCGTCGGGAGAATAAGATCATTAAGTATCATTTAACGGGGAAAATTTTATGTGAATATCGGCATTAAAAGAGGTATAGTAAGTAGTAGAACAGTTGGGGTTAGATGATATAATTTTGTATCAAGATGACGATTCCAAGAATGGGAGGGTCAAGTTGGATAATTTTCTTGCGACGTAGCCAAATTATTGATAAGTAATGAGTTCCTTCGATTATGTGGGACATGTTGTCCAGAAGGAGAGAAATTGTTATATACTTGGGGTGATTTGCACTATTAGATAGTGAACACGCCGGTACGTGGTTCGACGTAGTATTATTTAGAACTGGGATGAAATCCCCGAAATCCACATTTAGGTGGGGTGACAATAAGTAGTGGGAAATAACGATTCACACTGAGGGTGGTATCACCTAAAAATCGAGGTGCAGGCGCAAGGTGACTAACGACTGTTGGATTGTATGAAAGAAATTTTGGATTCATTGTGATATTTTCAATTCCAAATCGGGTGTAACTAGTGAGGTATATAGTAGTCATGAGGAGAAGATATTACCTAATGGTAGAGTTGGGGGAAATGCACCCATATCTATTTATAGTGGACAAGGTGCTTACAAGGGTTTGTGTGACACCAACAGGCTGAAGTGGATTTCCCTTCTGTAAAAGTCACAACGTTGGGATATTTCAAGGAATGGACAAGTGTAGTCAGATGTGTTATTGATTCATCCCAGGATGGGAGTTTGGAGTTTTGGATGAACGCGGGAGATAGTAGTGAGGTGCGGACTCACAATACTAATAAAAATAATGCGGCTATTTTATTCGAATGTTGTTTAATAAGAGCACAACGTGAGGTGCATTTATCAAAGATTATTCTGATAAGGTATCAAGTATGTTAAACAAGCTTATTGTGAAGCGAAGGGTTTTAATGATTTGGGATTTTCTTTATATTTTGTTTGGAACACTGGAGGGTACCGAATTTTTCCAGGTATGCCTTATTTTTCCGAATTTCGGGATGAAATTATGTTATTAGGGGGGAAGTATGTAATACCCCGTACTTTTATGGATATTTATTTATGGGATTTATTAAATTAAATGGGAATTAATTGAGAATTAATCCAGATAAAAATACTAGCGAGATGCGAATTGGTATTCGATTTTAATGAGTATATATGGCTTTATATGAATATTGAAACTATTGAAATTGTCGCGAGATTGAAATACGGCAATTTGGGAAATTTTGTTGAGACGCGCGTGACAGTCGCGTCAGGAATATAATTATTTGAATTAAAAAGTGAATTTTATTTTTATCAACCGTATGGTCAAAATCCGAAATCACTATTCATCCCCCCTAGAAAAATGACCAAAATGCCCTTTCGGGTTGTCTATTCATTTCCAAATGACTTGAGACTCAAAATTAACATCCAAATAGATTTTTCTGACTATTTCGAACCTCTCGGACGCAACTACGCAGTCGAAATGACTATAAGGTCGATAGAAAATAAATTTCCTTTTTAATTTAATAAACTAGTCCCGACACGTCCCATACCGTGTCGGACTAAAAATATAAATTATCGAATTTATATCATACAGTCATATCAATGACATCACATTCATATATTACCTAAATATCTTTAAGTAATATTCAGAATCATCCATTTTAATATCCACCGTCCGGATAAAACCCGAATGAATTAATTAATAATAAAATCTAATTAATCCATTAATTTAAAATATAACCCATTTTAAAAGTCATTTAAAATTACGGGGTATTACACCCCGTTCATGCTAGCTTATGGCTCAGAAGCCGTCATCCCCACCGAGATTGGGTTTCCTACTCACAGGGTCCAAATGTATGATCCACAGAGAAATACGGAAGAGAGGAGACTTGACTTAGACCTGATTGAGGAAAGAAGGGAAGATGCCGAGATAAGGCAAGCCGCATACTAGCAGAGGACTGCAAGGTTCTACAACGAGAGGGTGAAGCAGAGGCCAATTGTAGTGGGGGACTTAGTCCTCAAAAATACCTGGAAAAAGCCCTACAAGCTCCATCCAAATTGGCACAGCCCATATAAGGTCATCGATGAAGTCGTCCCTGGGACCTATAGACTAGAAAACCTAGAAGGGGAACCCTTCTCCAACCCCTCGAATGCAGATCATTTGAAGAAATACTATCAGTAATTTTGTGAGGTCCTATCGGACGACAGTTGTAATGAATGTGTTGCTCTAACAGAACACTTGGAAAGTTAATGAGAATGTCACATTGGTCCCTCATTTTATGTTCGATTAAAGAAAGTGCGATTGGGATAATGCTAGCTAAGTCCACCCTCGACTATAATGAGGATCAATGGTGGGGACGACCCCACCTTTACCCTCAAAGAAAGCCGAGGGAGGACTTAATCAAAAACCATTAATTTGGTAAAAGCAACCCTCGGCTATAATGAGGGTCAATGGTGGGGACAACCCCACCATCTCCCTCAAGAAAGACGAGGGAGGACTTAATCAAAAACCATTAATTTGGTAAAAGCAACCCTCGGCTATAATGAGGATCAATGGTGGGGACGACCCCACCTTTACCCTCAAAGAAAGCCGAGGGAGGACTTAATTAAAAACCATTAATTTGGTAAAAGCAACCCTCGGCTATAATGAGGGTCAATGGTGGGGACGACCCCACCTTTGCCCTCAAGAAAGATGAGGGAGGACTTAATCAAAAACCATTAATTTGGTAAAAGCAACCCTCGGCTATAATGAGGGTCAATGGTGGGGCAACCCCACCATCGCCCTCAAGAAAGACGAGGGAGGACTTAATCAAAAACCATTAATTTGTTAAAAGCAACCCTCGGCTATAATGAGGGTCAATGGTGGGGACGACCCCACCTTTACCCTCAAAGAAAGTCGAGGGAAGACTTTATTAAAAACCATTAATTTGGTAAAAGCAACCCTCGGCTATAATGAGGGTCAATGGTGGGGACGAACCCACCTTTGCCCTCAAGAAATACGAGGGAGGACTTAATCAAAAACAATTAATTTGGTAAAAGAAACCCTCGGCTATAATGAGGGTCAATGGTGGGGACAACCCCACCATCGCCCTCAAGAAAGACGAGGGAGGACTTAATCAAAAACCATTAATTTGGTAAAAGAAACCCTCAGCTATAATGAGGATCAATGGTGGGGACGACCCCACCTTTACCCTCAAAGAAAGTCGAGGGAGGACTTTATTAAAAACCATTAATTTGGTAAAAGCAACCCTCGGCTATAATGAGGGTCAATGGTGGGGACGACCCCTCAAGAAAGACGAGGGAGAACTTAAACATCAACTAAAATTGGTAGAAACCACCCTCGGCTATAATGAGGGTGAATGTTGGGGACGACCCCTCATTCACCCTCAAGAAAGACGAGGGAGGGGTTAGTGATATTGTTAATATAAAAAATTCGCGATACAAATCACACAAGAGACGAGTATAGAAGACAATAAGAGAGATGATATTATAAATGAAATATTACAAGAGGATGTTTGTTCTACAAAATTAAGGTATTTTCAAGGGGTACATAAAGAGGGTATTGGCTACAAACAACCACCCTATTGAGCAGCATCAGAGGGCAGGGCCTCAACATCAATAAGAGAAGTCTCCTCAACGACCATGACAGGCTGATCTTCTGACGTGCCGATACCCTCAACGTGCACTTGAGACTCCACCTGCCCCAAAGCCTCAGCAATCAGGGGGTCGTCCAATTGGAGTGCTTCGATAGAGGGGCGGACAGAAGATACTGCGTCGGCAAACTTAAGGATGACCCACCGACAGGCCGTTCTAATCCCCCTCTCTAGGTATTCAAGATCGAATCCTTGAAACACATCCGAGAGTTTGAAGGCCTCCACAGCATCGGCCTCGGCTTTCTTTACAGTCACCTCAAGATCGGTCTTGAATTGAACCCCCAAGTTGGTCAATGCCTCGTCCTTCTCCTTTATAAGCGCGTCCTTGGCCTGTAAGTCTCCATCGTGCTGCCTCGTCAACTCATCCAAGACCCTGGCATGTTCGGTCCTGGCACTCTCCAGTTTAGCCCTTGCAGTCTCCAGCTTTGTCTGCAGATCAGCCTCACGTTTAATGTCCCTCTCGGCCTCATGAAATTTTTGTTCATTCTCTGCCATCCACTTGGTGGCTGAAGTAAAGGCACAGACAGACTGCACAGAAAAATGATAAACAGTTGTTAAGAGGCCAATGAAACTGTTAGTAAAAAATTTATCAAGAAAAATTATGAATAAGTACCAGAGCCAGAGTGTGCAGACCGTAGTCATACACCTTCGCAGGGGGCATCTTGGACAATAACTCATAATCGGCAACCGAGGGGGCAGAAAACATAGACGCCTTTGCCGCCCTCAGGTTGGCAATAAGAGAAGACGGCTCAGCCTTTAGAAATACCAAGTTTTGGGACCAGAAGGCCCCCATACTGGAAGAAGAGGCGGTCCCCTCAAATGCCTTCACCCTTGCCCTCGTCCTAGAGTCTGGTCGAGGGTCAACGAGGACTTCTGGCTCTTTCCTCTTTTGCCTGTCGGAGGTCGGCTCAACATCCATCGGCCCCACAGTCTTTGTCTTCCTCGGAGCTTGCTGAGGCTCCTTGCCTTTTTTCTTGCCCAAACCAGATAGTAAGCTCGGGGCAGTCATTTCCAAAGGTGGTCTGATATGCCTGGAGGATTACCTGAAAAGAGGACGACATGTCAGAAAAATGCAGAGTCAAAGATGAAACACTTTAAAAAATAAATATTGGGCAAAAATAATATAACTCACATAGTTCAGTTAGGGGGCCGACCCTCAGACCAGCTTCCTTGAGGAACCGAGGGGTCATCAAATCTTCAAACTTGGCAAGGTCACCCCCTCTCCCTCGTTCTCTCAAATACTCAACTATGTCTTTCTCATCCAGACTAAGTCCGGTATCTGACCTGGCCTTCATCGAGGGGTTAAACCATCTTCTTGGAATCCTCGGACCATCGTCCAAATGTTGAGCCTCAATGGAAAATTCCCACTCTCCAGAGACGAACAAAAATATCTTCTTCCAATCGTGTTTGGAGGTTTGTGCCACGTGGAGAAGTTTTTTATCAGACCTCCTCGCCCCCAGGTGATAATACCCAGGCTGTTTGGATGAGGAAAAGATATTGTAACAGGCCAAAAATATGTCGGCTGAGGGCTCATCAGTGAAAGCATTCTTCCACAAGGAGATGTAGCCGAGCATCGTCCTCCAGGAATTAGGAGGAAGCTGAGAGGGGGCAACGCCGAGGGTTGACAGTATATTAACAATGGCAGGGTGCAAAGGGAACCTAACACCTACCTTGAACATCTGTTCGTACACTGCTATCTCTCCCTCTTCACCCTCAAAGACCCTCTCAGACTCAGAGGGAACCCTCATACTTATGTGGGGGGGCACACCAAATGCATGCCTCCACAGCAGAATGTCACAATCCCTGACTGAGGAAATATGGGACGAGGAATGGGAGGTGTCAACTGGGTCAGCATCTGAGTCCTCACCATCATCCTCAGCCCCCTCTCCCTCGGCCTCATCACCTGTCAGAGGCCCATGAGAAAAAGCCATCTGGAAAGCGTGGGGGACAAAGTTGTCATAGGGACAGCCCTGGAAGGGACCGCACCCTCGGCCTATCGGCCTTGGCTTAGATCAGACGTCTCTCCTCTCCCAGAAGGCCCGGCGCTAGTTGGTGATGACGCTCTCTCATCCATTTCTCCTGAATGACTCTCGGTTGGACGATAGGATGACCCACAAGACTCAGATGGTCTTATTGTGGATAGAGGAATGGGGAAAATGGGTCGCACCCAATTAGGGTCGGCCCCTCGTCTTCTCTCCTCCTCTCCCTCTACTCGTCTGATTTCAACAAATAACTTCTCTCTCAGGGAAGGTAATTCCTCAACTAAACTGTAAAGCCTTCTAAGCATTAAGGGGAAGACCCTACACTAAGAAGAATTTGTTCAAGCCAATTACAAACAATCTCACAGTTGACCAGGTTGGACTTTTTGATCAAAACCAAAGAATTAAAGGGTTTTATCAAGAACATTCAAGAACAGACCATCGAAAAAGATGCCGGAAAAGTTATGAAATAGCCTAAGGAAAATCTAACCCTACGAGACTAAAACAAGAAAGCAAACAGAAATGAAGATGAAGAGGGCACTAGGGCAGAGGGATTACCTGAGAAGAAATAGCAGGACTGCCAAACTGGAAACGTCGAAATTGCAGAAATGGCTGGAAAGCTGGTGAGAAGCTAGAGAGAGAGAGTTCAGGCGCGAAGAAGAAGAAGAAGAAGAAGAAGAAGAAGGGAAATAAAACTTCAAAAATCTATTTAAATACCTTGCCAATGAGTGGGCCCACTAACCAATGGAGAGCACAGCCCACGAGGACATCATTAGGGCACAAAGTCCTAAGCAGTGTGCAGCCACCACACCTAGAAGACTGGAACAACATTGGATAAAAGCTTGACAAGTATCACATCAGCTTGATAGGTGTCATTCATCTAACTGACCATACATGCATCTCAAGGGCGACACTATCCCTCAGCCATCTCGAACAACATCGATGGCTAAGGGCTGGGGGTGATTGATATATCCATATGTACCCTCGGCCAGGATGAGGGTGTATTCCACTGGGAAGAGGTGAGGATGTTCTCTCAGTCAATATAAGTCGACCCTTCATCAGCCCCCAGATAACCCCTCATGGGCCGACCCTTCATCAGGCATCAGACGACCCCTCAGGGGGGCCGACGCTTTATCAGCCCCAGACGACCCCTCAGGGGGCCGACCCTTCATCAGGCACCAGACGACCCCTCAGGGGGGCCGACCCTTCATATGGCCCCAGACGACCCCTCAGGGGGCCGACCCTTCATCAGGCCCTAGATGACCCCTCAGGGGGCCGACCCTTCATCAGGCCCGGGACGACCCATTAGGGGATCGACCCTTCATCAGGCCCCAGACGACCCTCCGAGGGTACGACAGTACGAGGCCTGAATTAGGCCAGACACTACCGGAGGGAATTTTGCCCTCGACCTCGTATCACAGGCCGAGGGTGACATCATCACAGCGCGTGGTTTGGGAGATGCGTGGAACAGTGTGCGTGAGGCTCATACGGCACGTGGAAGACCGTTATAACATAATCACCCCCTCACGTGAGGGAATATTATGTCATCATTTGGCATCCACAGGTGTCAACAGGAGATTGGCTAAATCATCATTCACATGCACCTACATACTTGGGGGGTACACTACACCCCCCAAGGCCTATATATACTTGTCACCTATAACCCTACAAATGGATGGATAATTGTAACCCTAGCTGAAACTCTGCTTTTACACACAGTAGAGAGAGAAAGTGAGCTTATGTGCATTGTATCCAAGGCCATTAGTGCCCATACTTAGTGGATCACACACTCACAATGGATGTAGGCCTAAGTGGCTGAACCACTATACATCATTGTCTTATTCCTCTTATACTCATCTCCTTCTATATACTTATACATACACCTCTCCAGGGCTGCCATGGTTACTACTGTTTGAGTTCATCATCACTTATCTGGTGGTGCTGAATCTAAGCATCATCATATATATCTGTGTGAATGGTCTATATATATTTATGTGAAGCATACCCCCTCTATGCTATCATGGGAAGTTGCGCGATGTGGGTGAGGCCCTGGCTTGAGGAGCAGGGAGCGTATAGTCCCCAAGTCATAGCATCCATTTTTATATTGTGTGATTTTTATTAGGGGTGAGACGTGGTAGGTATGTTTCGTCTCACTTTTGGGGAGGAACTATGACCGCTTCCCATACGTTTTGATTTATTTTATTACCATGACGGTGTGATAATAGTCCGATATATGGTAACTTGGAATAAAGTGAGTTATTCCTGGAAGATGATAGCATTAAGAGACTGCATCCTCGAGTTATAGCTCGTTGGGATGGTTATTATACTTGTGTGTATAGTATATTACTTGTGTATGAGAATAAGATATTATATATCTCTAATAAGTGTAAAGAGATAAATGAAAAAGGATTTATTCTCATTCCGGGAGACTTTATCCGGACTTAAATTGTGATATGAAAAATAAAACGAGTATGTTATGTATATGTATTTATATGGGTATATATATATATACGTTATGGACTGAGGGACTAATGGATCTCGACGATCGTCATTGCCAAGTAGTAGTGTATCGGGGTGTTCCTTGTTTGGATTTCGCTTCACGAGACACCCCACGCACGAACATGGCACAGTGTTGAGACTGGGGAGAAGTTTAGCCCTTAGTACTCGGGTTAATTATGATTTTTAGAGTTTTGATGAAACGGATTAGTTAGGCAGGGTATCTTAATTAGGATTATGTAGGAGATATCCTCTAGGTGTGCACTTTTAGAAGAGAGGTGAGGGGTATCTCATGGGAGTGCGATACCAATTCAAATATGAGATAAAACACATTTTTCATAAATAATGTATTTATGCACTTGCTAAATATTTTTATAAATTGGGCTCTGACCCGTATATCTATTTTTCCTCTCTTTTGATATATATATATATATATATATATATAGGTGTCCATACACAGGAACGTCTGGATGATGATTCCTTCGGGTTAGACGTCTGCTGCAGCAGCTGTGGATGCATGCAGGTTTACTGTAGACGCTTCTATCCTTGTAATCTAGATAGGAGATACTGTATAAACATTCGGGCTAATCACCTAACTGCTTTTATTTAATCTTTTACCGCCTTTTATGCGGATTCGATTTGGTTGTATATTGTTAAACCGAGTGTTCGGTTATTCTTATTTCATCTCAGTTTCATTTATTCATAAACTGTGTGAATGTTTTAATTGATTAATTTGTTTAAAAGATTAGTTAAATAAAAAAAATTGACGCCAGCCTAATAGGTTCTTAGTAATTAATTTGGTTTTCGACAGTGATGCTAAGAATGAACCATATGCGAATCGTGTTTTAATTTAGTACAGGAGTGATCGCTTGGTATTTTATTAGGCAGGGTGTCACAGATAGTATCAGAGCATCAGGTTCTAGTGTCCTTAGGAATCTGTGCGGATGTACTACGCTTTCAGCGTTGCTCTCAATTTGATATAGAGCCTTAGGATTAGGATCGTTGATTACTCTTGTGAGATTTCATTTTCCTGCCATTATGTAAGATTATAGTAAATCTTTTGCGCACTCGTTGGAGACTCGGGCGTTGATCGATGAAGGAGGACCATAGGAAGGCCACGATGAGGGAAGCATGAGGTGGATCTTAGTTAGAGTTATAAGTTATAGTTGGGATTGAGGACCGTAGTAGAGGTCACTCCCCTTTTTGTGTTGCTATTTAGGATTGCTACAATGACTACTAGAGTATAGTAGTTATAATCATTCCAGTATCACTATTGTAGAGAGTGGTGCTAAAGTTGGATTACCCAGTGAAGTAAATTGATAATAAAGTCTTTGATAAAGGACCATACATTGAAGTGATTTATGTGGAGTAAATGTAGCATTACTCAGTGGAAGTAGAAGGCACGAAAGCTTTAACTTAAAGTGGGGTATGGAAATAACCATATCTGAAAAATTGAGGACAAATTTCCACTCGTAGGAGCAACACTTAAAATGGAAGGATCTTACGGATGGATATAATCATTAGTTCCTTTGGTTTATTAGGATTAAAGATAATGTAGTTTTGAATTATTCACATAAGGATCGGTCAGACACCGACAGTGAATAAAGAGTGATGTGGAGAAATGAACGTTGTACCGAAGTAAGGTAGGTGCAACAAAGAGCGTGTCCTTCAGAAGAATGATAGTCTCACTAGAAAGTGTTCCTAACACTTATGAATAATTTGGGATCGTAGAACCCCATTGGTGGACATCCACCTGGGGAATTCATTGAAACAGGGCTGTTGAGGCCACTAGTAGAGTTTCCTTTGATAAAAAAGTTAAGGAGACGATGAAGGCAGTCATCAGGATTAAGGCTATAGAGTCTAAGATACTGATAACCTCAACATGGTCAGGGTAGCCAGAAATGGGGAAAGTTTCAATGTGGAACATATAACCACATAGTTAGTCCTTCCCAGTAGGAATTAAAGGATAAGAGTAAGGCGCTCGGATGGCGCATTGATTAAAGTAATCTTGAGTTCGGTTAAGGCAAGTGTAATATGTATGAGAACCATTTGGAGAAGTCAGGGAGATTGGAAAAGTTATTATTATTATTATTATGAGCTTTACCTTGAATGCAAGAGGTATATTATGTGTGACTAGATTTGGGTCACAATATTTTGTTAGCCTTAGATTCGTGTGTGATTCGAGTTTACTGGCGGTATCGATAACATTATATAGTGTGTGTGTATATATATATATATATGTATGTATTTTAGCGGTAGCAGAATTCTATTTTGAATTTGTATCTGGTTTGTACTACTCGTTCTATATCTGTTATACGAGTATAGTACTACAGTAAGAATTATAATATGGTATTATCGGAGCGATAGAAAGCTTGAGATGGAAAGACTATCGTATTTACGATTCCAAGATGGAACAGGTTGTTGTTGTGATATCTCACCTGGATACAGGTTGAGTTCGCCTTTAATATTACGGGTAGATGGAACTTCGGTGATCAGATGTTTCATTATCATGATTTGAGTGCGTGGCGACCTTATAGATATGATTTAAAGTATGCAGGATTTATTATTGAGCTGTGAGCATAAGCTTATTGTTGTTTTCACAAGGACTTAGTGTGAGTACAAGCGCTTGCTAGTGTGATTCCTAGAGAAAAGTAGGAGTTCAGACCACACCTTGTCGATAGGAGAAATGAGATTTTTTTTCCAGTGGTATATTTTGAACTAACAGACCTCCACGACCGATAAAGTTAAGTAGTAGTGTATAGGAGGGGTTCCTTGTTTGGATTTTGCTGGCGAGATGCTCCACACATGAACCTTAACGACGTCGGGAGTGGAGAGATGTTATAGAATGCGAGGATGTTGGTTTTGACGATAAGTCACCAAGTGTAGAGAAAAACACTATAGACTGAAAGTCGTCTGATGATTGTATGTTTATAGAGATATAAATGCTATGGAGAAGCAATGAAATTGTTCTCTCACTGTAAGTATATGGGTGAGGTAAGGAAAAGGAAATCGATGGGAGGTTTATAGCCAGGCCTAGATAAAAAGGCATATTTTGAAGGTATGATGCTTGTAATCTATTTGGAGAGAGTACGCGTCTCGATTAGTTATGATTTCCATGTTGCCAAATGGAAAGACATGGTGGTAGAGGTAAGTTTGTAGGTTAGCAAGGTAATATTTAGGACGTCCCACTGGTGTGCCCTTGACCGTTATATCTCGATGACCACCGACGCGAGGGAGTAGTGTAACGGGAGGGTTCCTTGTCTGGATTTCGCTTTGCGATACGTCCCACGCATGAAACCAAGCAAAGGTTGGAAGTTGAGAGAGGTCTTATTCACTAGGGACACAAGTTAGGATAGTATTTATTTCACGTGGGTAGGGATACGCATCGATCTTAGAATTATTAGGAAGTAAATTCTGTAGAATTAGTAGCACCGAGGTGAGAAGTTAGTTATGATTTAACCATAAGTTATAGGACGCATGGGATCTTGAGAAGGTAATTGAGGATATACAGGTGTGAGCACCAGGCCGAAAAAGTGATGCCCATTTTAGAGAAAATGTTACACGTGTGATGTTTACAATGGTTGTGAAAATAAGCATAGGTTAAAAGGTGTATGGACACCTTGGTAAGTTGGTTTTATATATCGCCTCAAATAGAAGGGGAACATTATATAAGAGGTAGCACGCCTAAAACTAAGCGATAAGACTGATGGGAATAGTCGAGCGTTAGTATAGGCCCGTTCCTTTAGATACGATTATAGAAGAATTAGGTGCAACGTGACGTTATTAGAGTTAACCTTACGATCGAGGTATCAGAGTAGCATATGTAAAAACAGATAAGTTAGTAGTATAATATAAACCTTGTTAGAGGTGAGTATTGAAGGAATGTATGGTTAAAACCACTTGGGTTAGTACCATTCCACTTTGAGGCAATAGGATGTGGAGTGATTCATGATCCTAGGTTAGTAATGGTAGTATCGGTTATATCAAAATTTTGAGGGCAAAATTCCATTGTAGGAGGGGAGTATGTAATACCCTGCACTTTTATGGAAAAATAAATTAAATAATTAAGTGCAATTTGGGAATTTAAGAAATTATCGTGAATAGTAATTTTTAGAGGTTTTCAAGGATTAAATAATTTTTTATGTATGTTATATTTACTTTTGGGATTAAGTAAATGAGTTAGACCATTTTAATTACATGTCGCAGTTGGGTAAAGCGACAAAGGATAATATTTTAATTGTAAAACCGCATTAACTTTTGTTGGGTCGAATTAGTGACTTGCGATTAAGTGACTCGGATGTAAATTTTGATTGAGCGGTTGGTCTCGGAATGGCCGAGATAGTTAGAATAGAGTATTCGGGGGTTGTAATTGATTTTTGAGAATTTTTGGACCAGTAGAGACTCGTAATTGGGTAAACGAGTCATTTTTGGGTTAATAAGGGACAAACCCTTATTTCTCCCTTATAAGGCATGGGAGAAGAAAGAAAGAAAGAAAGAAGAAAGACAGAGATAAAGGAAGGAAGAAGAGAAAAGAAGGGAGAAATGGGTATTCCAGCCAAACTCGGTCGGATTCGACTCGAGGTCGTCGAATTTCATCCTCCAGGCAAGTGTGTACTTGCTTTATTTCATTTTATGCATAAATCTCATATTATAGTGGGTAAACTATATGATTTTGGGTTAAAACCCTTAAAATAAATTTGGGAAAATTTGAATATGAGTTTCAATATTGATGAATGTAAACTCTTAATGATTTCTAGTGTTAAATCCATGTAAATGGAGTGAAGAAATGGATCGAAATGGGTTAAAATGATAAGTTGGGGTTTTATCGTTTTAGGGTTTAAATCTAAGAGAAATGGTTTAATACCCCAAATTAATTTATGTGTTAGTTATAAAACATAGATTAGATGTTTATGGAGTTATTGGGTGAGATTAGAATCAATAAAAATGGAGAATAATAGAGGTTTGGATTTTTGGAGAAGAAGGTGAATAGTGACCAGCATCTTTTTCGAATCGATTCGGCCAGGGAAAATAGATTCGGCTCTTGGTCAAAAAATGAAAATTATAGATCTTTTTTATACGGTCGCGTGGGCACCGACTGCATATTTTTCTGATTCTTTTTGGATTTATAATGATTTTTCTACGGAAGGTTGTCTGAGATCAAAATCGTTTGTCAGAAATTAAGGCTAGAATTATTTGGAGATAAATATTAGGGATTCCCAAATAGAGTGTTAGGACCTCTAAAGGATTTGAGGAGATATGAAAACTTGGGTTCATAGGAATAAATCCGAATTATAATTTAAATGGAGATTGGATTGAGTTTTGGGTTTTGGGGATATATATAAAACCTAAGCAGATTTGGGGATTTAGGACCAGCCGAATCGATTCGGTAAGAGACAGTTTGTAAGTAGAATAATTTCGAATCCATTCGGACAGGCCGAATTGATTCGGTCCTGGCAGATTTTTGAGGTTTTATCCTTTTATGCTTAGGGAGACTTAAATTATTATTTTTGAGATTATAATAGGACTTTCTAAATGGGATGTTAGGACTCCTAGATGATGATTTGCGGATAAGTAAACCTCAGATTAATTTAGAACACGATCTGGGGTATGGATTTAATTAATGTTTTGGGACAAGGGACATTCGAGAAAATCATTCGGCAAGGTTGTATGGATATATTTATGCAGTTAGAATAAATATGGGCTGATTATAATCGAGAAAAACCTAGAATGTGATTAGGATGGAATTTGGGGTTATTGGTCATCGTTATGTGAGATTGACAAGTGTGGCCATTTATATATTTAAGGAATGATGTTGATTATATATACGATGTGATTATAATATATATATTATATTATATTATATTATATTATACGAATATGTATATATATATATCTATGTGTGAATGATATATATATATATATTTATGTGAAGCATACCCCCTCTATGCTATCATGGGAAGCTGAGTGATGTGGGTGAGGCCCCTGGCTTGAGGAGCAGCGAGCGTATAGTCCCCAGGTCATAGCGTTCATTTTTATATTATGTGAGTTTTATTAGGGGTGAGACATGGTGAGCATGTTTCGTCTCACTTTTGGGGAGGAACTTTGATCGCTTCCCATACGTTTTGATTTATTTTATTACCATGGCGGTGTGATAATAGTCCGATATATGGTAACCTGGGATAAAGTGAGTAATTCCTAGAAGATGATAGCATTGAGAGACTGTATCCTCGAGTTATAGCTCGTTGGGATGGTTATTATACTTGTGTGTATAGTATATTAATTATGTATGAGAACAAGATATTATATATCTCTAATAAAAACTAATTATGAAACATATAGGGAACATCACCCATTATAGAGAGATATTATCATAATAAGATAAGAATGAATAATCATGCTATTTTTTATTAATCAGATATGAATTGCAAATTTCAACATTGAGTTAAAAAATCAACAAAGAAAACTAGAAGTATAATTTTTTCAAATTGGTTGCATTCTAAGCTCGAGGTATATCCCTGCCCTCCAGCGTTTCTAAGTGATAGGCTCCTTATAGGTCATCTCTTATCACCTTGAATGGTCCCTCCCAGTTTGGCCCTAGCTTGCCATCTGATGTTTTTACGATGCTGCCAAGAAATTTTCTTAGGACATAGTCCCCAACTTGGAATGCTCTTGGATTGACCTTCTTGTTGTATTGCCTTGCTAGCTGTTGTTAGTTTCAATAGAGACAACTCTCTTCGTTCCTCAGCTAGGTCAAGTTCAGCGAGCAATGCTGCATCATTTTGGCCTTGGTCGACCAGGGTGGACCTTATGGTGGGGAGGCCAGCTTCCAAGGGGATGATTTCCTCCATACCATATGTTAGTGAGAATGGTGTTTCCCCAGTTTCTCGTTGTGGGGTAGTGCGATAAGCCCATAGGATGTGGGGTTGTTCATTTACCCATGCCCCTTTGGCTTGCTCCAATCGCTTCTTTAATCCATCAGTCACTATTTTTTTGGAAGCTTCAGCTTGTCCATTGCTCTGAGGATATGCCACAGAGCTGAAGTAGTGCCTGATCCCGTGGTCATTACAGAAACCATGGATAAGGCCACTTTCAAACTAGGTACCGTTGTCAGTGATGATGGTCTTAGGGATCCAAAAATAAGTAACAATGTTTCTCCATATGAATCTTATCATGTCTGCGTTCCTAATGTTCGCCATCGGTTCTGCCTCTATCCATTTGGTGAAGTAGTCTGTTGTGACTAACAGATACTTGCGATTACCGATTGCTGTAGAAAGGGGCCCACGATATCCATACCCCATTAGGCGAAGGGCCATGGACTGGTAAGTGACTTTAGGTCACTGGCTGGCTGATGAACCATAGGAGCATGAAGTTGGCATTTCTTGCACTTACGAGCATATACTCTAGCGTCTTTCTGTATGTACGGCCACCAGTAGCCTTCTTTTATTGTTCGAAAAGCTAGCAACCTGCCCCCAATCTGACTCCCACAGATTCCCTCATGGAGTTAGTGAAGAACTTGCTCGACATCGTTTGGGTGAACGCATTGGAGGTAACGACCAGTGAAAGATCTCTTGCACAGCTTGCCCTTGGCAGATAAGTGAAAGCGAACAACTTTGACCCTTATCTGATGAGTGGTCTTCTTATCATCTGGTAGTGCTCCATCCATCAAATAATCCCTTAAGGGGTCCATCTAGCAGGGGGTTATCTCAATCTGGAGAATATGCCCCATGTTTGGCGGCTTATTGATCTGGTTGATGCTTGGCTCGGTGAGGAAATCAATCGGAATTGCTCTCTTTAGGTCAGAATCAATCGCTGAGCTTAGGGCTGCTAGGACGTCAGCATGGCTGTTTTTCCCTTTGGGAAACTGTTGGATGCTGACTTGTTCAAATTTGGACATCACTTTCTTCGCTGTGGCGAGGTAGGCCACCATCCTCTCATCCCTAGCATTGAAGTCACCACTTATCTGGTTGGAGACCAGCTGTGAGCCTCCGAACACTTGGAGTTACTTTGCTCTAAGCGCGTGTGCTTTCTGTAGGCCTGCTATTAGTGCTTCATAGTCTGCTTCATTATTGGAGGCTTAAAATCCAAGCCTGATCCCTTACTCGAGGATTGTATCTTCAGGGGTAATCAGCACGATGCCTACTCCTGACCCTTTAGAATTGGAGGCACCGTCAATGAACAGTCGCCAGATGAATGGTGCCGAGGGGATTTCCTTCTGATGAAAAGTTTGATTTTTATCGCAAGGATGTTCTCCTATAAATTCTGTGATGAAGTCAGCGAGGATTTGCCTCTTGATGGAATTCCTTGGCTGGAACTGAATGTCAAATCGCTCAAGCTCGACCGACCACTTTGATAGTTTACCTGATAGGTCTTCTTTTCTCAGGACTGCTTTAAGAGGGTGGGATGTTAGTACAATGATGGAGTGGGCTTCGAAGTAATGTTTTAATTTCCTTGAGGCTGCCACTAGCACAAAGGTGAGCTTTTCTAGAGGTAGGTACCGTCGTTCGGCGTCCAAGGGAGTTTTGCTCGCGTAATAGACTGGGTGTTGGATCCCCGTTCTTTCGCATACCAATGCAGAACTTACAGCATGATACTGCGAGGTATAAGTATAGAGAATCGTTCTCTTGAGGTATTACCACTACACCAAAAATAGGAATCGGTCACGGTTTAAAACCGTGCCAGATAAAATCTAGCATGGTTTTGAACGGTGCCAGAATCAGGTGTTCCAAAATGGCAATTTTTTTCTGGCACGGCTCAGAAGTGTGCCAGATTTAGCCAAACAGGAACACTTCTGGCACACTTTTAAATCGTGCCAGAATTTGATATTTCTGGCACACTTTTGACACTGTTTTTAACTGTGCCAGATTCAACCAAATAGGAACACTTTTGGCACACTTTTAAACGATGCCAGAATTTGATACTTCTGGCACACTTTTGGCACGGTTTTGAACTGTGCCAAATTTTTTATAAAAAAAATTAATTATTTGAAATCACAAAATTCACAAATTAATAATATTGCACGTTGTTAATAAACTAATGTACATACAAACTTCAAAATATTACAAGTCTTTAACAGTTCACAGGCCCAAAAAAAATTGGGCAGAGTTTCCTCTATTTTCTGGACATTCCAAAACCTGTTAATACAAAACCTGCCTAACATAAAGCCCGCACGGTCACAAAATATAACAATTAACTTACAAAAGCCCGCACGGCCATAAAAGTCAACAATAAAACAATAAAAGACCGCACAGCCAGGACACAAAAAAAAGGAATCATGAATAAACCCCTTGTTGTAAACCATTGAGTTCACTGTGTGTTCCACGTGAATAAATGCCAACGATAAACTGTTATCCTGCAAAAAAATAGGATACAAAAAAGATACGATATTAGGAACCCAACAAATTAATAAAAAAAAATTTACTCAAACTAAAAAATTACATATATGAGTGGAAATTATCGTCATATTCTCAAACCGGGAGACCCGGGACTACACGGTCAGTTCTTACAAGTTACATGGGTCCCGTACGAGGTGTTCGTGCCTCCTACGGGGTCGTTTGTGGGCTGGTTTGGGTTTTCACCCTTTAACGACTTATTTTTAAGTCTAAGTGTGATTTTTGTAAATTATCGTCATACTCTCAAACTGGGAGACCCGGGACTAAGTGGTCAGTTCTTACAAGTTACATTGGTCCCGTGCGAGGTGTTCGTGCCCCCTACGGGGTCGTTTGGGGACTGGTTTGGGTTTTCACCCTTTAACGGCTTGTTTTTAAGTCTAAGTGTGATTTTTGAAAATTATCGTCATACTCTGAAACCGGGAGACCCAGGACTATGCGATCATTTCCTACAAGTTACATTTGTCTCGTGCGAGCTGTTCGTGCCCCCTACGGGGTCGTTTGGGGGCTGGTTTAGATTTTCACCCTCTAACGGTTTGTTTTTAAGTCTAAGTCTGATTTTTGCAAATTATCATCATACTCTCAAACCGGGAGACCCGGGGCCATGCGGTCAGTTCCTGCAAGTTACATGGGTCCGTACAAGCTGTTCGTGCCCCCTACGGGGTCGTTTGGGGGCTGGTTTGGGTTTTCACCCTTTAACGGCTTGTTTATTAGTCTAAGTGTGATTTTTGCAAATTATCATCATACTCTCAAACCGGGAGACCCGGGACTACGCGGTCAGTTCCTACAAGTTACATTGGTCCCGTGCAAGCTGTTCATGCCCCCTACGGGGTCGTTTGGGGGCTGGTTTGGGTTTTCACCATTTAACGGCTTATTTTCAAGTCTAAGTGTGATTTTTGTAAATTACCGTCATACTCTCAAATCGTGAGACCCAGGACTACGCGGTCAGTTCCTACAAGTTACATGGGTCCCGTGCGAGCTGTTCGTTCCCCCTACGGGGTCGTTTAGGGGCTGGTTTGGATTTTCACTCTTTAGCGGCTTATTTTTAAGTCTTAGGTGTGATTTTTGCAAAGTATCGTCATACTCTCAAACCGGGAGACCCGGGACTATGCGGTCAGTTCCTATAAGTTATATGGGTCCCGTGCGAGGTGTTCCTGCACCCTACGGAGACATTTAGGGACTGGCTTGGGTTTTCACCTTTTAACGGCTTGTTTTTAAGTCTTAAGTGTGATTTTTGTAAATTATAATCCTACTCTCAAATCGGGAGACCCGGGACTACGCGGTCAGTTCCGACAAGTTACATTGGTCTCGTGCGATGTGTTCCTGCCCCCTACAGGGTCGTTTGGGGGTTGATTTGAGTTTTCACCCTTTAACGGCTTGTTTTTAAGTCTAAGTGTTGTTTTTGTAAATTATCGTCATACTCTCAAATCGGGAGACCCCGGACTACGCGGTCAGTTCCTACAAGTTACATTGGTCCTTTGCGAGGTGTTCGTGCCCCCTACGGGGTCGTTTGGAGGCTGGTTTGGGTTTTCACCCTTTAACGGCTTATTTTTAAGTCTAAGTGTGATTTTTGCTAACTATCTTCATACTCTCAAATCGGGAGACCCGGGACTATGCGGTCGGTTCCAACAAGTTACAAGGGTCCCGTGCAAGGTGTTCGTGCCTCCTACGGGGTCGTTTAGGGGCTGGTTTGTATTTTCACCCTTTAACGGCTTGATTTTAAGTCTAAGTGTGATTTTAGCAAATTATCGTTATACTCTCAAATCGGGAGACCCGGGACTACGCGATCAGTTCCTACAAGTTACATTGGTCCCGTGCGAGCTGTTCGTGCCTCCTACGGGATCGTTTGGGGGCTGGTTTGGGTTTTCACCCTTTAACGGTTTGTTTTTAAGTCTTTAAGTGAGATTTTTGCAAAGTATCGTCATACTCTCAAACCGGGAGACCTGGGACTAGGCGGTCACTTCCTACGAGTTACATGGGTCCCGTGCGAGGTACTCGTGCCCACTACGGGGTAGTTTAGGGGTTGGTTTGGGTTTTCACCCTTTAACGACGTGTTTTTAAGTCTAAGTGTGATTTTTGTAAATTATCGTCATACTCTCAAATCGGGAGACCCGAGACTATGCGATCAGTTCCTAAAAGTAACATCGGTCCCGTGCGTGGTGTTCGTGCCCCTACGGGGTCGTTTGGGGGCTGGTTTGGGTTTTGAGCCTTTAACGGCTTGTTTTAAGTCTAAGTGTGATTTTTGTAAATTATCATCACACTCTCAAATCGGGAGACTCGACACTACGCGATCAGTTCCTACAAGTTACATTGGTCCTGTGCGAGCTGTTCGTGCCCCCTACGGGGTCGTTTGGGGGCTGGTTTATGTTTTCACCCTTTAACTGCTTGTATTTAAGTTTAAGTCTTATTTTTGCCAATTATCATCATACTCTCAAACCGGGAGACCCGGGACAAAGCGGTCAGTTCTTACAAGTTACATGGGTCCCGTGCGAGTTGTTCGTACCCCCTACGGGGTCGTTTGGCGGTTGGTTTGGGGTTTTACCCTTTAACGACTTATTTTTAAGTCTAAGTGTGATTTTTACAAATTATTGTCATACTATCAAATCGGGAGACCCGGGACTATGCGGTTAGTTACTATAAGTTACTTTGGTTCCGTGCGAGCTGTTCGTGCCCCCTACGGCGTCGTTTGGGGGCTGGTTTGGGTTTTCACCATTTAACTTCTTGTTTTTAAGCCTAAGTGTGATTTTTGTAAATTATCATCATACTCTCAAATCGGGAGACCCGAGACTACGCAGTCAGTTCCTACAAGTTACATGGGTCCCCTGCGAGGTGTTCGTGCCCCATATGAGGTCGTTTGGGGGCTGGTTTGGGTTTTCACCCTTTAACGGCTTGTTTTTAAGTCTAAGTTTGATTTTTGCAAATTATCGTCATACTCTCAAACCGGGAGACCCGACTCTACACGGTCAGTTCGTACAAGTTACATTGGTCCCGTGAGAGGTGTTCATGCCTCCTACGGGGTCGTTTGGGTGTTGGTTTGGGTTTTCACCCGTTAACGGCTTGTTTTTTAGTCTAAGTGTGATTCTTGCAAATAATCATCATACTCTCAAACTGGGAGATTTGGGACTACGCCATCAGTTCCTACAGGTTACATTGGTCCCGTGCGAGGTGGTCGTACCTCCTACGGGGTCGTTTGGGAGCTGGTTTGGGTTTTCACCCTTTAACGGCTTATTTTTAAGTCTAAGTATGATTATTACAAATTATCGTCATACACTCAAACTGGGAGACCTGAGACTACGCGATGAGTTCCTATTAGTTACATGGGTCCTGTAGGAGGTGTTCGTGCCCCCTACAGGGTCGTTTGGGGGCTAGTTTGTGTTTTCACTCTTTAACGGCTTATTTTTAAGTTTAAGTGTGATTTTTCCAAATTATCGTCAAACTCTCAAACCGGGAGACCCGGGACTACGCGGTCATTTCCTACAAGTTACATTGGTCCCGTGCGAGGTGTTCGTGCCTCCTACGGGGTCGTTTGGGGGTTGGTTTGGGTTTTCACCCTTTAACGGCCTGTTTTTAAGTCTAACGGTGATTTTTGTTAATTATAGTCATACTCTCAAATCGGGAGACCCGGGACTACGCAGTCAGTTCCAACAAGTTACATTGGTCCCGTGCGAGCTGTTCACGCCTCCTACAGGGTCGTTTGGGGCTGGTTTGGGTTTTCACCCTTTAAGGGCTTGTTTTTAAGTCTTTAAGTGTGTTTTTTGCAAAGTATCGTCTTACTCTCAAAGCGGGAGACCTGGGACTACCCGGTCAGTTCCTACAATTTACATGGGTCCCGTGCAAGGTATTTGTCCCCCCTACGGGGTCGTTTGGGGGCTGGTTTGGGTTTTCACCCTTTAACGACTTATTTTTAAGTCTAAGTGTGATATTTATAAATTATCGTCATACTCTGAAATCGTGAGACTCGGGACTATGAGGTCAGTTCCTACAAGTTACATAGGTCCCGTGCGAGGTGTTCATGCCCCCTACGGGGTCATTTGGGGGTTTGTTTGGGTTTTCACCCTCTAACGGCTTATTTTTATGTCTAAGTGTGATTTTTGCAAATTATCGTCATACTCTCAAACCGGGAGACCCGGGACTATGCGATCAGTTCCTACAAGTTACATTGGTCCCGTGCGAGCTGTTCGTGCCCCCTACGGGGTTGTTTGGGGGCTGGTTTGGGTTTTCACCCTTTAACGACTTGTTTTTAAGTCTAAGTATGATTTTTGCAAATTATCATCATACTCTCAAACCGAGAGACCCGGGACTATGCGGTCAATTCCTACAAGTTACATGGGTCCCCTGCGAGCTGTTCGTGCCCCCAATGGGGTCGTTTGGGGGTTGGTTTGGGTTTTCACCCTTTAACGACTTGTTTTTAAGTCTAAGTGTGATTTTTGCAAAGTAACGTCATACTCTTAAATCGGGATACCCGGGACTACGCGATGAGTTCCTACAAGTTACATTGGTCCCGTGCGAGCTGTTCGTGCCCCCTACGGGATCGTTTGAAGGCTGGTTTGGGTTTTCACCTTTTAACGGCTTATTTTTAAGTTTAAGTGTGATTTTTGTAAATTATCATCATACTCTCAAATCGGGAGACCCGGGACTATGCGGTCAGTTCCTACAAGTTACTTGGGTCCCGTGCGAGGTGTTCATACCCCCTACGGGGTCGTTTGGGGGCTGGTTTGGGTTTTCACCCTTTAACGGCTTGTTTTTAAGTCTAAGTGTGATTTTTACAAATTATCGTCATACTCTCAAACTGGGAGACCCAGGACTACGTGGTCAGTTCCTACAAGTTACATTGGTCCCGTTCGAGGTGTTCGTGCCTCCTACGGGGTCGTTTGGGGGTTGGTTTGGGTTTTCACCCTTTTACGACTTATTTTTAAGTCTAAGTGTGATTTTTGCAAACTATCGTTATACTCTCAAACCGGGATATTCGGGTCTACGCGATCAGTTCCTACAAGTTACATTGGTCCCGTGCGAGGTGTTCGTGCCACCTACGGAGTCGTTTGGGGGCTGGTTTGGGTTTTCACCCTTTAACTGCTTGTTTTTAAGTCTAACTGTAATTTTTGCAAATTATCATCATACTCTCAAATCGGAAGACCCGGGACTACGCGGTCAGTTCCTACAAGTTACATGGGTCCCGTGCGAGGTGTTCGTGCCCCCTACGGGGTCGTTTGGGGGCTGGTTTGGGTTTTCACCCTTTAACGGCTTATTTTTAAGTCTAAGTGTATTTTTGCAAATTATCATCATAGTCTCAGACCGGGAGACTCGGGACTATGCGATCAGTTCCTACAAGTTATATTGGTCCGTACGAGGTGTTCGTGCCCCCTACGGGGTCGTTTGGGGGTTGGTTTGGGTTTTCACCCTTTAACGGCTTGTTTTTAAGTCTAAGTGTGATTTTTGCAAAGTATCATCATACTCTCAAACCGAGAGATTCGGGACTACGCGATCAGTTCCTACAAGTTACATTAATCCCGTGCGAGGTGTTCGTACCTCCTACGGGGTCGTTTGGGGCTGGTTTGGGTTTTTACCCTTTAATAGCCTGTTTTTAAGTCTAAGTCTGACTTTTGCATATTATTGTCATACTCTCAAACCGGGAGATCCGGGACTATGCGATCAGTTCCTACAAGTTACATGGGTCCCGTGCGAAGTGTTCGTGCCCCCTAAGGGGTCATTTGGGGGATGGTTTGGGTTTTCACCCTTTAACGGCTTATTTTTAAGATTAAGTGTGATTTTTACAAATTATCGTCATACTCTCAAGCCGGGAGACCCGCAACTATGCGGTCAGTTCCTACAAGTTACATTGGTCCCGCGCAAAGTGTTCATGCCTCCTACGGGGTCGTTTGGGGGCTGGTTCGAGTTTTCACCCTTTAACGGCTTGTTTTTAAGTCTAAGTGTGATTTTAGCAAATTATCGTTATACTCTCAAATCGGGAGACCCGGGACTAGGCGATCAGTTCCTACAAGTTACATTGGTCCCGTGCGAGCTGTTCGTGCCTCCTACGGGATCGTTTGGGGGCTGGTTTGGGTTTTCACCCTTTAACGGTTTGTTTTTAAGTCATTAAGTGAGATTTTTGCAAAGTATCGTCATACTCTCAAACCGGGAGACCTGGGACTACGCGGTCACTTCCTACAAGTTACATGGGTCCCGTGCGAGGTACTCGTGCCCCCTACGGGGTAGTTTAGGGGTTGGTTTGGGTTTTCATCCTTTAACGACGTGTTTTTAAGTCTAAGTGTGATTTTTGTAAATTATCGTCATACTCTCAAATTGGGAGACCCGAGACTATGCGATCAGTTCCTAAAAGTAACATCAGTCCCGTGCGTGGTGTTCGTGCCCCTACGGGGTCGTTTGGAAGCTGGTTTGGGTTTTCACCATTTAACTTCTTGTTTTTAAGCCTAAGTGTGATTTTTGTAAATTATCATCATTCTCTCAAATCGGGAGACCCGAGACTACGCAGTCAGTTCCTATAAGTTACATGGGTCCCCCGCGAGGTGTTCGTGCCCCATATGGGGTCGTTTGGGGGCTGGTTTGGGTTTTCACCCTTTAACGGCTTATTTTTAAGTCTAAGTGTGATTTTTGCAAATTATCATCATACTCTCAAACCGGGAGACCCGACTCTACGCGATCAGTTCGTACAAGTTACATTGGTCCCGTGCGAGGTGTTCGTGCCTCCTACAGGGTCGTTTGGGGGTTGGTTTGGGTTTTCACCCTTTAACGACTTGTTTTTAAGTCTAAGTATGATTCTTGCAAATTATCGTCATACTCTCAAACTGGGAGATTTGGGACTACGCGGTCAGTTCCTACAGGTTACATTGGTCCCGTGCGAGGTGTTCGTACCTCCTACGGGGTCGTTTGGGAGCTGGTTTGGGTTTTCACCCTTTAACGATTTATTTTTAAGTCTAAGTATGATTATTACAAATTATCGTCATACACTCAAACTGGGAGACCTGAGACTACGCGATGAGTTCCTATAAGTTACATGGGTCCCGTAGGAGGTGTTCGTGCCCCCTACGGGGTCGTTTGGGGGCTAGTTTGTGTTTTCACTCTTTAACGGCTTATTTTTAAGTCTAAGTGTGATTTTTGCAAATTATCATCAAACTCTCAAATCGGGAGACCCGGGACTACGCGGTAAGTTCCTACAAGTTACATTGGTCCCGTGCGAGGTTTCGTGCCTCCTACGAGGTCGTTTGGGGGTTGGTTTGGGTTTTCACCCTTTAACGACCTGTTTTTAAGTCTAACTGTGATTTTTGCTAATTATCATCATACTCTCAAATCGGAAGACCCGGGACTATGCGGTCAGTTCCTACAAAATACATTGGAACCGTGCGAGCTGTTCACGCCTCCTACAGGGTCGTTTGGGGGCTGGTTTGGGTTTTCACCCTTTAAGGGCTTGTTTTTAAGTCTTTAAGTGTGTTTTTCGCAAAGTATCGTCTTACTCTCAAGCCGGGAGACCTGGGACTACCCGGTCAGTTCCTACAAGTTACATGGGTCCCGTGCGAGTTATTCGTCCCCCCTACGGGGTCGTTTGGGGGCTGGTTTGGGTTTTCACCCTTTAACGACTTATTTTTAAGTCTAAGTGTGATATTTATAAATTATCGTCATACTCTGAAATCGTGAGACTCGGGACTATGAGGTCAGTTCCTACAAGTTACATAGGTCCCGTGCGAGGTGTTCGTGCCCCCTACGGGGTCATTTGGGGGTTGGTTTGGGTTTTCACTCTCTAACGGCTTATTTTTATGTCTAAGCGTGATTTTTGCAAATTATCGTCATACTCTCAAACCGGGAAACCCGGGACTATGCGATCAGTTCCTACAAGTTACATTGGTCCCGTGCGAGCTGTTCGTGCCCCCTACGGGGTTGTTTGGGGGCTGGTTTGGGTTTTCACCCTTTAACGACTTGTTTTTAAGTCTAAGTATGATTTTTGCAAATTATCATCATACTCTCAAACCGGGAGACCCGGGACTATGCGGTCAGTTCCTACAAGTTACATGGGTCCCCTGCGAGCTGTTCGTGCCCCCTATGGGGTCGTTTGGGGGTTGGTTTGGGTTTTCACCCTTTAACGACTTGTTTTTAAGTCTAAGTGTGATTTTTGCAAAGTAACGTCATACTCTTAAATCGGGATACCCGGGACTACGCGATGAGTTCCTACAAGTTACATTGGTCCCGTGCGAGCTGTTCGTGCCCCCTACGGGATCGTTTGGAGGCTGGTTTGGGTTTTCACCATTTAACGGCTTATTTTTAAGTTTAAGTGTGATTTTTGTAAATTATCATCATACTCTCAAATCGGGAGACCCGGGACTATGCGGTCAGTTCCTACAAGTTACTTGGGTCCCGTGCGAAGTGTTCATACCCCCTACGGGGTCGTTTGGGGGATGGTTTGGGTTTTCACCCTTTAACGGCTTGTTTTTAAGTCTAAGTGTGATTTTTACAAATTATCGTCATACTCTCAAACTGGGGGACCCAGGACTACGTGATCAGTTCCTACAAGTTACATTGGTCCCGTGCGAGGTGTTCGTGCCTCCTACGGGGTCGTTTGGGGGTTGGTTTGGGTTTTCACCCTTTTACGACTTATTTTTAAGTCTAAGTGTGATTTTTGCAAATTATCGTTATACTCTCAAACCGGGATATTCGGGACTACGCGATCAGTTCCTACAAGTTACATTGGTCCCGTGCGAGGTGTTCGTGCCACCTACGGAGTCGTTTGAGGGCTGGTTTGGGTTTTCACCCTTTAACGGCTTGTTTTTAAGTCTAACTGTAATTTTTGCAAATTATCGTCATACTCTCAAATCGGAAGACCCGGGACTACGCGGTCAGTTCCTACAAGTTACATGGGTCCCGTGCGAGGTGTTCGTGCCCCCTACGGGGTCGTTTGGGGGCTGGTTTGTGTTTTCACCCTTTAACGGCTTATTTTTAAGTCTAAGTGTATTTTTGCAAATTATCATCATACTCTCAGACCGGGAGACTCGGGACTATGCAATCAGTTCCTACAAGTTATATTGGTCCGTACGAGGTGTTCGTGCCCCCTACGGGGTCGTTTGGGGGTTGGTTTGGGTTTTCACCCTTTAACGGCTTGTTTTTAAGTCTAAGTGTGATTTTTGCAAAGTATCATCATACTGTCAAACCGAGAGATTCGGGACTACGCAATCAGTTCCTACAAGTTACATTAATCCCGTGCGAGGTGTTCGTACCTCCTACGGGGTCGTTTGGGGCTGGTTTGGGTTTTTACCCTTTAATGGCCTGTTTTTAAGTCTAAGTCTGACTTTTGCATATTATTGTCATACTCTCAAACCGGGAGATCCGGGACTATGCGATCAGTTCCTACAAGTTACATGGGTCCCGTGCGAAGTGTTCGTGCCCCCTAAGGGGTCATTTGGGGGATGGTTTGGGTTTTCACCCTTTAACGGCTTATTTTTAAGATTAAGTGTGATTTTTACAAATTATCGTCATACTCTCAAGCCGGGAGACCCGCAACTATGCGGTCAGTTCCTACAAGTTACATTGGTCCCGCGCAAAGTGTTCATGCCTCCTACGGGGTCGTTTGGGGGCTGGTTCGAGTTTTCACCCTTTAACGGCTTGTTTTTAAGTCTAAGTGTGATTTTAGCAAATTATCGTTATACTCTCAAATCGGGAGACCCGGGACTAGGCGATCAGTTCCTACAAGTTACATTGGTCCCGTGCGAGCTGTTCGTGCCTCCTACGGGATCGTTTGGGGGCTGGTTTGGGTTTTCACCCTTTAACGGTTTGTTTTTAAGTCATTAAGTGAGATTTTTGCAAAGTATCGTCATACTCTCAAACCGGGAGACCTGGGACTACGCGGTCACTTCCTACAAGTTACATGGGTCCCGTGCGAGGTACTCGTGCCCCCTACGGGGTAGTTTAGGGGTTGGTTTGGGTTTTCATCCTTTAACGACGTGTTTTTAAGTCTAAGTGTGATTTTTGTAAATTATCGTCATACTCTCAAATTGGGAGACCCGAGACTATGCGATCAGTTCCTAAAAGTAACATCAGTCCCGTGCGTGGTGTTCGTGCCCCTACGGGGTCGTTTGGAAGCTGGTTTGGGTTTTCACCATTTAACTTCTTGTTTTTAAGCCTAAGTGTGATTTTTGTAAATTATCATCATTCTCTCAAATCGGGAGACCCGAGACTACGCAGTCAGTTCCTATAAGTTACATGGGTCCCCCGCGAGGTGTTCGTGCCCCATATGGGGTCGTTTGGGGGCTGGTTTGGGTTTTCACCCTTTAACGGCTTATTTTTAAGTCTAAGTGTGATTTTTGCAAATTATCATCATACTCTCAAACCGGGAGACCCGACTCTACGCGATCAGTTCGTACAAGTTACATTGGTCCCGTGCGAGGTGTTCGTGCCTCCTACAGGGTCGTTTGGGGGTTGGTTTGGGTTTTCACCCTTTAACGACTTGTTTTTAAGTCTAAGTATGATTCTTGCAAATTATCGTCATACTCTCAAACTGGGAGATTTGGGACTACGCGGTCAGTTCCTACAGGTTACATTGGTCCCGTGCGAGGTGTTCGTACCTCCTACGGGGTCGTTTGGGAGCTGGTTTGGGTTTTCACCCTTTAACGATTTATTTTTAAGTCTAAGTATGATTATTACAAATTATCGTCATACACTCAAACTGGGAGACCTGAGACTACGCGATGAGTTCCTATAAGTTACATGGGTCCCGTAGGAGGTGTTCGTGCCCCCTACGGGGTCGTTTGGGGGCTAGTTTGTGTTTTCACTCTTTAACGGCTTATTTTTAAGTCTAAGTGTGATTTTTGCAAATTATCATCAAACTCTCAAATCGGGAGACCCGGGACTACGCGGTAAGTTCCTACAAGTTACATTGGTCCCGTGCGAGGTTTCGTGCCTCCTACGAGGTCGTTTGGGGGTTGGTTTGGGTTTTCACCCTTTAACGACCTGTTTTTAAGTCTAACTGTGATTTTTGCTAATTATCATCATACTCTCAAATCGGAAGACCCGGGACTATGCGGTCAGTTCCTACAAAATACATTGGAACCGTGCGAGCTGTTCACGCCTCCTACAGGGTCGTTTGGGGGCTGGTTTGGGTTTTCACCCTTTAAGGGCTTGTTTTTAAGTCTTTAAGTGTGTTTTTCGCAAAGTATCGTCTTACTCTCAAGCCGGGAGACCTGGGACTACCCGGTCAGTTCCTACAATTTACATGGGTCCCGTGCGAGTTATTCGTCCCCCCTACGGGGTCGTTTGGGGGCTGGTTTGGGTTTTCACCCTTTAACGACTTATTTTTAAGTCTAAGTGTGATATTTATAAATTATCGTCATACTCTGAAATCGTGAGACTCGGGACTATGAGGTCAGTTCCTACAAGTTACATAGGTCCCGTGCGAGGTGTTCGTGCCCCCTACGGGGTCATTTGGGGGTTGGTTTGGGTTTTCACTCTCTAACGGCTTATTTTTATGTCTAAGCGTGATTTTTGCAAATTATCGTCATACTCTCAAACCGGGAAACCCGGGACTATGCGATCAGTTCCTACAAGTTACATTGGTCCCGTGCGAGCTGTTCGTGCCCCCTACGGGGTTGTTTGGGGGCTGGTTTGGGTTTTCACCCTTTAACGACTTGTTTTTAAGTCTAAGTATGATTTTTGCAAATTATCATCATACTCTCAAACCGGGAGACCCGGGACTATGCGGTCAGTTCCTACAAGTTACATGGGTCCCCTGCGAGCTGTTCGTGCCCCCTATGGGGTCGTTTGGGGGTTGGTTTGGGTTTTCACCCTTTAACGACTTGTTTTTAAGTCTAAGTGTGATTTTTGCAAAGTAACGTCATACTCTTAAATCGGGATACCCGGGACTACGCGATGAGTTCCTACAAGTTACATTGGTCCCGTGCGAGCTGTTCGTGCCCCCTACGGGATCGTTTGGAGGCTGGTTTGGGTTTTCACCATTTAACGGCTTATTTTTAAGTTTAAGTGTGATTTTTGTAAATTATCATCATACTCTCAAATCGGGAGACCCGGGACTATGCGGTCAGTTCCTACAAGTTACTTGGGTCCCGTGCGAAGTGTTCATACCCCCTACGGGGTCGTTTGGGGGATGGTTTGGGTTTTCACCCTTTAACGGCTTGTTTTTAAGTCTAAGTGTGACTTTTACAAATTATCGTCATACTCTCAAACTGGGGGACCCAGGACTACGTGATCAGTTCCTACAAGTTACATTGGTCCCGTGCGAGGTGTTCGTGCCTCCTACGGGGTCGTTTGGGGGTTGGTTTGGGTTTTCACCCTTTTACGACTTATTTTTAAGTCTAAGTGTGATTTTTGCAAATTATCGTTATACTCTCAAACCGGGATATTCGGGACTACGCGATCAGTTCCTACAAGTTACATTGGTCCCGTGCGAGGTGTTCGTGCCACCTACGGAGTCGTTTGAGGGCTGGTTTGGGTTTTCACCCTTTAACGGCTTGTTTTTAAGTCTAACTGTAATTTTTGCAAATTATCGTCATACTCTCAAATCGGAAGACCCGGGACTACGCGGTCAGTTCCTACAAGTTACATGGGTCCCGTGCGAGGTGTTCGTGCCCCCTACGGGGTCGTTTGGGGGCTGGTTTGTGTTTTCACCCTTTAACGGCTTATTTTTAAGTCTAAGTGTATTTTTGCAAATTATCATCATACTCTCAGACCGGGAGACTCGGGACTATGCAATCAGTTCCTACAAGTTATATTGGTCCGTACGAGGTGTTCGTGCCCCCTACGGGGTCGTTTGGGGGTTGGTTTGGGTTTTCACCCTTTAACGGCTTGTTTTTAAGTCTAAGTGTGATTTTTGCAAAGTATCATCATACTGTCAAACCGAGAGATTCGGGACTACGCAATCAGTTCCTACAAGTTACATTAATCCCGTGCGAGGTGTTCGTACCTCCTACGGGGTCGTTTGGGGCTGGTTTGGGTTTTTACCCTTTAATGGCCTGTTTTTAAGTCTAAGTCTGACTTTTGCATATTATTGTCATACTCTCAAACCGGGAGATCCGGGACTATGCGATCAGTTCCTACAAGTTACATGGGTCCCGTGCGAAGTGTTCGTGCCCCCTAAGGGGTCATTTGGGGGATGGTTTGGGTTTTCACCCTTTAACGGCTTATTTTTAAGATTAAGTGTGATTTTTACAAATTATCGTCATACTCTCAAGCCGGGAGACCCGCAACTATGCGGTCAGTTCCTACAAGTTACATTGGTCCCGCGCAAAGTGTTCATGCCTCCTACGGGGTCGTTTGGGGGCTGGTTCGAGTTTTCACCCTTTAACGGCTTGTTTTTAAGTCTAAGTGTGATTTTAGCAAATTATCGTTATACTCTCAAATCGGGAGACCCGGGACTAGGCGATCAGTTCCTACAAGTTACATTGGTCCCGTGCGAGCTGTTCGTGCCTCCTACGGGATCGTTTGGGGGCTGGTTTGGGTTTTCACCCTTTAACGGTTTGTTTTTAAGTCATTAAGTGAGATTTTTGCAAAGTATCGTCATACTCTCAAACCGGGAGACCTGGGACTACGCGGTCACTTCCTACAAGTTACATGGGTCCCGTGCGAGGTACTCGTGCCCCCTACGGGGTAGTTTAGGGGTTGGTTTGGGTTTTCATCCTTTAACGACGTGTTTTTAAGTCTAAGTGTGATTTTTGTAAATTATCGTCATACTCTCAAATTGGGAGACCCGAGACTATGCGATCAGTTCCTAAAAGTAACATCCGTCCCGTGCGTGGTGTTCGTACCCCTACGGGGTCGTTTGGAAGCTGGTTTGGGTTTTGACCCTTTAACGGCTTGTTTTTAAGTCTAAGTGTGATTTTTGTAAATTATCATCACACTCTCAAATCGGGAGACTCGACACTACGCGATCAGTTCCTACAACTTACATTGGTCCTGTGTGAGCTGTTCGTGCCCCCTACGGGGTCGTTTGGGGGCTGGTTTGGGTTTTCACCCTTTAACGGCTTGTATTTAAGTTTAAGTCTTATTTTTGCAAATTATCATCATACTCTCAAACCGGGAGACCCGAGACTAAGCGGTCAGTTCTTACAAGTACATGGGTCCCGTGCGAGTTGTTCGTACCCCCTACGGGGTCGTTTGGCGGTTGGTTTGGGTTTTTACCCTTTAACGACTTATTTTTAAGTCTAAGTGTGATTTTTGCAAATTGTTGTCATACTCTCAAATCGGGAGACCCGGGATTACGCGGTCAGTTACTACAAGTTACTTTGGTCCCGTGCGAGTTGTTCGTGTCCCCTACGGCGTCGTTTGGGGGCTGGTTTGGGTTTTCACCATTTAACTTCTTGTTTTTAAGCCTAAGTGTGATTTTTGTAAATTATCATCATTCTCTCAAATCGGGAGACCCGAGACTACGCAATCAGTTCCTACAAGTTACATGGGTCCCCCGCGAGGTGTTCGTGCCCCATATGGGGTCGTTTGGGGGCTGGTTTGGGTTTTCACCCTTTAACGGCTTGTTTTTAAGTCTAAGTGTGATTTTTGCAAATTATCGTCATACTCTCAAACCGGGAGACCCGGCTCTACGCGATCAGTTCGTACAAGTTACATTGGTCCCGTGCGAGGTGTTCGTGCCTCCGACGGAGTCGTTTGGGGGTTGGTTTGGGTTTTCACCCTTTAACGACTTGTTTTTAAGTCTAAGTGTGATTCTTGCAAATTATCGTCATACTCTCAAATTGGGAGATTTAGGACTACGCCATCAGTTCCTACAGGTTACATTGGTCCCGTGCGAGGTGTTCGTACCTCCTACGGGGTCGTTTGGGAGCTGGTTTGGGTTTTCACCCTTTAACGACTTATTTTTATGTCTAAGTATGATTATTACAAATTATCTTCATACACTCAAACTGGGAGACCTGGACTACGCGATGAGTTCCTATAAGTTACATGGGTCCCGTAGGAGGTGTTCGTGCCCCCTACGGGGTCGTTTGGGGGCTAGTTTGTGTTTTCACTCTTTAACGGCTTATTTTTAAGTCTAAGTGTGATTTTTGCAAATTATCGTCAAACTCTCAAATCGGGAGACCCGGGACTACGCGGTAAGTTCCTACAAATTACATTGGTCCCGTGCGAGGTTTCGTGCTTCCTACGGGGTCGTTTGGGGGTTGGTTTGGGTTTTTAACGACCTGTTTTTAAGTCTAACTGTGATTTTTGCTAATTATCCTCATACTCTCAAATTGGGAGACCCGGGACTATGCGGTCAGTTCCTACAAAATACATTGGAACCGTGCGAGCTGTTCACGCCTCCTACAGGGTCGTTTGGGGGCTGGTTTGGGTTTTCACCCTTTAAGGGCTTGTTTTTAAGTCTTTAAGTGTGTTTTTTGCAAAGTATCGTCTTACTCTCAAGCCGGGAGACCTGGGACTACCCGGTCAGTTCCTACAAGTTACATGGGTCCCGTGCGAGTTATTCGTCCCCCCTACGGGGTCGTTTGGGGGCTGGTTTGGGTTTTCACCCTTTAACGACTTATTTTTAAGTCTAAGTGTGCTATTTATAAATTATCGTCATACTCTGAAATCGTGAGACTCGGGACTATGAGGTCAGTTCCTACAAGTTACATAGGTCCCGTGCGAGGTGTTCGTGCCCTCTACGGGGTCATTTGGGGGTTGGTTTGGGTTTTCACCCTCTAACGGCTTATTTTTATGTCTAAGTGTGATTTTTGCAAATTATCGTCATACTCTCAAATCGGGAGACCCGGGACTATGCGATCAGTTCCTACAAGTTACATTGGTCCCGTGCGAGCTGTTCGTGCCCCCTACGGGGTTGTTTGGGGGCTGGTTTGGGTTTTCACCCTTTAACGACTTGTTTTTAAGTCTAAGTATGATTTTTGCAAATTATCATCATACTCTCAAACCGGGAGACCCGGGACTATGCAGTCAGTTCCTACAAGTTACATGGGTCCCCTGCGAGCTGTTCGTGCCCCCTATGGGGTCGTTTGGGGGTTGGTTTGGGTTTTCACCCTTTAACGATTTGTTTTTAAGTCTAAGTGTGATTTTTGCAAATTAACGTCATACTCTTAAATCGGGAGACCCGGGACTACGCGATGAGTTCCTACAAGTTACATTGGTCTCGTGCGAGCTGTTCGTGCCCCCTACGGGATCGTTTGGAGGCTGGTTTGGATTTTCACCTTTTAACGGCTTATTTTTAAGTTTAAGTGTGATTTTTGTAAATTATCATCATACTCTCAAATCAGGAGACCCGGGACTATGCGGTCAGTTCCTACAAGTTACTTGGGTCCCGTGCGAGGTGTTCATACCGCCTACGGGGTCGTTTGGGGGCTGGTTTGGGTTTTCACCCTTTAACGGCTTATTTTTAAGTCTAAGTGTGATTTTTACAAATTATCGTCATACTCTCAAACTGGGAGACCCAGGACTACGTGGTCAGTTCCTACAAGTTACATTGGTCCCGTGCGAGGTGTTCGTGCCTCCTACGGGGTCGTTTGGGGGTTGGTTTGGGTTTTCACCCTTTTACGACTTATTTTTAAGTCTAAGTGTGATTTTTGCAAATTATCGTTATACTCTCAAACCGGGATATTCGGGACTACGCGATCAGTCACTACAAGTTACATTGGTCCCGTGCGAGGTGTTCGTGCCTCCTACGGGGTCGTTTGGGGCTGGTTTGGGTTTTCACCCTTTAACGGCTTGTTTTTAAGTCTAACTGTAATTTTTGCAAATTATCATCATACTCTCAAATCGGAAGACCCGGGACTACGCGGTCAGTTCCTACAAGTTATATGGGTCCCGTGCGAGGTGTTCGTGCCCCGTACGGGGTCGTTTGGGGGCTGGTTTGGGTTTTCACCCTTTAACGGCTTTTTTAAGTCTAAGTGTGATTTTTGCAAATTATCGTCATATTCCCAAACACGGAGACCCGAGACTACGCGGTCAGCTCCTCCAAGTTACATTGGTCCCGTGCAAGGTGTTCGTGCCTCCTACGGGGTCGTTTGGGGGCTGGTTTGGGTTTTCACACTTTAAGTGCTTATTTTTAAGTCTAAGTGTGATTTTTGCAAATTATCGTCATACTCTCAAATCGGGAGACCCAGGACTACGAGATCAGTTCCTACAAGTTACATTGGTCCCGTCCGAGCTGTTCGTGCCTCCTACGGGGTCGTTTGGGGGCTGGTTTTGGTTTTCACCCTTTAACGGCTTGTTTTTAAGTCTTTAAGTGTGATTTTTGTAAAGTATCATCATACTCTAAAACCGGGATATTCGGGACTACGCGATCAGTTCCAACAAGTTACATGGGTCCCGTGCGAGGTGTTCATTCCCCCTACGGTGTCATTTGGGGGCTAGTTTGGGTTTTCAACCTTTAACGGCTTGTTTTTAAGTCTTAAGTGTGCTTTTTATGAATTATCGTCATACTCTCAAATCGGGAGACATGGGACTACGCGTTCAGTTCCTACAAGCTACATTGATAGGCGAGGTGCTCGTGCCCCCTACGGCGTTGTTTGGGGGCTGGTTTGGGTTTTCACCCTTTAACGGCTTATTTTTAAGTCTTAAGTGTGGTTTTTGCAAAGTATCATCATACTCTCAAACCGGGAAACCCGGGACTACGCAGTCAGTTCCTACAAGTTATATGGGTCCCGTGAGAGGTGTTCCTACTCCCTACGGAGACGTTTAGGGGTTGGTTTGGGTTTTCACCCTTTAACGGCTTATTTTTAAGTCTTAAGTGTAATTTTTGTAAATTATAGTCATACTCTCAAATCGGGAGACCCGACACTATGCGGTCAGTTCCTACAAGTTACATTGATCCCGTGCGAGGTGTCCGTGCCCCATACAGGGTCGTTTTGGGGCTGATTTGAGTTTTCACCCTTTAACGGCTTGTTTTTAAGTCTAAGTGTTGTTTTTGTAAATTATCACCATACTCTCAAATCGGGAGACCCCGGACTACGAGGTCAGTTCCTACAAGTTACATTGGTCCCGTGCGAGGTGTTTGTGCCCCCTATGGGGTCGTTTGGAGTCTGGTTTGGGTTTTCACCCTTTAACGGCTTATTTTTAAGTCTAAGTCCGATTTTTGCAAATTATCGTCATACTCTCAAATCGGGAGATCTGGGACTACGCGGTCGGTTCCTAGAAGTTACAAGGGTCCCGTGCGTGGTGTTCGTGCCTCATACGGGGTCATTTGGGGGCTGGTTTGGATTTTCACCCTTTAACGGCTTGTTTTTAAGTCTAAGCATGATTTTTGCAAATTATCGTCATACTCTCAAACCGGGAGACCCGGCTCTACGCGGTCAGTTCGTACAAGTTACATTTGGTCCCGTGCGAGGTGTTCGTGCCTCCTACGGGGTCGTTTGGGGGTTGGTTTGGGTTTTCACCCTTTAACGGCATGTTTTAAGTCTAAGTGTTGATTTTAGCAAATTATCGTCATATTCTCAAACCGAGAGACCCATTACTACACGGGCAGTTCGTAGAAGTTACATTGGTCCCGTGCGAGGTGTTCGTGCCTCTTACGGGGTCGTTTGGGTTCTGGTTTGGGTTTTCACCCTTTAACGACTTATTTTTAAGCCTTTAAGTGTGCTTTTTGCAAAGTATCGTCATACTCTCAAACCGGGATATTCGGGACTACGCGATCAGTTCCTACAAATTACATGGGTCTCGTGCGAGGTGTTCGTGCCCCCTACGGGGTTGTTTGGGGGCTAGTTTGGGTTTTCACCCTTTAACGGCTTGTTTTTAAGTCTTAAGTGTTCTTTTTGTAAATTATCATCATACTCTCAAATCGGGAGACCCGGGACTACGCGGTGAGTTCCTACAAGTTACATTGGTCCCGTGCGAGGTGTTTGTGCCCCCTACGGGGTCATTTGGGGGCTAGTTTGGGTTTTCACCCTTTAACGGCATATTTTTAAGTCTTAGGTGTGATTTTTGCAAAGTATCATCATACTCTCAAACCGGGAGACCCGGGACTATGCGGTCAGTTCCTATAAGTTATATGGGTCCCGTGCGAGGTGTTCCTGCCCCCTACGGAGACGTTTAGGGACTGGTTTGGGTTTTCACCTTTCAACGACTTATTTTTAAGTCTTAAGTGTGATTTTAGTAAATTATAATCATACTCTCAAACCGGGAGACCCGGGACTACGCGGTCAGTTCCTACAAGTTACATTGGTCTCCTGCGAGGTGTTCGTGCCCCATATGGGGTCGTTTGGAGGCTGGTTTGGGTTTTCACCCTTTAACGGCTTGTTTTTAAGTCTAAGTGTGATTTTTGCTAATTATCTTCATACTCTCAAATCGGGAGACCCGGGACTATGCGGTCGGTTCCTACAAGTTACAAGGGTCCCGTGCAAGGTGTTCGTGCCTCCTACGGGGTCGTTTAGGGGTTGGTTTGTATTTTCACCCTTTAACGGCTTGTTTTTAAGTCTAAGCGTGATTTTTGCAAATTATCGCCATACTCTCAAATTGGGAGACACGAGATTATGCGGTCAATTCCTATAAGTTACATTGATCCCGTGCGAGGTGTTCGTGCCTCTTACGGGTCCGTTTGGAGGCTAGTTTAGGTTTAAACCCTTTAACGGCTTGTTTTTAAGTTTAATTGTTTATTTTTGCAAATTATCATCATATTCTCAAACCGAGAGACCCATTACTACATGGACAGTTCGTACAAGTTACATTGGTCCCGTGCGAGGTGTCCGTGCCTCTTACGGGGTCGTTTGGGTTCTGTTTTGGGTTTTCACCCTTTAACGACTTGTTTTTAAGTCCAAGTATTGATTTTTGCAAATTATCGTATATTCTCAAACCGAGAGACCCGAGACTACGCGGTCATTTCGTACAAGTTACATTAGTCCCGTGCGAGGTGTCCGTGCCTCGGCGGGGTCGTTTGGGAGTTGGTTTGGGTTTGCACCTTTTAACGACTTATTTTTAAGTCTAAGTGTTGATTTTTTCAAATCACCATCATATTCTCAAACCGGGAGACCTGGGATTATGCGGCCAGTTCCTACAAGTTACATTGGTCCCGCGCGAGATGTTAGTGCCTCCTACGGGGACGTTTGGTGGATCGTTTAGGTTTTCACCATTTAACGACCTATTTTCATGTAAGTATTTTTTTTGCAAATTGTTGTGATATTCTCAAACCAAGAGACCCGAGACTACGCGGTCAGGTCCTAGAAGTTACATTGGTCCCGTGTGAGGTGTTCGTGCCTCTTACGGGGAAGTTTGGGGTTGGTTTGGGTTTTCACCCTCGAACGGCTTATTTTCAAGCCTAATCTACTTATTTAAAAATTATCGTCATATTCTCAAACCAAGAAACCATAGACTACACGATCAGTTCGCACGAGTTACATTGGTCCCGTTTAAGGTGTTCGTGCCTCTTACGGGGCCGTATGGGGGTTGGTTTGTATTTTCACCCTCAAACGGGTTGTTTTCAAGCGTAATCTATGTATTTTAAAATTATCATCATATTCTCAAATCGAGAGACCCGTGACTACGCGGTCAGTTCCTACAAGTTACATTGGTCCCGTGCGAGGTGTTCGTGCCTCTTTGGGGTTATTTGGAGGTTTTTTTGGGTTTTCATCCTCTAACGGTATGTTTTTAATCAATTTAGAACGTTTATTGATTTTAGAAATTTTTGACATTGTTTGATTTGTTTATTCGTTAAATCCAATATGTTACATTTAAAATAAACTCAACAATAGCAGCAAATTCCAAAACCAAACCACCAGCAAATCCCTTCCACTAATTTAACTAAATAAGCTCATAAAGTAAGCCATGAAGTGATTTTTAAAGTTTAAAAGGAATGATTAGATATAGAATGAAAAAGACAAACTATAAATTCTGAGTAGAAATAATTCATTGCATTTTAAAAGGTTAATAAATAGGTACTAAATAATAGTTACCTATAGTAACTTGATTAAGATTGGATGGAACTGACCTGAGTTGAACCTTTGTAAAACAAAACCAAACAAATCACTGGCAGCCTATGCTGGCCTTTTGATCTCCAAACCTCCCCAATACCTGCATTCAATTCCCACCCGCATTGGATCAAACTCTTTAATATTGCAGTACCCATATATGATTATACACACACGTGTGTGAAATTGATAACATGTCCCTTTTATGAGTATAATTGGGTATCATTACGTGCCATTAGGACATGCGCTATATTGTGCTTTATTATATGGATATGTACCGATATAAATTAACACATTTGTGCATGTAGTGAATAATTTACCTTTGATTGTGCTTAAGATGTATTGAATTGATCTAGAGATCAAAGATTGTGATGGAAGATGATCATGGTTAATCTTTCTAAGAAAGTAGTCTATGAAAGAACAAAGGAGTGCAAGCTTGCATCCTACACTTTAATGTGCTCAAAACAAGAAGCTCCATTATTTGTATGGTTTTGCCTTCAAATAAAAACTTGGTATCTCCTACCTACTCACAAAAATCCATATGTCCATTACATATAAGAGCATATCAGAAAGGCAAATGGTTCAATATATAATTAATGAAATAAATAAATATTCACATTAATTTTTCTCTCACTTGTAAATCAACAATGGGAGGCACTTCAATCTCCTCCATTTTTGTTGCTAGTGAGAAACAGGCCACAGCTAACAATTGGACTATCCAAGCTTTACCCCTCTATGTTCACATTAACAATGTCACAAACATGAACAGGCACAATCAGCATTTAAACACTTAAATATTAATACATATACATTTAGCCTATGTTATGAACTTACAGGTAGTTTATAAGATGATAGGAACCGATCGAAGTAATTTTTTGAGAGACAAAAGCTCAATGGTCCAAAACTATAATGTAGCCCTTTAATTGAAGGTGGAAGCATAAACCTGTGACAAATTTTCTTGTTTTTGTTTCTCTTGTTTTCATTATAGAAATCGAAACTAGGGATTGTGTTTTAATCGATAACAATGATTAAGACTATTGACAATTGAGGTATTTATTTGGTTTACATCACTTAATATTAATATGTAAGCGATAATGTTGAGTCACTGACCAATTTTTTCATTCCTAGCTATTATCATCTATCTCCCATTCCCTTGATTAAACCCCTTAAACTCCTATTGACTAAAAGTTGAATCAAAGCTAAACCAATACAACTCAAGTTAATGTAACTGGTCCAGTATATTCTTCATTATGAATAGGTTTCATGTGCAACACACAATTATATTAAACTATAAAGTGTTGATGGAATTAAATGCAAACAAACCTCCCAAACTATGCATTATTTGCAAGAAACTAGCTTGAACCATTCCAAAACAAAAAAACCATTCCAAAACATAATATTTTACATTAAGGAGGATTTAATAAAAAAATGCAAAAAAATAAACATTTGCATTCCGAAAATGTGGTGTGTTTTTACTGGGCAAAGACAAGGCCCCCCACCCGCCCACTATACATGCGTATACTATTCAGACACGCAATTGACACATAAAATAGGGAGGGATCCCCAAAATATGAATCTTAAATACATTATAAAGGCAACCCATTTCCAGATCTCATATCATAGCCATTGTTATCCTGTAAACTGAATAATTATTAAAGTAGTTTATTTGGGAAAATATCTTAAGAGAGAAAGAGAAAGAGAATGGAAACGTTGAAGGAGGATGAATCGTACAACTGGAGCCAGTGAAGCTACAATCTTTAAGGGAAGCGGAGGCTTCCGGGCGTGACATTGTGATTGTAGTGGATCATGGCCCTAAGAGCAAACTCGCCTTCGATTGGGCCCTCAACCATCTCTGTCGCCAAGGCGACATATACAACATCTTAAGAAACCCCCAAGGTGCATAATTTGAACCAAGCTATATGTTAGGGGTGGCAATTCGGGCCAATGGGTCGTGTTTGGGTCTGGCCCAACACGACTCAATTTTATCCAACCTGAACACGACACGACACGACGTCATGTTTATTTTTACCAACACGAACACGACCCGTTAATAACACGACCCGACACAAATAGCATGATAAAAAAATCATGTTAATTTGACATGATTGGCACGGTCCAACACGATAACCCGTCAATTTAACAACACGATAACCCGTCAATTTACTATGTCCATTTGGGTCTAAATTGGGTTCTAATTGGGTTGAAATTGGGTCGTGTCAATTGGGCTATAATGGGTCATTGTCGGGCCAATTTCGTGTCAATTTCTTGGCACGAACACGACTCACTAACGGCTTAAAAAACCAGACCCGAACACGACCCGAACACGAAAAGCTATTTTAATTTCGTGTTGGATCGTGTCGTGTTGTCGTGTTTGGGTCCGAATTGCCACCCCACTATATGTTTTTGGATCATGTTCATTCATTCTTAACAGGACTTTAAGTTTGTTAGCTCAAAAATCAAGGTAGTCTACAAAATCGAGTTGTGAATCAAGCTTTATTTATATAAGCCATGATAGAAAAATTGAACAACCAACCAACTGCTTTACTTGACCGCAGTGAATTGAGTGTAATGTTTTGGTACATTGAGCAGACATATTTTTGATTAGCATACCTTTTAAGGCAAAAATGGAGAGAGGCTTGAAATCCCAGCATTCTTATCAATATCATCAGAACTTATTTAACCTCTTCTTTTATATCGTACTCTATCTACAACCTAACCCACCCCGCCAAAACAAGATTAACACTATACTGTATAAAAATATCATTACAAAAAATGGAATATTAAGAATATAACATATCTACCTCTACTTTTTTTTGTCCTCCTGATTTTGAATCAGAGGAAGCAATAGCGATGACAAACTAGAGTCTCTTTGTTTGGAATTACATATTCATTTTCATATCCATAGGTTTGTAACAAATATGCGAAAGATAAGAGGAACACTTACCAAGGACGAAGGGTAAATCGAGAAATGGTTGGGTCTTGAGAGCTGCAGAGGTTGAGGGAGAATCGCAAGAAACTTGCCGGATGGGGCCGGAGGCTTGCCTGACGGAGCGGTTGAATGCCGGTAAGCGAGTAAGGGGAGGGGATATTGGAGCCGGTAAGCGGTAAGCGGGTAAGGGGAGGTGATATTGGAGTCAGTAAGCGGGTGAGGGGAGGGAGAGAGACAGGGAGAGAGAGATTGAAAGTTGAGAGAGGAAAGAGAAGAGGGAAATTAGACATAATAATTTTTGTAGGGTCTTTTATATTTTAATTAAGTGTACTCAATTTTGGCACACTTTAAAACAGTGCCAAATTTTGGCACTGTTTTAAAGTGTGCCAGATTTCTATTAAACTTTGCCAGAATCTGGCACAGTTTTAAAATGTGCCAAATTTTTAATATCAGGGTGTGCTAAAATGCTGTTTTTAGTGTAGTGTACGAGCAAGGGTGGTGTGCTGAGGTAAGCTTTGAGCCTCTCAAATGCCTTCAAGTAATCCTCATTCCACTCCACATCTTTGCTTTTCTTCAACAACTGGAAGAATGGTTGGCATCTTTCGAAAGATTTTGAGATGAAACGATTAAGGGTGGCGAGCATCCCCATGAGCTTTTTCACATCTCTTATCATACGGGGGTTGCACCCTATTGATGGCATCAATGTGGTCTGGGTTGGCTTCAATACCTCTCTTGCTGACCAAGTACCCAAGAAATTTTCTTGATTGGACACCGAAGGAGCACTTACTTGCGTTGAACTTCATTCGGTATTTCCTGAGGATTTCGAAGGTCCTTGATAGTTTAGAGAGGTGGTCTTCTTTGAGATTGATCTTAACGAGTATATCATCGATGTAGACCTCGATAATGCTTCCCATTTGGTCTCTGAACATTTTGGTGACCAACCGCTGGTAAGTTGCTCCTGCATTTTTGAGCCCAGAGGGAATGACCTTGTAACAATATAACCTAACTGTGGTGATGAATGTTGTTTTGTCTTGATCTGGCTCGTTGAGGGGGATTTGGTGATACCCGGAGTATGCGTCTAGGAAACTCATTCTTTCATGATCCGCTGTGGCATCCAAAACTGGTTAATCTCCAGAAGAGGGAAACTGTCTTTAGGACAAGCTCTGTTAAGGTCGGTGAAGTCAATGCAGACTCTCCACTTCCCATTGATTTTCGAGACTACTATTGGGTTGGACAGCCACTTAGGGAATTGAACTTCTCGTATGGATCCTGCATCCAGTAGTTTTTCCACTTCTTTCTCCACAACCTTGGCCTTCTTGAGTGTAGTTCGTCGTGCCTTCTGTGTGATTGGATTGAAGGCCGGATCAACGTGCAACTAATGACAAACCACACTCGAATCAATCCCAGTCATCTCGTAGGGTTCCCACGCAAAAATGTCCAGGTTACTTTGCAAAAGTACGGTCAGTTCCTTCTTCTCTTGATCTGTGAGAGAGGCTCCGATAAAAACATCCTATCTTTTTTATCGCTACTAGCTGGGACTTCCTTCAGGTTCTCAATGACCCTCTCAGAGGGGAGGAGCCTGGTCTCCTCTACTATGGGTCTTTTATACCTTAGCTGCTATTTGGAAGGTATCAAACCTTTCTATTCTTCAACCTTCTCCTCGGCTTTCTCAACTTTCTTTTCTGGTTTGGGTCAGATGGATGCTATAAATCACCTTCTCGCCATCGCTTAATCCTCATGGATCTTCACTACTCCTTATTCAATCACATATTTGAGCTTTTGATGATAGGTAGACGGGACGGTCTTTATTGCGTGCAGCATCCCCTGCCGAGGATGGCTTGGTAGGGCGAATCAATATTAACCACGAGAAACTCGATCATTTTGGAGATATTTCCTCCCCTTACTGGTAGGACAATCTTCCACAAAGGGCTGGTTACTTTCCCAGTGAAACCAACTAGAGGAACGGTAGCTTCATTTAGGTCAGCAACGATTAACTGCAACTTCCTGAACAAGTCGATGAACATTACTTCGGATGAGCAACCTTGGTCGAAGAGCAACCTATAGACATCATAGGTAGCTATCCTGAGTATAATGATCAACATATCACGGTGTGGGGTTCTTACTCCCACCAAGTCCTTGTCGGTGAAAGCAATATGCTTGTTGTAGTTGACATCTTCAGCTCGCTGACGTTTCCCTTCTTGTGTCTTGGCTGGATCGATCTTAAAAGCTTGCAGTACTGCTGTAATCTTCTTCACTTCCATCCGAGATGTGTTTCCCTGAATCTTCTTTAGGTCAGATGCCCTATAAATTACAACGATCTCATGGTCGATGTCCTCCTCGAGCACGTTATCAAGTCTCCGATCTCTATTGGCAACTTCTTTCTCTACCTTTTTCTCCATGAACTCGTTCAAGTGCCCTGTCTTGGTTAGATCCTCAAGGTGAGACTTTAGAGCTTTGTAATGCTCCGTTTTGTGCCCGCCCTCACTACACCAAATCTGCCCATTTTTCAAGGTCATTGACCTTGACAAATCCACCTTGTCAAGGTCAATGACCGTGACATTTCGAGGCGAGACAACTTTTTTTGTCACGGTCGTGTCACGGTCATTGACCTTGACAAAAAACTCGCGTTTTGTGTCACGGTCGTGTCAAGGTCAATGACCGTGACACGTTTGTCACGGTTTATAACCGTGACAAAGACGTGACCTCTCTTGCCCAGAATTGTCACGGTCACTGACCGTGACACGTCCGTGACATTTTTGTCACGGGCGTGTCACGGTCAATGACCGTGATAATTCTGGGCAGAATTTAAAAAAAATCTGCTGGGCAGTATGGCCACCGCCACTGCCCAGCAGTATATTTGTACCTGTTATAGCAACGTTGTACCTGTTCCAAACATCATATATCCAACACAAACTAAAGATAATGCAAATATATATTCATGACGATATAGTCCAAATATTCAAAGTAAAAATAATATACATGACGATATAATCCAAATATAATTAAAATGGACAATCTTAAAAATAATGTTACTACATGTCTTGGATAAAACTGAGGAGGTGAGTAGGCCACACGACATACGAATTGACGCACCCACTAATATACGTCGTGCCGCATTGTTCGCGAAACCACAATAGGGAGTTCTCCTTCCCGGGTATGACATGCGTGACGAGCACCCTGGACTCCATCTCTTGAAGCACACGTCCATGGACTATTCCACCCTCGACGATATTCGGGTCCCTCAACCCCCGCCCTATCCGCTGGCCATCAAATACGTCCAATATGAACATGCTCGGCCAACCAATTGTCGACAATGGTCTGTTGGAGGGCGTCAAATAGGGAAGTGGATCGTCGAAGTACGAACGTGTCGGTGATGAAGCAGCGAGGTCCACATCCTCGTCATCCTGCACCTCCTCCTCCCGCACCTCCTCCTCCACCGCCTTCTCCTTCCCTTTCCCTTTTCCTTTACGGTCTCCACCCAACGTACGCTTCATGAATGCGTACATATCTTGGACCGTCGCCTCCAGACGACATCATCTTAAACAGCATCATCATCTTCGCCCTAACATCTGAAGGAGACATTTTTGCTATAAAAAAAATGTTATTAGTACAAATAAAAAAAAAATGTTAATAGTACACATTTCGTTTTACCTAATTGAATTAATAGTACAGATAAAAAAATGTTCCGTCTATATTATAACGTATGTGTAAGTTCCGTTACTACCATTTCGTTTCAATTTTGTAATATTATGTTTTTTCCAAATATTTAAAGAGTTATTAAATGGGTGCCCCACCCCCACCCCCTGCCCCCCTCCCCCTGCCACACACACACGCACACCTACGCGCACACACACACACACACACACACCCCACCCCTACCCACCCCACCCCCACCCCCTCCCCCCACCACGACCGTGACAACTACATATATTGTTTATCAATAAAATTATGACATGAGATAATTATAATTGTAGCATAAATTTCATTATCATGGGTTTTACCTAATTGAATTAATTTCATGAATAAAATTATTATCAATTTAAATGAAAATATCAATTATTATCCAATATTTTTGAATGAAATATTTATTTTGAATGAAAATATCAATTATTATCCAATTATTATCCAACTATTATCAATTATTTATTTTGAATGTAAATAATATTCAACCCCCCCCCCCACCCCCACCCCCTCCCGATGTTTATTATCCAATTATTATCCAACTATTATCAATTATTTATAAAATTGATGTCTACATTTAGTTTTGTGTATATATGTTAGTTGATGCCATTATATTTTTAGCCTAATTAGATTCTAAGGTTATCTCAATTTATATTTTTCTTTTTCTATCTAATAATTTTCAACGTAAGAGCACAGTACATAATGTATGTGTAAGTTCCGTCAATACCATTTCGTTTCAATTTTGTAATATTATGTTTTTTCCAAATATTTAAAGAGTTATTAAATGGGTGCCCCACCCCCACCCCCTGCCCCCCTCCCCCCTCCACACACACACGCACCTACTTTTAGCCCTTGTTATTCATCAAATTTGAGGCAAGTTAATTAGAATATTTGTAGGACTGAAATTGATTTAGATTATGCCTATCTATGTAACTCTAAAACCTAATTGTGATTAAAATCTGATTTATATGGATTAATTCTATTACATTTATAATTTAACTAATAGAGTTGAAATTGGTGGCAATTTACTTTGGTTTGGTTTATTTCTAGTTGAATCTGAGTTAGAATTTTTAGATTATGTATAGGAATTGAATTTTAATATTAATCCTTCATAAATCCCTTGAATACATGCATAAATTTGTAGAGATTGAAATTAAATTGCTTGAGATTGAATTTCTATGGTTCTTGATAGATAATTGGGTGTTATGAGTAAATATTGAACACACACACACCCCACCCCACCCCACCCCCACCCCCTCCCCCACCACACCCCACCACACACACACACACACACACCCCACCCCACCCCACCCCCTGCCCCCCTCCACCACCCCCTCCCCCACCACACACCACAAACACACACACACACACACACACACACCACCCCACCCCACCCCCTGCCTCCCTCCACCACCCCCTCCCCCACCACACACACACACACCCCACCCCACCCCCTGCCCCCTCCACCACCCCTTTCCCCACCCTGCCCCACCCCGCCCCACCCCCCACACACGCACACACATACACACATATATATACACACATAAATATACACACAAATATATATATAAATGGAAGAGAGAGAGAGAGAGAGAGAGAGAGAGAGAGAGAGAAAATGGACCTGCAAGTAGAGAGAGAGAGAGAGAGAGATGGAGGGAACTGCGCGGGAGGGAAAAAAGAAGGGGGATAGGGTTTTTGCTGCGAACATTGTCACGGTCGTGTCAAGGTTTTTGACCGTGACACGAATTGTCACGGCCATTGACCGTGACAAGTCCGTGACAAGTAAATTTGTCACGGACTTTTCACGGTCAATGACCGTGACAATTCGTTGTCAGGTCGTGTCAAGATCAATGACCGTGACATAAAACGCGTGTTTTTTTGTCACGGTCATTGACCTTGACAAGGCTGGCCGGCTGAAAGGTGACAATTTGCCCATTTTGGTGTAGTGCCTCCTTATGGAATGCACATATCAGTGCGTTATTCCTTTTTGAGGGGTTTCCACCCATCTTCCTAGGCCACTTAATGAACGGTTCGTCCTTAATCTTCGCCAAAATCTTATAGATTGGTTCCTTAAAAACTCTATTTACTGCTTGGAATGATTTTGTGGCATCACTCTTATTTTCATTGTTAAAGTCGCTCCTGCCCCATTCTTATTTCCTTTATTTTGATTCTCAGTTTTTTCTCTACTCTTGTCGGTGAACTTGGCGCGAGCATTCTCCCCTGCATTGAGATGGGTCACATCTTCAGCCTTGGCATATTTTTCAATACGAGCCATTAGGTCATCGATGGTCGTGGCGTCCTTCTTGGTGAGGGACTGGTGTAAGAGGCAGGAGTTGGGTAAGCCAATCTTAAAGGATGCCAGGGTGACCTACTCCGAGTAGTCCTCGACCTCGTTGAATAGCTCCCAATATCTCTTCGCGTAGTCTCTGAGGCTCTCCTGGGGTATTTTTTTCATTGTCAATAAAGCATCCATCCTCTTCGGATGTGAGCTGCTGGTAATAAAGCGAGTTGTGAAGAGCTCTGCCAGGGACTCGAAGCTTCTAATGGATCCGTGGGGGAGTTTCTCAAACCACTTTTGAACCACGTCATGCAAGCTCGAAGGAAAGATCCATCACATCAGCTCGTCCTTATGGTTCCAGAGGGTCATAGCCTGCATGTACTGCCTAACATCGTCAATAGGATCAGTTTTTCCATCGTAGATATTGAATCTGGGCATCGCGAACTTCTTGGGGGCTTCTTCTTCTACTATGTCCCTTGAGAAAGGGGATTTCATCTGGGTCCTGAGAGCTCGCTTGGCTAGCTGCTTGGTCGACCTAGCACCCCGATGGGCTAGGTGTTGGTCCATTTCTCTCTGGACCAAATTTCGTATATCGTCATTTCCTTGATCTGGGCTCTTGTAACGGCGAGCTATTTATTATTTCTTGAGAAAGTTTTCATCTGACATGTGTCCCTCAAATATTTGAGATCCACGTCTAAGGCTCCTTCCTCGGCTGCGAGACTTGCTCTCCTGAGGGCTAGGAGTACGATAATGACGTTGTCTTGTGCTACGATGGAGTTCTCTCTCCATCTTTTCCAGTCTTCTCTTGAGGCGTGCGTTCTAAACTTCTTGCTTGTGAGTATCTTCTTCTTGCTCTTGGAGCCTGGCCTCATAGGTGTCGATCAACCTGGAGACCTGTGTGGACCTGGATGGTCCCTAACTTTCTTCCGAAGCTTGCCGTTCTGGGCGAGTCCTAGGATTTGAGCGTCGAACTTCAGATCTAAACCTGCGAGGGGTAGGTTGCTCTTGAATATCCCCTGCTTGAGGGGCATAGTTGTTGTGACCAGACATTCTAGGTATTTATTGGTGAAGGCTTTCTTAAAGGAAAACAATCGTTTCCCATAGACGACGCCAATTGTGGTGACAATAAATCTCAACACAAAATAATAAGAAAATGCGATCACCAGAATAAATAAAGAACATAAAATAACTGCAATCACACACAACATAAGATATACGTGGTTCGGCAAAATGGCTACATCCACGGTGGTGCTCTCTGTGTATTATATTTCTCTTTTATCCAGGGGAGTGTTTATAATTGCGTCCCTTTTGCCCTGGGCTGAGGGTTTAATATATACATGTCATTTTTCGAAGAATGGGGGTGTTGGACTCCTCCACGTTAGCCCATAATCCCTAGAATATCTCTTGAGAGATTTTAGGGGTTGAATGGGTCATAACTGAATCAGTTATGCACGAGGCCTCTAGACTTTGGGCCGGACTTAATAGGGATACTCATCTGGGCCGGAATAGTTAATCGAGGTACCCACACTTTTTATTGGTCAAGTTCTAATATATTTTTTGTTTCAGTTGTAATAATATTTTTTTGTTTTAGTTGTAAGAATATTTTTTTTATTTTAGTTGTAAGAATATTTTTTTGTTTCAGTTGTAATAATATTTTTTTTTGTTTCAGTTGTAATAATATCACTTTGTAATTTTGTTTAATATGAGTTTACGTTGTAACATTTCCGTAATCATATTAATTTCATGTATGCACATGACATTTATTTTAACTATTAACACGTGACTGAAATTTGAAGATTATTAAATGGATTTACCACAACATAAAGAGAGGATGGGGGAGACTAACCGACTAGAAAATAATCAAGTAAAGGGCGTTAAAGAATTTGTTAAATACGCTTATAAAAATCTTAAAAGTAACAAGATTATATTTCTGTGCACCCATTGTATGAATAGAAAATATAAGTTACTAGAACACATTCAGTTGCATTTAATAAACTTGAAAATTTGCCAAGACTATAGAATATGGACATACCATGGTGAAAAATATATCTTATGTTCTGGAAGAATTGTTGGTACGTGATCGCATAATGGAACCCCAACGAGTGAAAATGATACATGATTCCCTAACACATCGTCTATTGACCGACCTAATTAATGATGCTTACGAGTCCACAACCATCAAACCACCAATTTATGGATACAAATAATGCGCATTATGACTAAGTAAATGAATAATTTGATGCTAAATTACCAGGAGATCTACAAGGTCTGAATGGCCCTAGTAAAATGAAACCATGGTCCAGACGATTGTGACACCCCGTAAGTTCTAATGATTTTTATAAGAGGATTAATTAAATTAAAATGAGAAATTAATCTGAATTATAATAAGTATTAATTACCATGACAATGGTTAATATTTATTTATTTGAATTATATTGAGTATTACTTAGTAAATGAGAAATAAATTAATAAGAATGCATTATGATTGTCGTGGGTGAGAAATACGATAATTACGGTAATTTAATCAAAACGCGCATGTCCGTCGTACCGGGACATAAAATTTCGAAATAAAATGATATTTATTTTTCGTTCATCCAAATGGTTATTTCGAGTGTTCCAATATGTTCGAAAGGGTCGAGATAGTCAGAAAAGTGTACTCGAGATTTTAGATCGGGTCCCGAGGCATTTTTAGGCCAAGCCGGCACCCCGGAAGGTATTTTGGTCTTTTGACTTTTTAGAGTAAAGGGACCAACAAATTTACTAGGGTTATCTCAGCATGTATGTTAAGGGTGCTAGGGATAGTAGTTAGAAAAACAGAGAGAGGCCATTAGAGGAGGAAGGTGAAGGATTCAAAGGCTCCCCCCACCACTTTTGCACCACCATCGAAGTTTAGATCAGAAGGAGAGAAAGACAACTCCACCATCTTTCTGCACAAACCAGACCCACAATATCAAGGCAAGTGTTTATCTAGAATATTTTTAAAAGTTTATACTACCCATGTAGTGTAGGGTTTTATATTTGATGATAAATTGATGTTCTTGGGGTTTTTGAGAATTAAACACATGAATCTTGGGTAAAAATTGCATTTAGATTAAATCCCTATGTGCATAGAAAATGAGAATTGAATATTTGTGTTGATAAATGGAAGAAATTCGGATTTTGGTTGGAAATAGATGAAGAACAATGAAAACTGGGATTTTAAGGATTTTTTAAGAAAAATCGATTCTTGGGTTGAATTTGCGATAATTTAACGTTAGATTTACGTTATAAATCATTCATATACACTTATATTATGTGTAGTAATGTTGGTTGAAAATTTGGTTAAGTTTCATGAATATTTGGGAAAGTTGTGAGGATGAGAATTCGTAAAAGCACAGCTGCTTAGAGACCTGTTACATTTAAAATCGATTCGGCCCAATGGCGAATCGATTTGGTAAGGCGAATAGATTCGTTCCTGGGGCGAATCGATTCGGTTTACCAAATTTTGATAATTCTTCCCTTTTAAGCCTAGAACTTTTAAATAATGATCGAGGGTACTTTTGAGGCAACTTTAAAATATAGTGAGAGATATTTTTATTACGAGTAGGCTAATGGTAGGGTTGAGGCTTTGCCATTTGAGAAGAATTAAGGCTAAGGTTAATTGGGCATAATTTGTAATGGAAGTGAATTCGGGAGAATGAGATTGAGTCACGAGGATTTTGAGTGAACCTATGACTTAGACCAGTAGAGTATGTGTGTAGTCACTATCGAAAAAACTTCAGGGGTAACTAGGGCCCTTCGGGTAGAGATTAATACTCGAGAAAATGCTATAGAGAGTTATAATTGTATATCGATTGTTCATTGAGCATTCGAGAGATATATTACGTACGGGTTATAGTTATAGGTTGAGCGTATACCTATATGGATTATATTACAGGTTGGATGTATACCTATATGGATTATATTATAGGTTTAGTGTATACCTGTACAGATTATATTTATAGGTTGTGTGTATGCCAATATGCGATATATGGATAGGTTGTGTGTATGTCTATTATGTGCTTTCGTATGTGTGAACATGCCTATGTTGCCCACTATCATGGGAGGTTCCAAGTCGTGGACAGTCTTATCCCGATGAGCCCATTGGGGAGATTTTAGACTTGTGCCCCAGAACATAGAACTTAGGATTAAACAATATTTGTGTGTATTATAGCTTGACTGGTCATTTGAGTGCGTTTGGTGTGTTAATAGACCAAAGGCCTAGAACTATATTCACCTCCATTATAATTTGTTTGATTCATGGTTTGAGGGTGACATCTGAACCAATAGTCCTTGATTGGGTACGAGAGGTACTTGAACTTTATAACAGAGTATGCAGACTCGCACCGCGGTTCTTAGCCTAAGGATGCTGAAGTTATCTACATGTATTAGCATGATGTGTATATATATATGTGTGTGTGTGTGTGTATGTGTGTGTGTGTGTGTGTGTTTACACACACACACACTCATATACATACATGTGTATTTATCATACTTGTGTGTGAAAGTAGTGGTTATAGAATCTAAAAGTGATTTAATTATGAGGTAATCTACTTAGCGTGTGATGGTAGTAAAGTTAGATAGTGTATATCTAAAAGATAATTTAAGTAGAGCAACTTAATGAAATGGTTTAATGATAACATACGTGAAATGTTAAGTATGGTTAAAAATAACATACGAGACATGTTAATTATTAGTGTTATAATAGCGTATTGTATGGGCAGTACATGGGAAGTTAAAGTGATATTAACTAAGGACTTAATGAGTAAAGATTAAAATACCGTAGCGTACTGTATGGACGGTATGGGAAAAGCCAAACCTGTTAGTGGACATGTAGTTATTGATGAGACCTAGATGGACTGGGTAGCATAGCTAGGTAGGAGACGTTAGGCGTGCATATTAGTGGGGATGAGCGTTAAACTAACATGTGTAATCAAAATTTGATTTTAAACTGTGATAAATACTTTCTAAATATTTTCAAACGATTTTCTTGGGCTCTGACCCATATCAAAGATATTTTCAAAATCTTTTAGGTTTTCAACCACAAGGACACCAAACTTGACAATTCATTCTACGGATGCGTAGCTGCAGTGCTTATGGAGGCTTACAGGATTTGGGTAGACGCTTCAGTCATTCATTTCTAGAGTAGGGTTTGTGATTCGGTACTTTACTTTGGGCATTTTTCCCTTCAGCTATTACATTTATTTCAATCAAACTTTACATTCATATTTATTTGTTTTATTAGATTCTATATGATACTTGGAATCGATAGTTTATTCAGTATTTAATTATTATGTCTTGTGTTGTTTTAAACCCAGTCACTGCGTGAATGATTATAATTATGTTTCCATATGTGTTTTTTGTTTAATGAAAGATAAAATGGACACCGATTTATTTAAAAGATAGGTGGTTAGTAATTGAAATTTTTTTCGACAGTGATGCTAATAATGACCAAATGAGATTCATATTTTATTTTTATAAAGGAACGATCACTCAGTATTTAAATAGGCGGGGTATCACAACGATTAATGTTTTTGACTTGCCATATTGGAAAGATCGTCGTGTAAGGCATCTAATTAATGTGATGCACAAATAGAAGAATGTAGCAAAGCAACTGATAGGAACATGTCTGGGTGGATCTCATTCAAAATATGGAGAGCGATCCCGCTATAATCTACAAGATATGAAAATAAAGAAGAAATTGTGGTTAAAAATGATCCTATAACATGAAGAATTTTTTTCCTCCGAGTTACTTTCACTTTGACTATAAGTGAGAAGAAGATCCATTTACACACTTTGTTTAACTTAAAGACTCCAACTGGTTATTCTGGTAATTTACGCAGGATAGTAAGCGACCAAATAAGTGACTTGAAATCCCCCTACCATTTCGGCATTGCTACTCTTAGCACAAAGATCGCCATCCAATAATTATGCAAATCAGTTTGTGTTTTACCCTAAACATAAGGCACATTAAAGCTATTAAATCAACTTTAGCCGATGCAGTTTGGGTATTAAAGAAATACTTTCCTCCGTCATTCTTCGATATCAACTTCCACCTACTTGTGCATTTATGCAATGTGACTTTGTTATGTGGTCCCGTTAGGTATTTTTGGATGTATCCTTTTGAGCGCTTGATGAAAACCTTCAAGTAAAGAATACACAGTATATTTGAGGGTTAATTGCTGAAGAATACGTTACTGTGGAATCATCGATATACGCTTGGGAGCATATGTCAGAGCAAGAGGTTAGGATGTTTAATGCTCATGGAGAATGAGTGATCGGGGAACCTGATGAATTTGAGGATGAATTACCTTTTGGAAAGCCTACATAGGTGAAACTCACAAATGTTCAATACGAGCAAGCAACTCGTTATGTCTTCGAATCGCAAGATGAAGTTGAAGACTGGAGAGAGTGAGTATCTACTGAATCCTTTTTCTTTGATTATATGTATTTTTTATATTATTATCTAAACTCTACAATTTACCCGTAGGAAGTACAGGAATGAAATTGCCCAAAATCAAAGGAGAAATTGCACGAAAATTGATTTTAGGGTAGGGGCATTAAAAAAGGTAATTTTCACGTCATATGTGTGTGGTTATTTATTGATGTGTGGTAAAAACATGCTTTAATACAAATTCATTAATAAATACAGCTTCTAAAAAGAGGTGACGTCTCTTCAATACTTACACGCCTAGCAAAAGGTCTTAATTTTCGTGCGAAAGAGTTTAAGAAATTTATTACCGACGGTTTTGATTTCGTTTTATATCCATGTGAGTAAAAGCTTTTGACTCAAAACAGTGGAATACCTGTGTCGCTAGTAAATCTATAAAAATCCAAAAGATACGGTGTTAACCTATTGTGGGATAATCCAATAAATCATAAAACTCGATTACTTGGATTTTACAAAAAAAACGTATTCTATTGCGATTGGGTGAATGTGGAGGATAATACGAATGCTTGAAAAGTTGATCCCGGCTCCAAACTTATTATGGTAGATTTATCAAAGATGAAGAGTAAAGATCGAATACTCAACGTGCCTTTTATTTGTGTCGTTCAGAACATAAAGAAGGTATTATATTCGAAGTGCATAAAAGATGGTAATTGGTTTATTATTATGCATGCAATAAAGGGTAAGATTACTCTAGAAGACTCATTAAAGGCTCTAAAAGAGTTCTAATCAACTCCTGATGACAATCCTAATTTGAAGGATCTTTTGGTTGATTTAGAGGAAGATTGTGTATCAAAACATTATTTTATCCTTGTAAATCTTATTTGTGTCCTATTATGATATTGACATTATATTAACGCTTTACTTTGATTTATGAATGTTTAGTTTGATGTATGCATATTTATTTTAATTTATGAATTTCTGTATGTTTAGTTTGATTTACGAATGTTTAATTTGATTCATGAATGTTTAGGGGCACGAACACCTTTCATGAGACATTCTATTTGAGAATAGAGTCTAATGAGTTCATACAATATTAAAAAAATTCCATTATCGGTGGCATGAACATCCTCGTACGTGACCAACATAACTCATAACAAGAGGCCGCGTAGTCGCGGGACTCCCAGTTTGAGAATAATAACCGAAATTAGAAATAGGCACACTCGGTCTTGAAAAGGTGTCACGAATGGGACCAAACCACCACCAACCCCCAAACAGCTTCGCAAGTGGCACAAACACCTCTCACCTGACCAATGTAACTTGTAGCAACCGACTGTGTAGTCGTGGGACTCTCGGTTTGAGAATACGACTCGAAATTAAAAATAAGCACACTTAGGTTTGAAAATGTGTTGTGAATGGGACGAAATCACTATTAGTTCCCAAAACTCCCACAAGTAGTATGAACACCTTGCACGTGATCAACGTAACTCATAGTAACCGTCCGCTTAGTCATGGGATTCCCAATTTGAGAATGGACCCGAATTTGAAAATAGGCACACTTAGGCTTGAAAACGTGACCCGAGTGGGTCAAAACCACCAATAACCCTCAAAAGGTCCCACAAGTGTCACAAATACCTCGTACGTGACCTACGTAACTCGTAGTAACCGGTCGTGTTGTCGTGGGACGCTCAATTTGAGAATTGGACCCGAATTTAAAAATAGTCACACTTAGGCTTAAAAACGTGGCGTGAGTGGGGGAAAACACCAAGACCCCCAAAATGGCTCCGCAAGTGACACAAATAACTCACACATGACCAATGTAACTCGTAACAACTAGCCGCGAGGTCCCGGGACTCTCAATTTGAGAATAGAACTCAAATTTAAAAATAAGCACACTTAGGCTAGAAAATGTTCCGCGAGTGGGCCAAAACCACCACCAACCCCCAAATAGCCCCGCAAATGGCACGAAAACTCCCACAAGACCAACATAACTCTTAGAAAAAGTACACACAGTCGCGGGATTCTTGGTTTGAACATAAGACTTGAATTTTAAAATATTCACACTTAGGTTTGAAAATGTGCCGTAAGTGGGCCGAAACCATCAAAGTCCCTCAAACGTCCTCGCAAGTGGCATGAACACCTCACACGTGACAAACGTAACTCGTACAAACTGGACGTGTAGTCACGAGACTCACGATTTATGAATAGGACCCGAATTTGAAAGTTGGCAGACTTAGGCTTGAGAATGTGCCACGAGCGGGCCGAAACCACCAACAGACACCAAATGGATCTTAAATGGCACAAACACCTCGCACGTGGCACAAACACCTCACACGTGACTTGTAGCAACCGACTACATAGTCGCGGGGATCCTAACTTGAGAATAGGAATCGGATTTAAAAATAGGCGCACTAAGGCTTGAAAACATGCTATGAGTTGGCCAAAACCACCAAGAACCCTTAATTAGCCCCATAAGTGGCACGAACATCTCAAACGTGTCCATCGCAACTCGTAGCAACTGACCACGTAGTCGCAGGACTCCCGATTTGAGAATAGGACCTGAAATATCCCATATTTGTTTCATTCAAATATGGTCACGAACTCGAGCCTTGATAATGTTTTTTTCGTGATACATACATGGTCGCAACGCAACTCATAGAAACTGACCACGTAGTCATTGGACTCCCGTTTTGAGAATAGGACATGAAATAGCCCATATTTGTTTCATTCAAATCTAGTAACGAACTTGAGCCGTGATAATGTTTTTTTTCGTGATACGTACATGGTCGTAAATTGGTTCGTGACTAGTGTGAACCATGTATAAAATTGGGTTATGAATATAGTCAATGATCGTGTGTAAGCATGTTGAAGGGTTGGTCACGATTGTGGTTTGTGACCATATTGAAAGGTTGTTCATGACATGGTCATGGATTTGGTCCATAAATGCCTCGTCACGTGTCCATAATCATATATGAATATCTATAATACTCTAAAATGCTATACAAAGCATTTAGAGTCCTTTGCAATGAAGTTATCCACGTAGAATGCCCAATTTTGAAATAGAGGAACAAGTATTGAAATAGTATAACAACTGGATATCCATGTTAACCACAGTCTTTTCATATCCTTTCATTTGGTATCTCTCTCTCTCTCTCTATATATATATATATATATATATAGAAAATTTATGTGTGCAATACCGAAAACCATCACAATCCGTCGATTTCTTACCATCGACACACACATTCTCTCTCTCTCTCTCTCTCTCTCTCTCTCTCTCTCTCTCTCTCTCTCTCTTAAAAGGTACTTGTAGATTTATCTTCAACTACTGTTCCATTTTCACATATCAAAGCCCACTTTCTTTTGCGCCCTTGTAATTTTCAAGTCGTTGAAATAGGATAAAAAGTGAGTTATGGGTCAGATCCAGTATTCGGAGAAGTATTTTGATGATACCTATGAGTACATATACTCAATTTTTAGTTTTGAATTTTTTTATTTCATAAAAAGAACTTTTTAATGTTATTTGGGTTTGCTGGTTTTGAAAACATAGACATATTAACCAAGCCTCTTGGCCAGTGGTATAAGGTTGTCACTGGGACACTGTTTGGGGGTGGATTGGATTTGGTCCCCAGTTCGATCCCTGCCAGTGCCAAAATAATACTTGGCCAGCGAAAGTCACGAATCGCAAACAAGAATTAATCAAGATGCGCGTAAACTGACCGGACACCTCGTGATATGAAAAATATCTTACCCAAAAAAAAAACGCATGCCGTTCTTCCACCAGAAGCGGTGAAATTGCTCCGTACAAATGATATGTTGTTCAAGAACCTAGATATGCATCTTTCATAATATGATAAGTCCACTGGTGGGAAGGCCCCTAGAAAACAGTTGGCTACCAAAACTGCCCGAAAATCAGCACGAGCCGCCGGGGGAGTGACGAAACCACACAGGTTCCGCCCTGGAACTGCGGCTCGTAGAAAGATCAGGAAATACCAAAAGATCACTGAGCTTCTCATCCGAAAGCTGCTGATCAGAGAAATCGCTCAAGATCGATATTCGTTTCCAGAGCAGTGCTGTGGCTGCACTACAGGAAGCTGCCGAGGCATACTTGGTTGGTCTCTTTGAGGATACCAATTTGTGCGCCATTCATGCTAAGAGTGTCACCACTATGCCCAAAGATATTCAGTTGGGTAGGAGGATTGAAAAGCCATCACGAAAAGCTACCAACCAACGAAGAGTCAATTGACATACTCTAGAAAGATTTAACCAACGAAGCTCGTATATGTCAAAAAGATGCGCTAGAAATACACACCGCCTAAAACCCAGGTACCCAATTCTCAAATTCATTCCCTTTTTAATTTTTTATTCAGATTTCTCCATTTCTAGATTTCTTGATTTGTGCGCCATTCATGCTTAGAGTGTCACCATTATGCCCAAAGATATTCAGTTGGGTAGGAGGATTAGGGGCGAGAGGGCTTAGATTAATCTGTTCGTGTTGGGGTTTGGTGGTGTTTCCGTTTTGTTTCTGTGAATTGAAGAGTCAATTGACATACTCTAGAAAGATTTAACCAACGAAGCTCTTTTATCTCAAAAAGATGCGCTGGATATACACACCGCCTAAAACCCAGGTACCCAATTCTCAAATTCATTCCCTTTTTAATTTTTTATTCAGATTTCTCCATTTCTTGATTTCTTGATTTGGGTATGTTGACTTTCAACCAACAAAGGTCTTCACTAGAGGTATTTTGTTATTGGGACTGTAGTGGTCAATTGATATTTTGTTGATGATTATGACCACTTTAGTTGATATCCTTATTATCGAATTGGATTTTTTTTTTAAAATAAAAATGGAGTGTTTTTCTGGAAAAAAAAATAAACAAATAAAAAATAATTGACATCGCTGCCTAAGTCAGCTCTAATGGCTAAAATGGTAAGACAATGGTGGTGGTTTAGCCTTTGAAAGAAGGTCAAGAGAATTTTTATACTATAGTGTGTGAACTGTTTTTGTGTAATACTTTCAAGTTGCAACAATGTGAATATCAGTTTGTTCATCTACAAATTTTATTTGTATATGAGAAGTTGTTGTTACAAGTTTTTGCTTTCTGTTTATAGGAAATAAATTCATTTTTTATCAACCTTTGAGATGGTATCTTTTATTCCTCTTCTTAACAGGTAGACCTTTGTTGATTAAAGATCAATGCAAAAACCATTGCCCCTTACACTTTTACTTACTTTTGAATATGGGTCCTAGATAATTTCTATTTTATAGCGGGTCTTTGAATGCCCAATTGATTGAAAGAGGAATAAAAATGAAATAAAGGCCAATGCTAGATTTTCATTTGTGAACTCTTACTTATGTTGGCACTAAATAGGTTTTAATACTATCAGGTATCATTTGAGTATAAAACGAGTATCATTTGAATGAATTTTTTATTTGTTAATTTTTTTTATAATGTATAATTTCATTATATCGGTTGCCAAAATGTTTGAACGGAAGAGATGACGATAGATAATTATGAATTTCTTATTTTATTGAGCATGTTATTATCGGTTTCGATTTCTTCTACGCGTTTACCAGTCACATATAGTCTGAATTTTTTTAATCTATAATAATTTCGTTTATCATTTATTCATGTTTTCCATTACTATGTTGATTTAGAAAATGCTAACGTATAACTCGCGCATTGCGCGGGTTTCCAACTAGTTATAAGTATTATGACCCTTTTTAATAAAAATCTAAATAGATATGTACTTAGTATAGCATTCATGACACTTTCTTTCTCCCAAATTTTAGACGTGCGTAATGGCGGACTATTTCCCCCCATCTTAAACGAAACATTTTTCTCCTGACCTAACCTCCAAAATCCAAAATCGACATCCACACTTTTCACCCAAAATCACACCAAAGACTCCATGACAAAAAATCGTCCTTCGATTCCGGTGTCCTCCAGTTTCGATCGTAGCCAGGTACTCTCTCTCTCTAACACATGCACATACACACACTTGATCGGTATCTCACAAAATCAACTTAAAAATGATTTGGAGTAATCGATTTCGGCTTCTTACAGATTTGAAAATGCAGATTGGGGTATTCAATTTGAAAATGTAGATTTGGTCACTATAGGTAATTGATGCATGCGTGTTTATTGTTCTGTAGTTAATTATTAATCGCACTAGGTGTAAACCCGCGCGATGCGCGATCTAGTCGAATTTGACATTCATTCGTGAGCTAGGTATCAACTTCAAAACATCAAATTGTCCTGTGAATTGACATTTATGTGAATGCCTATTCTTATCTCTGGCTCAGTAAATGACTCGATAATGCTACCTCCTTCATAAGCATGCTCACAATATCAGAGGGGATGCCATTAGCATTGAATGGCATGTAGGTAAAAGGTGGAGGCCTCCAATGCGACCACAACGCTGGTGTTGCGGTCCTCGCGGCTGCTGCCGACTCCCCTTGCCCGGATGATACTCAGGGGGTCCGCCGTGATACTGCTTTTGGGGAGCCATTCCACCACGGTGTGACCCTCCACCACCACATCCACCGCCTTGGTATCCACCACCAAATTGCTGTTGCTGCTGTGCCAATTGGCTTTTAGGCACCACCATGCCCGTCACTGGTTCCTGAGGCCCAGAGCTCTCACCCCCACCAGGAATATTCGTCCTCTTTTTCCATACCATTGTAGCAAATATAATATGAGAAAAAACCAATATAAAAAAGTAGTTTGTTCCTGAGGCCCAGAGCTCTCACCCCCACCATGGGATGATCATTTAATGAAAATTAGTTTGTTCTGCAGTACGAATACTTTCTTTGGCTTTATGAAGATGTGTTGTGTTAATGTGAACCATTATTTGCTAAGCTACCGAACATAAGAGTTTTTATGTTGTTGTTATTGGTGATTGGGCACGTGGTGGAGTCATTTGGGTCACACCATCTATTTATTGTGAAATTTTGCAATTTATGACATCTGCAATCTTTCATTAACTTTGTTGACTTTGTTTGTTAATACCACAATTCCATAATGCTAATATGGTTGATGTTTGTTTGTGTAGTGTTCAATAATTTTTGTTGTCTCACGAAGAGTGTAATTGTGTTTAATGTTAATTTCTATTATTATGTTATTGTAATAGATGTCTTTTATTTATCAATTTCATTCACAAGCATCCCATGGGATGCAAAAGTAGCCTGTTGGAAGTGATCGTGTTCTCACCGGGTTCTTGATTTGAATTTTGAACAAATATGATGGCTTGTTTGATCCGGGATTAATCTAGAATTCACGATTATATAAATGTGGAAGCTCATCTATGTTTTCTTTACAAAACGATGTGGAATAGATTCTTTTAAGTGTAGATGGTAAACATTTATTTTCATACCTTTTACCTTTGTCATGTGTTCAAATTCAAACATGTATCAATAAAATTGAAATGATCCTATAGAAAAATGATTTTCCCACTTGCACTTTATATTAACCTATAATTACATATGGTATATAAATTGTAAGGAAATTGTTATTCTTATTTTGCTCTGTAGTTTTGCGGATGAGTGATAATAGATTTCTCTATTGCTTTAACTGTCTTGTATCTTGTTTTCTTTCCCCTAAGTTTCGGTTTGGGTGGAATTTGATGCTTCACGGTATACCTTATAAGCTATCTAAAAAGCCCAATCGACAGACCTTTATGGTAATTGCTAAGAAAGAGGGTTCAATTGTATTGCAACAAATATCATCATCATTTGATCAATCTATTATTAATTGGTACGGGGTTCAGGTAGAGTAATTGGTCCCTATTTTTTTATATCTCGGGATATCTACTTTGCTTAGAGCGCCTGGTGGTACTATGTTGTTGAAAGTTTTAATGTAATTCCTATCGAATGTTTATTCAATTACGTGAGTCTTATACTGTAGAAGCTTGATGGAGTTGTTTATTATATTTTAGGCTCGTGGACTCGTTGAAGCATTTAAAATTGATAATCGAATCCTTACAGAACACTCCATTGATATTGTAATTGCTGGAAAATTTGCAACTGGGAAAGGCGATAGATTAACGTGTAGAGACCGTTGTTTATTGTTATTAATCTTTATCCTAGTAGGTACAAGTAACAAAATAACATGGACTAAAAAGAGAAGAATGAAAGTCTTTGCCTCATGTCTCATGAGCAATCAAAGGCGAATAGAAAGGCTATGAATCACCTCGGCTGCCTTAGTATCTAGAACCTCCAAATTACTAGGACTTTCATATATAGATAAATGGTCAATCTCAGCATTGTGCAGAACCCCCCTCTTTCACCTCGTTGTGTATTATTTGTTTTTGTACAACTTATGGGTTTGAAATTATGCATATCATTTAGTTTATGGGTTTCCTATATGTTGTCTACTAAAAATATGGTGCACTTATCTCAGAAATATTTGTACTTGTTGTAAATAAATTTCATCAAATTATAATTGTGTCCTTTGAGTTTGTGATATCCTTGGAAACTATAAGAACAACAACACGAGCTTAATTTTGACGAGTATTGCAATTTATAAGTTTTATTAATTGTTAGTTAGCTTTAGAGAAGTGAATAATACCTCCTTCCTTCATTGAAGGCATGTTTTTGCATCATTTTCATCCAACAAATTTTGTGTTATATTAGAACATGGAGGTTTTTGTGAAGGTGTCGACATGCCCGAGAATACAATGAAAAGTCTCTTTCTTTATGGTATACCAAAAGTGTCTTTCTTTTCTAAAATCAATATTTGGCAGTTAGCAGTACTTTGATATGTTGTCACTATGAAAACTATAATCTAATATTGGCTTAGATGTCGTAATGTAAGAGAAATTATTACTGTTGCGAGGCTAAATACTTGAGCTTTAATATGCTTTAACACATATTTGGATATTATATTTCAAGAGAAATAATTGGGGTTTGATATGTTAGTTTTTAACTGCTTCCCACTAAATGATAACAGAATTTAACTCAAGTAGAGAATGACTAGTTCCACACATTAACAAAGTATGTTTTAATACATAAAGATATCATAAATAGCATGTGTAGTATTCCAATACTTTATTTTCCCCCTTTTTCTATGTTGCCCAAACTCTTCGTTCTCATTATCCCAGATGAGCCTTTCTTTTGAATTTCAACAAGGTTCACCTTTGGATGAGTAGTGTGGTCACTTCAACCCCTGTATCCTTTAGGTGTACAAAATGTTTTGCATTAATCGCCACTTTATATAGTGCTCAGTTTTCTACATCTCCAATGTAATAAGTGAATTCACAACTTCCTGTTTTGCCTCTTTGTTGATGATGGTTTTCATAATTATGTCTTTAATTTATGTTTAGTTCATTCTATCATTAATAGTTATTCTTCACAATTAGTTTGCAATTTTTTTCCAAAATTTATGTTAGTCTGCTGACATTAATGATAGAGAAATGATAATTCCCAGTAGAACCACGTACCAAAGAATTTTGGTATTGGAGAAAGAAGGAATACATGTCGTAGAAAGAGATATAACTCTTCCCATAAACTGTATAGTCTGTGCTACAACTTTCCATACATAAATGCTTGTTGTCCCTATGGTGTTAGGGGTAGTAGACAATAGAAGAGGAGCATGATTACATGCTAATTTTTCTATGTGATAAATTTGAATACTCGAGAAATATTCAAGAATAGCATTCGAGCAGAACACTTTATCCAACCTTCCCTAAATACTAGCTTCAATATATGTTTTGTTCCACCAGGTAAACTTAGACCCTCTATAACCCGAATCATTTACCCTTATGTTAGAAATGCAATCATTGAATTCTTCAGCGGCTCCAAAGTCAATCGCATCACCTATTTTGTTTGATTTATCTTGCAGGTCGCCCGACCTATTTTGTTTGAATTATCTTGCAGATCACTCCGCTATTGTTCATTATGCCTAAAGGATCCCATTTAATGCCAGCAAATTACTTCTTCCGTGTTGACGCAACAAGGCAGTTTGCTGAGTCTCGTACTGGACAGATAAATCGGTTCGTGCTTGTGCTGGATCTTATGGCGGTCTCGCTCGTTTGTTTGGCACAGTGGGACAAAAAAGACAGAATCTAGTGGGAGGCAGAGATGTTTCAGGATAAAAGATTGCACAGGAGAACTGATAGAGGGTGAGCATTCTTGTAAAGGATCTAAACAGGTTTGTCAGTTTCTTAAGATAATCTAACTGTGATCGGAACCAATATTAGGATGATCTAACAGTGATCGGAACACACTACTTCTAAAATTTAATTCGTTTCAATGTGTAGTGTCTTGATGAATCAGTGAATAATGTTAAATCTTTGATAACAATTTTATGTTTATTGCTTAAAAATTACAGGATCCATCTTCTTGAACTCATTGTGGGGATTTACCTTTTCATATGTGGGTGAGATGATGTTGCCATGCTCTTGATACTGATGCAGGTCCTGATCATTTCTGCTACCATGTATCCGAAATCTAGGACTCAAGAAATTCTAAGTATGATTATGTTCACTACTTACACCTACCTTTTCATTTCTTGGATTGGTAACAGCTCGAGTGTAATTCTGATCACTGCTCAAAACTTTCGTATTTGGACTTAACAACTTAGGTTTCACCAATTCCACATTAAGCGTGTTTCCCATTAGTTCAATAACACGAGATTGGTTTGCTTGCTAATCATTGTTTGCCTTTCCTTTGTTGTTATTTGGAGTGACTTTAGTTAACATATGGGTAGGATCATCTGTGTTATCCATGAAAAACTTCCCTATTCCATTACTATTTTGAGGCTCTCCATTGACATTGTCTGTAGTTATAGCCAAAACCTTCCCAAAAGATTTTTGCATCTAAGTTTTGGTAGATTTAACATCTTCCTTTCTTCCACCGTTGGAACTGTCTTTGGTTTGAGCCTCCGCGTTTGTCTGTTGAGTGATCGATAAATTTGTTATCTTTCTTAGTGTCAAAGTTTATGAAAATTCAATTGATTACTTCGATGGATGAAAATTCCGGAACGATTTAAATGTTCGCATTGGGTATTTGCTTATATACCAAGTTTTTTTTCATCCAAAGTCTATGAAAGTATTCTTCATGAATTAGACGAATTAACATGTGTTTATGATAGATTAAACCAACGACCTTTATACTTTATGACATTTGCACAAGTTCCAATTCTATTTTTGCAAGTATGAGCTCTTTGTTCTCTATTGCTTAGAACAGTTTTTTACTGGTTAAAAATGTATGAGCTCTTGGTTGTTTGGTATCATGATCAGTTACATATATATACCTATTAGGATGTCTGCCAAAAACAATATAGGCAATTAGGTAAAATGAGGTGTTGTGGACACTTGACAGTTAGTTAGGCAGAAGTCTTCACTTGTGAGAGTATAGCTTACTGACATGAAATGTGGAATTTTAAAAGTATATTTTCTTTTATTTGGAGATATATTCATTAGTTTCATTTATTGAAAAAGCCATGTTGGTTTTCGTCAGTGTAAAATTTCTAATTACTCTTGATTTGTTGTTTGTGCATACAACTTGTGATGATGGAGTTGTCAGGGTTTTTAAGTTGGATGATGCAATAAGTAAAAGCTTCAAGTATGACTTCAAGTACCTTTGACACCTTACCTTTTACCACCTCAGTGTTAATTATGCACATGTTTTCTGCAGTTTTTCTTTATTATAATCTTTAATTACTTTATGCAGATTTCTTATAATCAACTTACCTGCTGGAGGTCATCCGATGACAATTAAATTTGTTGATGACACATCTTCTGTTGTTGTGGGTTCCCATGGTCTTTCTGGTTCTTCGTTGTACATGTATGGGGAAGAAAAAATAGCTGGGGAAACTAAGTCATATGCTAAACTTCCTCAGCCGGAAATCAAATGGGTACATCATAAAGTCCACGAGTCGAGCAATCCTCACTCTAGTTGGACCTACAGCAACTTATGGCAGTGCTGATGGAAGTACAATTATCGCGTCATGTTCAGAAGGTAATACTTTTTTTTTCTTTTTTTTTTGTCGTGTTAGTTTGTCTGCATTTATATATAGACTATTGAATTTAAACATCGTGCCTTGAATAAAATTATTTTCAAACGGACAAAAATAATTACGAGTAAGAAGTAAAATTCAATTGTTCACAAGGCCATCCTCATAGATAGAAGGCAATATCTTCTGCTGCAAAGACCCCCACCTCCTCCACTCACCCACAAACCCAAAAAAAATCGTAGTATAGATAACTGTTTTTTATCTTTATAAGCCCTCCATCTTTCAATCTCGATTCTAATTTAACCATAATGCCTCTCTTAGAATGAATCACACCAACCATTTCTTTAGCAGCTGTCACCATCCTCATTCTTTCACAGAATTACCAATAATTGTATCTTGAGACAATTAACTACGGGAGGATGCTTCACATTGTAGTTTACTTCATCTTGGCCTTACAGTTCATGTTCATCTATATCTTCTTACCGTATTGTTGGTTAAGTATCCTCCAAATCTTACTATTTCCCCCATAAATTATAAATTCAGAATAAACTGCAAGAAATCGTTGGAATGTTGGTCAGTCAGATCCTCATCAGTAATTGTTCAGATTTCTTCGTGGTTTGAAATCCAAACAAATATGGCCTCCATTAGCTCCCTTAATAGTTCCATCAACCAATCCTCTTCAATAACATTGTCCTCAGCAAGCTTTTCTAATTTCCTTAGTTCTGAAAACAATCCCTGATAAGGAACAGAGAGCATGCGAATTTTTTTTAGAATCACCCTGACCCACAATGCAACTTTCTTCAGAGAGTTTGTGGTCACCTTCAACATACATAATCTTATCTATAAATTTCCGGCATAAATGAGATCTGATGCGACTGCAAGCCACTTCAATAAATAATATACAACTATCGATTTCAAACTTGAAATGATTGATATCCTTGAAGACGTTTATTATTATACTGGAGGAAAAATGTACAAGCGTTGATGTATTGATGAGAATAGAAACCCGTTGCGTTAGTGACTCGGCTAAATTGATTCTTGGACCACCTTTTTCTACAACATTGATTTTATCATTGATGGATCTTTCAAGGATGAGAGTATATTCTGTTAAGAGGTTCATGAGCCCTTTGAGGATTGAACTTTCCATTTGAAGTGAAACTAAATAAGTGATGTGTTCTGCGATGCCCTGCAACAGCGTTAGAAACTTTTGGCCGCTGTCAATGAGCAAACAATATTCTGGTTTTTGCCCGATGACCATATAAGAGCTGCCCTCACTTAAAATTTCCGATACAAGATATCTGCCTAGAACCCAAGCATCAGTTCACGTAAAGATACTGGCGACTTTTTTAAAATGATCAAAATGGATTTGTAGAATGTCTTCCATACAAGGCCGAATACACTTTATTAGGCACGACTGCAACACTATCTTCTGATTTTCCAACAAAGAGCAATATGATATGGCATGTCCCACAGCTTCCACAACTTCATCTAACCTGCGTTCCAAAATAAGGGTATCTAGGTTATCTGAAATATCATTGGTGTGGCACTCAAATAAGCTTGGGTGAGGCGACTGAGCATGTAGAGGTTCTTCGACAGATTCTACTATCTCCCCATGTGAAATATTTACATAAATGTCATCTATAAGATTTTTCATGAGCATTTTTTGTGTGGAAACATATGTTTCAGTTGCATCAGTTCACTCTCCATGCAATCCATTTCTTCAAATACTCTAACAAAGGCTGAATAATTGGAAAAGATATTTTTCTGAAAATCTTCATCAGATGCTTTTTTAAGCTCAAGGAGTTCTGAACAAAGAAGCTTGATACGTTTCAAAATTTATCTGCCGATAATGTTGAGAATGCAAGGCATGAACTTGGATCATTGTTCTTCTTATGGGCATTGTGTTGTGTGGGTAACTTTGTAATCTGGCCTAGTTTTATATACTACCTCCATCCCAAATTAGTGGTCACTATTTGAACATAAGGGGGTTTAAGCTTATACTATATCGATGGCCAAGATCAGGGCAAATCCATGTATGGACAGAGGGGGGTCGTGGTCTCCCCCAAGTTTTCAATATTTGTATTTTTACATTGCTTTATAATCAAGCATCCCCAAGTGAAGGCCCCTGTTCAAAAGGTAATACTTAATTCTATATTCATCATATATAGATGTTGTCTGACTACGAAGGGCAACTAAATGGATTTGGGATGGAATATTCTTTTTCTTCCGTTAGAACTTATGGAATACTTAGAGCTTCGATTCTTTGTGTATGTTTCAAGGACTGTTAACTTTCCACGATTAGTTCATGATACAGTTGTTTAATTTCTGTTTCATGATACATATATGTACAATGTAATTGATTTTCACATATCGTTCAATTTACAAATGCTTAGAGTGTACAGTTAAGATTGTTGATTAGCTGTCATTTAAGATTGTTGTGGTATTACTTATGCTTTAAGAATAATCTTTTGCATTGTTTACGTTGATGAAGATAGTGATTATAATCCAATTTTAGTTTTTGTTGTTCTTTTATATTGGGTTCTTTTAACTGTTATTATTGATTTTTTAGTCTTTTAATTGTTATTGTTCAGACGTATATACTTCTATTGTTCAAGTGTGAACACGAGTATAGGTATGTGCTATTAGATTTTATTTTGTAATATTCAAGTGAGTATTTCTAATATCTTTACTCTTTCGTTTTTATTAAAAAATAGTGACTGAACTTTGTGTCTCTTATAAATATAGTGTAGTTTGCCTCCTTTTTTCCAGTTCCACATGATATACATTTTATATCTCCAATGGATATTCCATATTTGAGATCTTTCTTTTGATATTATATTGAACGTCAATGAGTGCTTAAAGTTCTTATGTGCTCTTTTAGATCATCCAGTATTGTAACAATGGCTTAAAATTTAACAGTTAAGCTGAATATGCTCCTGTCAAAACAACAAGCCTGGTACTCCCATCAATTAATTGATACAAAAGGTCAATAAGGAGGTAATTCCCATAGTCTTCACAGAATTGGTTATTGTTTAATGGTATACAGCGACCTGGCCCAAAGAAGTGAGAAAAATAGCCTGTGATCTTCTCGTTAACCCTGTTCAGGTGAACATATACAATGTTGATGAACTTGCGGCGAACAAGTCCATCACTCAGGTAAATTAAGTCACCTTTATTGTTAGCATATTAGATGCTGAGAAATGACTCATATTACACGCATAGTTTAATATGCTGACACATTTGTCATCATATTAAGCTAATTGCCAGGCACACAAAATGCTCACAAGAATTGTGACTGCTCATATGAGTCATATCAAGGGACGGAGATACAAGAGTTGTCAATTCCACAAACTTGATGTAGCTCACAATTTTGTGGTGTACAATCAACATGCATAATGAATTTTTGAGTTACGAAGATCATAATAATAAACCTTATGATCCTCCAAACATATAATTATAGCGTGTACATTTATTTATAATAGATAATATTGATAATGAGAATCTTTAAAAACGAAGAGGTTTGGTTTGAGTTATGTTGTATAAACAGGTACACAATTATGCAAATTTAAGAAGCACAAATCTATCCAAATTGAGGGTGAAAATAAAAAAGGCGGTGCTCAATTTTAATCAGAAATTAAGTTAAAACTAAGGGTGCCTTTGGAAATTTAAATCTCAAAGGCATCTTTAGAGTAATTTTACACGGATTTAGAATTCCAGTCATTTTTTACTATACATTATGTAATAGATGTACATAAAATCAGATAAAAACTGTGACAGGAAGTTATTATTCTTTATTAGTGTTAAGTTTAGGTGACTCACCATCGATTCTATTTCACTACTTGAGCTGAGTTGATTTATGAAAACAAATAGTTGTCAATGTTTTAACAGCTTCATTAATAATTTTATTGAATACTGATCCAATATGAGTTGTATGGAAGGGGCATATGAAATGATTAAATTTTAAATTCTAATACTATGTATGAACTTTCACAAGGCATGGGTGTCTTTTAATGTTGCAATATTCATAATCTCAACTGCAATCATTTGAATAATGCCTATATGATATGTAATTGTCTTTTTTGTTTTTATGATTTAATTTCGTGAATGCTATGTAGGCATGGACCAAGGAACCAAAAACTCTTCAAGAGTCTCATACACATGGCATTCAAGAGAAGATGGATCAAGTGAAGGTGTAATTACATGAATTATTTTCTGGTATGATTAGACATTACATACCTAGAAGTTATATTTGACTAAAAGTTCAAAACGTTATCTACTAAGTTTTGTGTTTTGGTTGTATTAAAGGTAATTGATGTTGGGGATGTTTCATTCGATTCTATTATATGTTTAAAAACAGGTGCGCACGGTGGAAAAATAAACAGCTAGAGAGAGATTATAATGGATTTGGAAGTTGATAAGCTCGATAAGAAGGTATTTTTTTATTCAAATATTTATGAACACATGATTCTGTGTTTCAAAATTATTGGCTTCAAGTAATTTATAAAGTCGATAGTTTAACGAATTGGGTAGGATTCAAATTTGGAATACAAGATTTTTAGTGAAAATTGAGAAGTTTATAGAGAGAACACACACGCATGGGTCTTTTTGAATATGTTGTTGGAGTTTTTTTTGTTATTTCTTAAACAGATCGGATAGTCCTATAAACAGGGGAAATTCTGCCCACTTTTTTTAAAATTGTTTACAATTATTTGTTTTATATTAAAAATCTTTTCGACTTAAATTATACACGACTTTATACATTGGAAAAACTGAAATTCATATGTTGCGTTTTACACTGCACTTAACTCAATTTGATTTAATGTAGTTTTGTTTGATGTGAGACACAAAAATATGTTTATGGGAGTGTTGTATATTTTGGCTAAATGGTATAATCTATAATGTATCAGTTGTAACATTGAATGTAACATTGAATGTGAAATAAATGATTCTATCAATTTTGATTTGTGTTTAGATTTATTTGTCAACTATGATATAAATATTCGTTATTAATTTTTTTATTATGTTTAATTTATGACCGTTTATGTTAAACCCTCGTGTGATGAAATATTTTATATGACCTTTTTTAATATTTTAAAATTGTTTGTCATGACGCTTTTGAAATCAAATATGACATCTTATAGAGTAACACTTAAAAGAGGTTGAAGAAGTGTAACTTTGCCTTCATGTTATGATAATCAAGACAGTGAGAGAGGGCATGGGTGGATCTAAAAAAATATTTAGTTGTACAACACATCCACTTTGTCAAATAGTTTATGAGCACAAATTAAGAATTTTTTTTTTAAGTTCAAGCCTTTTATTTGGGGTGGGGTGGGGTGGGGTGGGGGGGAGGGACTCGAACTTCCGACCTCTTGCAATCAAGGGTCGGTTGTAACCATCTTTGGTTCACAAATTAAGAAACATTATATTTTAAATGATCCTAAAGCTATTAATTTATCAACACAATAACACAAATCTATTATATACTCTAAGGTAGATAATAAAACAACATATAAGAAAATAAATAATAAAATATATTGCTGTAACAAAAAAGGTAAAATATTAATGAATTAATTTGGTAAAAACCAAATTATTATAAACTTGAAATCCCCTCTCCATATAGTTAATTTTAATGTTGTCAAAATCACACTACAAAATCCACATCACTCTGTTGTTATACTCATTGCAATCCTCGTATACATGTGTGCTATTTAATGGAAGTAAAAAGCAATTAAAATTATGTATTTGTTTCATGTATACTCTGAATGCGTGTGGTATGTACAGTGTTGACTCCATCCCATTCAAATTTCTCGATGCTGCATGGGTTGCTCTCATGGATGAGGCGGAAGATAACATTACTCCTCATGCTACTAATATTGGAGGTGAGACCACTCTATTGCTAGATCCCTTCGTTGAAGAAGAATTACAGTATGTTGAGAATTTTTCTTCCACTAATCCCACAGAACAGGAGTTCCATCTTGTCCTACCCAAGTCCCCAAAAAAGAAAAAAATAGTTAGAGAAAAGAACCAATGGTTCTCCATACAAGCATAGATACTTTCTTGGATCCTCAAAATGAAGATTATCTTCTGGAATGCAGGGGGTATCTAAAATTCCCCTGCTCAAAGTAATCTAAAAAATATATGTCCTTCTCATAGACTTGATTTTTTATGTCCTGCTCAACCTAAAGCTCCTTCTGATTCCATTTACTTTTATTAATGGAATTTTATTGGTATGACTTTATTTACTGCAAATGATAGAGATCATCTTATTCCTCATATTTAGTTATTCAACTATATGCATATTTCTCCTCCTTCTATCATATCTAACTCTTCTCAACAAATTAAAATTTAATGCTCTTTTAGTGGTATTTGCAGTATTTTACTTTCTTCTATGCTTCCACCACTTATATCGACAAGAGATTACTATAGCAGGAACTTCAAGATATTAAAGATCAAAATATTCTTCCATGGTCTCCTATTAGAGATTTTAATTTAGGACTTGGCTCTCACGATCAATGGTGCTCATACAATACATTTCCAATAGTGCAAATCAGCAGCTTCAAGTGAAATAAAAAAGAATTAAGTCCCCTAAATAGTCAATTACCTTCAAAACGTATATGGTTACTCCTAATTAAAAACAAACTTCTGTAAATAAAAAGCAAGAGATAATATAGAGAGATTAACAGCTTACCTTTAAACCCCAAGGGTCAAAATGAAATCAAATTATTTCTCTCATAAAATTGACTCTCAAATATAGATACGTTAAGAAATTATAAGTCAACAAAATAGATCATCGCAACCAAGAGGCCGATTATCTCCTATATTTTCGACCCTCGTCTCTTTGTCAGTCTTGAACAAATTGTTCAATCATGGTAAGCCGCACCAGGACATCAATGCCCTTCCCTGGATGATTATGAGTTCATCGTTAACCAGTGATGTGAGGGCTGACTTGATTTTTTCGATCTAAAAAAAATTGGATTTTGACTTAATTTCTACATGAGGGCATATCGTACTTGAATGAAATGAACAGTTATGGGAACATAGAGGGTTCCATGGAATGAGGGAGATAAAGGGGGCGAGTGTAGGTGTATGGTGGAAGATCGAAAGCTTATCAGAAATAGCAAAGGCATGTAACATAATAAATGAATTGGGATCTAAAGGGGCGGAGAGAGGAAGCTGAAAACATTGAACCGGGGGAGAGGGAGAGGGGGTAAATAGGTTGGTTACAATTGCTGACGTGGATAGTCTTATTGATAAGTGATATTAAATGCTTGTATATCATTTTAGAGTACATTGTAGATTATATAAAAAAATTCTCAACTTCTCAAAGTAACTCACAGTTTTTTCACCAAATTCCTTTGTCGCATTTTCTTGATATTCTCTATTTCTCGATTGTCGAGAAGTTATCCACCACATTAGAGACCTGCCATCCTCATCAAATTCATCTCCATGTATCTTTTTTTGTCCCAATTATAAAATAAAATATAAGAAATTAAGCACACAATAAAAAAATTCCCACAATGAATTGATTATGACTGTATACTCTAAAAATAATACAATAATTCAGCCACATTCCTCTAATCTAGCAATGATGTGTCTTTCACATACCCCTAATTAAATGCTCATGCATAGGTTCGAAACAATGTATATAAATCTCTAATGCAACGTAAAACAAAACATATAAATTCTAGTTTTTGTAAAGTATTATGTTGTGTATAATGTAGGCCGAAAAGATTTTTTATATAACACAAATAATTGTAAACAATTTTAAAAAATTCGGCAGAATTTTCTTTGTTTATAGGATTCTCCGCCCTGTTTAAGAAATAAATAAAAAAACTTCAACAATATTCAATAAGACCTAATTTATCAAACAAATTTAGGCATTTTTTCATTCACTAATAGGGAAAATAAACCATTTAATCATTGATATTTTCGTTGCGTTTCACATTAAAAAGAGTTAAATAAGATTATCCTCATCTTCAGGTAATTGATGCTCAACCCAAAAAATAATTGCTTCCATCCTTGCTTTTAGACAACCATAATAAGACTTTACATTGTTTCTTCCATCCCTCTGTTGTTAGATGGCGAGAGTCACTGGACCCATTGATTTATCTCGTTAGCATTCAAAATTATGAGTTACGTCGAATATGCATTTCTCTGTACTTAGTAATATAACAATATTTGGTTCTCGTATGAAAAAACAAAGAAGGTAGTATTGGAAGAAACAATTTAACCATACCGAGTACAATTTAACCATACTGAGTACAATTTAACCATACTGAAAGCGTATATATAGAAGGTAAGGATGTACATGTACGACAACCCAACTTTTCAAAGTGGTCCATTTTAAAGTTTCACGTGATTTTATCAATCAGGAACTAAGAATGGATGAAAACATGAGTGACATTATCAAATTTGTATGAAAATTAAACTTACAAAGATAAGACCTTCTTAACAGGAAGGATGAGCCTTATGCATATGACTTGAATCCTGAATTCTTTCATATCAAGCTCATTCCTACAATACATGAGATAGAAACATTATTGCAGTGAAAGAAAAACAAATGAAATAAACAAAAATAAAAAATATTGTGTTGATTACCATAACTATACATCCAAATTTAATTCTTCTGATATAATTGTTGCTCAGACTTTAAAATCATTCTTAATATAAGATACACATAATTGTGCCAAGTACATCAACATACTTGAAATCAGATATTATAATGTAATTTGAAATATAAGTTTTTATTAGATTCTATTATTTCTGCAGCAACCAAACAGAGGGCTACTGATTCCCACCCCACCCCTTAAACTACTGCAGGCCAATCATTCAATAGTTTTTTTCCAAAAATGAATGAAACACATGAAGGAATCTAAGTCAAAGTAGTAAGCCCATCTTTCCTTTTTCATTTTCCAAAATCCATTGTACCTTAAAACATCTATCTTTCCTTTGGAGTGGAATGTCCATGTCCCCCAAACCCAACAGAGTAATTTGGGAGTGTGACATAACCTAGAGTCATTTTTATAAAGTAGTGTTTGTAACTAAAAAAGCCATGCACCAAAAATAGTATTGTATTTTAATGGCCTTTTGGCCTTTATAATAGAAAAAATATTATATTTTGAAAAACATTTATCATATAAAATAAATATATGAGACCTCTACTTGGGCACGAGACTATGTGCCAATAACTCATACAAGAACGAGTTATAAATTAGAAAGTATCATGATTCCTTATTATCGGTTATGGTGCAAGTCTTTCCATCATATGCAATGGCATGTTTCAATGTTCCTATATCTTTAAGCTCCAAATTGAGTTCATATATTAGATATATATTCTTATATATCTCTTCATAACCTTATATAATAGTAATTAATACTATATATTTCAAATTTTAGATCATAAATAATCTTATTATTAAAGATTTACAATTTTTGCATATTTTGTATAGTGTGCGCCTTGCTTTAATCAGGCACGTGGCTCACATTGCGCCTTGGCTCAAGAGACATTAGCACCTAGATACGCCTTAAATAACTATGGTATTCAAGGAATGATAAGTCTGATAATGTCATAACCACAAAGTGCAGGAAGTAGGGCATCATATAGAGAGATTTTCCTTTAAGGATAGCATGCCTTTGATAGTCAATCGTGATATATGTAGATGACTCATAATTTTCAACTCTAACACGCAAGGTATCTTGTCTTTGTCTAACGCGAATAAATGTGTTGTTGAGAGTGTGGGAATGGTTAAGTTCAAAACTTTGAGTGGTGTCCCAAAGTTGGGAAGAATTTGATCTCCATTAGCTATTGGTTGTAAGTTTTACAACATATGATGGTTAGAGAAAAGGCCTACTAGTGAAGAGGTACCTTGGGGTCCCTTCAGGACAGTTAATGAGTTTGACCCTGGTTTTGATGTGTATGGGATCTTTAGCGACACGTGGCACGTGATTGTGCCTACGGGAGAAGACTATCTTTTATTTTGCATTTTTAGTTCAGAGTTTAATTGTAATTTTCCTTTATTTTTAGTGTCTAATTAGTTTTCAAGTATGTTTGGGACAAATATGTCATTTTTTAGTTAGTAGTTGCCTTCTTTAGTCATTTTGGGTAATAGCTTGATTAGCATGCTAACTTCTCGTATAAATAGGCCCCTTGGCCCTCATTTGTACTTAACCTTTAATATTGAGAATTGAGAATAAAGAGAGAATGAAACCCATTTCATTTCTTTTAGTTGTTGTTGTTGTGTAGCTAATAGTTGTGTAGTGTAACAATAACGCTTCTGCATTTGAAGATTTACATCAAATTGGTATTAGAGCGATGTTTGTTCTTGGTGTTCATCGGGGTGCATGAAGCGGGTCACGACTGGAGATTCCAACTCCGACAACCCTTTAATCGAAAAATTGATAAATGTCGAAAAGAGAATCGGGTGAATGGAACCCCTAAAAACCATCACCACTAAAAGAGGGGATACCACCTCTTTTAGCTCTTCCACCTCTATCCCCACCCCACCAAACAACCCCTAACCTACCACCGACCACTGGCGAGCCCCGTGGACCCATTTTCGATACCAACAATACCCAAAAAAAGAACTCGAAACCACCCAGCTTCCTTTCAGCCCCTTCCAGGCCCTTCCAAACAAACCCTAGGCCTGCCCAGTGGCAGTCGACCTCCCCTAGCTCCTTGACATCCCCTTCCCTCTTTCGACAACCCTCGATCATCCTCCCCATCCTTCGACCAGCCCTATCCCTCCCCCGCTCAGCCCCTTATAGCCTCTGAAATATACCTGTCGTGGAAAAACTGTTGTACCAACCCTTCAGCCCATTTTCCAGGCCACCGACAACCCATATATGGCCTCAAACACAAATACAAAATCCTCACCGCCTTTTTTTAATACCAAAACATCCCTCATCACCATTAACCGACAAAACCCAAAACCCCAAAACAGCCGCAGCAGACCAAACCTTCCCCTTCCCTACCCTGCTTCCCTGCTCCACAAGAAACCCATATTTGCCCACCAAAACAAAACCCTAGCCCATATTTTCTTATCCCACAACACCCCCTACCTGATCAACCCCAACACCTCCCAAACCCAATGTTTTACACCTGGACCACCTTCCTCTTACCCCTAGGGCAACCCACTTCTAGGGTTTGTCCGCCCAACCTTTTCTTTCCCTCAAAGAACAACACAACCCCCACCACCTTCAAGAAAACCCAAGAAACTAGCCCCACCCCTATTTTACCCTAATTTCTCTTTTCCCACTCGTTAATGCCCAACCATAAGTCAATTCAACCCAAAATGGGCCTGCCCTACTTGAACCCGATCTCATGCACCATATAGACCTCTATTCCGGTCAATTTTTGACACAACATATAACTTCCATAAGAAATGTACCCACTTGGGATATATTTTTCGACTATTTTCCATTTTGGGCCCGGCTTTCTAGGATGTCATCGTCTTCATATCTCTTGTTTCGCCATCGTACTCGCAAAGGTGCGGTCACTGGAGTTACTGTTCGTCAGATTCAAGGGTCCACCAAGCTAAGTAGCAACCATGTGCCTCTGGTATTGATAAAGCGGAGTGGTCGTCAGTTTTTGGCTGCTCGGTCCGTATCAGTCCATTTGTTGAAGGTCCACATCGGTCTAATCGAAGTTCAGCCGGTCCGTATTCGATTAATATTTTGAAATTTCATACCAAATGACTCAATTTTGCCTAAGACATGTATATACTTGTAGTTTTTTTAAACTAGGAGTTAGATAAGCACGCATTCAGTTCCTACATGTCACATTAGTCTTTCTCGAGGTGTTTGCACCTATTTTGGTGGAATTTTGTTGTTTTGAGTTTTTCCCTTGAACCCCACCATAATTAAAATGAAACTTGCATCTAATAAGGACACAAAGAGTTATTACAAATTTGATTGGTCCTTCTCGAAGTGTTCATGTTTCTTTCTTTATGGGGCTTAAAGATAAACACATGATTAGAGATAATTCCCCCTCATTAAGAAAATAGGTGATAAACTAGAGAAAGATTCAAACAATGATTAGTGATATTAAACGTTAAAAGAAAGAACACAAGAAGCCTTTCCAAGGGATCCGTTTGAAGATAACCTTTGTAATTTGTTTTAACTTATGTTATGTGTATTTATCTGAAATATTGTAATATTTTATGAGGTTACTCGGTATCCGCGAGGGACCAGGTCTGGAGGGACTTGGGAAAGATGCAATGCTTTATCGAAAAACCTCACTTAGAGAATTTATGACGGAACTAGTTTGGAGGATTGATAAGTAAAAAACATTAACACTTGACTTAAGCTCTTTAAATACACTGGTTAAAGGACCATACCATCCTAGAGAGGACAATCCGAGAGAGCATCATCCAATGCAGAATCATCTAAGCATCCATTAATTTCTTTGTCCATTAGGTTTGGTACAAGAAATCTTTATCCAAAGTAACAAATATCTTTCCATAAATATCCCGGTGATGTCATACCATATGTTAAATACAAACTTGAGTAAACTGTGGTGGTTTGGGGATTGACATACGACTTAGTGTGCTACCACCTATGGGCATCCGTTTGACATATAACTAGTCACTTAAGCCACTTCCCAGTATCTAATGTCAGTGATGTGGAAGCATGGTGGCATAACTTTGCATTCAATGTGAGTAACGTGGAGGCACAGTGGTTTGTCTTAGCATTTAATGTCCTTGAGACTTACTTGAGTGTACTAGACAAATCATATATACCCTTAGTTATCCTTTGAGATATGGGATTAGAGAGATTTCTGAGAGTTATTTTAAGAACCAGAATTTTAAACCTTCACCATTATGAGTGCATGAAATCACAATTAATAATTCTAAAATCAAAGGAATTTAAAGAATAATTAACGATCACAACACATGAGATTTACGTGGTTCGAAAACTGTCTATGCCCATGAAGAATTTCTCATTTTTTATTAATTCTTTTAGACGTTTAGAATTACATGCACCGCTGTCCTGGGTAGGGGATTTTATTTGTAGTGATAAGAGTGGTTGAGCTGCATATGAACTCTTACATCTCTCATTGGGTCATTGGTTGATATATGTTTATCTCCTCTGAGAATGTATGTAACTAGAATGAATCTTTATAATTAAATCTGACTTGGGCAGTATACTGGGCCTATTTGGGCTGCCACATTTTGGGCAGTTATGGTTTTGCACCCACAATTGTCCCTAAAATTCTTTATCAAAGATGGGTCGAAGAATTTTACATCTTTTGTTTGCCTAAATTATGAGTTCAAAGTCTGAGTTTTGCGCATGGGCATGTTTGTAATTGCTATAAAATAGCAAGGGTACGCTGGTCCTATGTAAGAAATGAAACGTAAATTTCAATATCGAATCCTGTTCCATATTATCTTGGAATGTAATCTTCACTTGATTCAAACTTTGTACTATCACTTTGCTTCCTTCTTACCTTTCTCAAAAAGACTTATCGGAGCTCTTGTTCTCTCAATTCACTTTGTAAGTCTTCTTTGTTCTAGCTTATTTATTCCATCTCTATAGTTCCTTCTATTTATTTTCATTGCGAAGTACCTTCCCGCTCTTTTCTTCTTTGAAAATGGTCTATACTATTAATGAGAAAACCTTAGGGGATTTTAGAAAAACATAATCAATTACCCTATGGGTTATGTTTGAATATGCCCCAGTACCAAGAAATTGCATCGTTGTTGAGGGTGTCAATTGGATTCATACCCAATCTTTGACTAAGGGCGGGAATTAACATTTCCCCCAAACCAACTTTTTTGGAATTTTATGAGTTTTTTGATATCTTTCTCGCCCAATGTGCCCCAAACACACGGTGGATTATAAACGGAGTCCATAGAATAAACGAACTGTATGGGACTAATATAAGGATTCCAGAAATTAGATATTATTATTCCTGGTCCCACACAATAGATGGTGTTTTGTACTTAAAGGTGAGGAAGGTTGACAGGGCTTTAGTAGTTAATCTCCTTGATTCTAACAAAGGGTATTAGGAATAGTATTTTATTGCTCAGAATTGGAAATATCATCTTCTCCCAAAAGGAGATCAATACCAAGGGTTTTTGTGCCCGGAGTGGGGGAATGATATAGGTTCACTCTATTTTTTCTTGCTCTTGAATTGTGTCTTGATTGCATGATTTCTAATAAAATTTCTTCATTTTTTTACTAGGGCGATTGAAGAAGAAAGAACCTTTTATTGACCACACCAACAGGGAGGAATTCCTCAATGTTTGGAAGTTGAGGAAGTCCTTGGTCCAAGGTAGTGATCGCCCCCATTCTGCCTCATTTCTTTTTTAGTACAAGAACTCTATCGGTAGCTTCACAGTTCGCCCGATAGACACAATTCAAAATCTTATACTTTTTTCAGCAAGTGGGGAAGATTCCACTTATTCTTCATTTGAATCTTTAAATGTTGAGTCCATCCCTGTCGAGGATGAAGACTCAATGGCTCCAAGAAAAGGAATTTTACTGATTCAAGATGACGATGTCAATCCATCATCCCCCAAGGCCAAGTCCTCAAAGAGGACTGAATAATAGGGCCCTTCTGCCACTGAATCAAACGTATTAGTTCGAGAGGATGTCAAGAAGGATAAGGCCCTTTCTCCATGCCTCTGCTACCCTCCAAAAAGTGTGATGCCACCACCTTTGGGAGAACTCAGCAGGTTATGTCAGTGGACAAGAACCCCTAATTGGACTTTAGTCTGTTGAAGGGGCATACTCATGTCTGACCGTGAGCAGGTCAACAAACTTTCCTATAACTCACTCTCTACTGATGCTGACCAAGCGTTGTCTTTAGTAAGCTAATTTTTTTATTTGCCTAAAGTTGTTGAATTATTCATTTTGTGTTTTGACTTAATTTGTGTTTATCTGTTTGCAGTTTGTGTGGACTTTATCACCATTTTGAAGAGTCGCTCAGATCAATTTAAAATAAATAATGATGTGATGATGGCCTTAGATAAGTCCAAGAAAGCCCTTGCTACTACCAAAAAGGCATATGACGAGGAGAAGAAGTCCACCAGCGATTCCATGAGCACGTTGAAGAACGATCCTAACAAGCTAAAGGTTTTTCACGTAATCGTTTGAAGAAAGACCGAGGAAATTCCTTTGGCTAAGGAGTCCAATTATGATAAGGGCTACACCATATCCTTTAAGGACATCAAACGCCAACTGACTTACATCAGAAAGTCTAGCTTTAAGAAATAATGGGATGTTGCATTGGCAAGGGTTAATGTCCCTGCTATGCTAAACTTTTTGGCAAACACAACCCTTGGTTCCCCACCAAAAGTTGATGAGGAGAATGCCACATATGCCTCCGCTGAACAAAATTCCTCCGAACCTGTGAAGGGCAAAGCCCCAGAGACCCAAGAACAGGTGAAGAGTAAGGAGACTAGTTAGGAGTAATTAGCCTATACACCCTTGTATTTTTCCTTTCGTCTCTGCTTGTAAGAGTCGTGCCCATTTTGATTATTAATGAAAGATTTTTATTGTGAATTTTAATTATGTCTTGAATTATTATTGAGCTCTCACTTTCTATTCTTACTTTCTGTAGCATACCAATATTATCCAAGAGATTTCATTTTTGGGCAATCTCGATGTCATTCTTGGTCGGGAGTCTAGTGCTTAAGATCGTCATGCATTTATTTCCATTCGTAAGGCCCTTAAGAATATGATTGATGCCTGCAAAGGCCAGTCTACCTTAGTGTCCAAGCTGAAAGATTATATGAAAGACTTGGAAGATGTGGGCACTCTCATGGCGAAAGAGGTGAACTCTTTTAAGAAACATCTTGATGATGCCATGGATATTGGTGATTTTGGGGCCATTTCCCAAGATAACATTGACACCCTCAAGAAGAAACTTTCTGAGTCATAGGATGATTGTAAAGGGTCTCATGTTGTGATGATGGTACTTAGTCGCGACATCCTCAAACTGCATTATCTATTCCAAATGAGTCCTCGAGCAGTGCGGTCTGTTGGCTATGAAGAACAGTGGATGGATGCCCCTACCAAGTTAGACGAGGAAAATCAACTAGTTTAGATGCATGGTTGGTTATATTCCTTAGGGATATTAAAAGTTTCCAAACTCTTACCTTTGGTATATGTACCAAGTTAGTTGTTTGGCCTATAGGCATACACTAGTTGGTATTGAAGAACGTTGGGTTCCATTGATATCGTCCCTTTCTAGTTGGCAAAGAGCTACTTGACTTCTAATGAGAGTGAAGATGAGTTTCAATTAGATCTGGATGATAGCTAAAGAAGAGACAATTACTGCTGCTCTTGCTAGCCGATAATAATTGTTGTGTATTTTGTCCCTTTATTGTTGTAAACGGACTTTTATAACTTATTAACTTTTTGTAACAAGTTGTTTGTAGAATATCATTATTTTTCATTTTTCCATTCCATTATGTCAAGCATGTATTTTATTGTCCTGTATAATCTTTTAGGTTGTGTCATCACACCACCTTAGGCCTAAAGCATACTATGGTAAAAATACACCTAGTTTTAGGGTCATCCATTCGCTTCCTACTAAAGTCGAGTTGATTCAGTGTCTAGGGATCCTCCTTAGGATTTTTATTTGTCTGGGCAATTCATGAGGTCTTTGTGTTTTTCATGACATTGAGATCTTAGGTTTAATTATAATTAAACAATTTTTAATTTAATTAGACTCAAGTAATATTGATCAATACTTTGATCATTAGGTAAAATGTAAGCCTATCATTTTAGAATATTATTAAGTAACTAACTGAACCACTTGGGCTTATATTAAAAATGCCAGATCAAATCGCGAGCATCGTAAGTTCTGAAATAAAAATTTCCAAAAACTAATTAAACTAGAAATGACTTAAATAAGGACGAACTTGGAAGTAAAACCTCTTAAGATTGGCTGCATTCCAAGCCCAGGATATTTCCCTGCCCTCTATTGTTTCCAAATGATAGGCTCCTTGTAGATCATTTGTGATGACCTTGAATGGTTCATCTCAGTTAGGTCCCAACTTACCATATGAAGGATTTTTGTCAATATTGGAGACTTTTTTTAGGACATAATTGCCGACATGAAATTTTCTCAGATTGACGACCTTGTTGTACTGTTTGGTTAACTGTTGTTGGTAAAAAAAAAAGTTTTATCATGGCATGTTCCCTTCGTTCTTTTTCTAGGGTCAAGTTAAACTCTTATAGCTTTATCATTCAAACTTTCCTCGACAATGGTGGTCCTCATGGTTGGCAGACCAACTTCCAGAGGAATAACAACCTCCATCACGTATATTAGAGTGAAGGGCATTTCCCCAATAAACATATAAGTGTATTACGATATGCCCACAAAACATGGAGAAGCTTATCTACCTAAGCTCCCTTTTCCTTCTCTAATATATTTTTCATGTCGTTTAAAATCATTTTGTTAGAAGCCTCTGCTTGGAAGTTGCTTTAGGGATAGGCCACGGAGCTGAAAATACATTTGACACCATGGTTATCGCAGAAACCTTAGAAGGGTCCACTTTCAAACTGTATGGCGTTGTCTGTGATGATTGTCCTGTGTACCCATAAAGCGTATTATAATGTTCCTCCGGATGAATCTGATCATATTAGTATCCTTGATGTTTGCTAGTGGCTCCGCTTTAATCTACTTTGTGAAGTAATTTGTGTCGACCAATAGATATTTGTAATTTTCTGGTGCTGTTGGGAGTGGTCCTATAATATCCAACCCCCGCTGGGCGAACGACTATGGTCTAGTTAGTGACTTCAAGTCACTAACTGGTTTATAAAGCATGGGGGAGATATTTTGGCACTTTTGACACTTTTGGACATAAAAGGATGTGTTTTTCTGCAAATGCAGCCACCAGTATCCTTCTTTGATTACTCGGAAGGCAAGAGACCTTCCTCCTACATGGATTTGATTGATCCCTTCGTGTAGTTTATAAAGAACTTAGGTGACATCATTATATGCATGCATTGGAGGTAAGGAACTGTAAAAGACCTTCTGTAAAGTTTTCCTTCGGGCCCCAGATAAAATCGCGCAACTTTCACCCTGATTTGATGTGCTTATTTTTTGTCGATCGGTAAGAGATCATTCTGTAGATAAATAATTATCGGTTCCATCTAGTTGGGACTTTTTTCACTGTGAGAATATACTCGATGACCATTGTCTTTACAATGCCGGGGTTGGCGAGAAATTCAATTTCAAATGTTCTCCTTAGATCAGAGTCGACTACTGATGTTAGGGTTGCTAAGGCATCAATGTGGCTATTATGCCCCCAAGGGAACTTTTGAATTGTCGCATCCTTAAACTTTGACATCAAATTGTGAGCCACTTGTAAGTATGCTTCCATCCATTCATCCTTGATGCTGAAGTCCCCAGTTACTTGGTTGGATACCAAATTTGAATTGCAATATACATCAAGGTGATTTTCTCCCAATAAGTGAGCCTTAAATATGGCTAGAAGGGCTTCGTAGTTGGATGCTTCAAAGTCCTCCCCGATTCCTTGCTTGATCATAACGTTCTTCGGCATGACGAGCACAATGTCTACTCCATCCCCTTCAGAGTTAGAGGCGCTATCCACACACAACGTCTATTTTTTTGTTAGTCAATCCCACGGCATTTTAATTGATCGACTATCTATTGGTCACTAGGTGCTTCTTTCCCCACAATTTTTTTGATAAAATCACCTAACACTTACCCCTTAATCACTGTTTTTGGTCGATATTGTATATTAAACCTCCCAAGTTCGATTGACCATTTGAACATACGTCTAGATAGGTCATCCTTACGAAGAACAAATTTGAGGGGAAAGGATGTGATGACTATAATTGAATCAGCCTCAAATTAATGTTTTAGTTTGCAAGATGAGATGACAAAAGAGTAGGCTAGTTTCTCTAGTGGGATTTAGCTCTTCTCAACATCTAGGAGAGTCTTGCTAACGTAAAAGACAGAGGATTATCATCCTTCTATTTCACAAACCAAAGTTGAATTGACTGTGTGGTTTGAAACTTTTATTCCAGGTCTGTGATGGCCAACATAGGAGGTTTGCTCATATAGGATTTTATTTCTTTAAGGGCCTTTAAGCATTTATCATTCAAGGTGAGGACTTTCTCTTTCTTCAGCCGTTAAAATAAAGGACGGCATCGTTTGATGACTTGGAGATTAAACAATTTAAAGCTTCCAGCATCCCAGTTAGATATTGAATTTTACAGAGTCTTTAAGGGATGAACATTATTGATCGCGACTGTTTTGTCAGGTTTTTCTTAATCCCTCTTTTACTGACCAAGTAGCCTAGGATTTTTTTGGAATGGACCCCAAAGGAGCATTTTCTTGCATTGAGCTTCATTTGGTAGCGTCTGAGGAATCCAAATGTTTCCTATAAGTCATTCAGATGATCGGTTTTGTGATTGATTTTGACGAGATATCGTCAAGATACACCTCCATTGTTTCCCCCAACTCTTTCTTGAACATTCTGGTGACCAATCTATGGTAAGTGTATCCAGCATTTTTTAGGCCAAAAGGCATGACCCTATAACAATAAAAGCCCAAAGGAGTGATAAATGAAGTGTTATCTTGGTCAGGGTTGAATAGTGGAATTTAGTGGTACCCCGAGTAGGCATCTTGAAAGCTCATATGCTTGTGGATTGTCGCGGCGTCGACCAACTGATACTTTGAGGTTGGTGAAATCCACCCATACTGTCCGGCTATCATTGCTCTTTCGTACCCCCACCGAATTTGAGAGGCATTTTAGGAATTAAATTTCTGAATGGATTTTGCTTTCAGATGTTTCCCTACCTTCTTTTCCATCACCTTGGCCTTTTTTGGGCAGTGCAGTGAGCCTTTTGTGTGATCGACGGAAATTTCGGTTCAATATGAAGTTGATTGCATGTGAGTTTGGGATCGTTCCCAGGCATATCATACAATTCCCATGCAAACACATCTAGGTTTTACTTTAGAAAGCATATAATTCCTTATTTTTTTATCGGACAGTGTAGTACTGATTAGAAATTTCATTTATGGTTCGCTCTCATCAAAAGCTAATTCCTCCTGTCTTTCCATGACTCTATCTACGAGGTTAACTCTTGTCCCTTTTACCCCTGATCTGCCATACTTTAGTTTCTATTTGGATGGTGTGGCTCCATCATGAGATGTCTCGAGGATGACTTCCATTCATTTCTTCTTTTCTTCCCTAGGCCTGATAGTAACGATGAAACACTTTTGAGCAATAGACTGATCGCCCATAACCTCCATTATTTATCGCTCTATGATGCACTTGAGTTTTCTTTGATAAGTTAAGGGCATTGACCTCATGGAATGCAACCATCCTCTTCTAAAGATGGAATGGTAGGACGAGTCAATGCCTACCACCAAAACTCAATGAGTTTAGAAATATTTCCTACCCTCACTAGCAGAACAACTTTCCTCAATGGCATGGTTATCTTGATCCACTAGTAGCTTATCCAGGTTTTGATTTACAATCCTGAGAGTGATTGCTAGTTCATCATGATGTGGGGTTCCCACCCTGATCAAATTTCCTTCCGTGAAGACTTTGTGCTTATTGTAGTCCACATCCTCTGGTCGCTTGCATTTGCAAGCTTGGCTTTTGGCAGGACTAATTTGGAAGGCCTCCATCATTGTCATTACCTTCTTGAGTTCCATCCGAATTGCATTGCCTTGGATCTGCTTGGGTCTGATGCCCCGTGAATAATGGCAAACTCGTACCCCACCTCATTGTTTAGAATGTTATCTGGTTTTGGGTCAGCGTTAATGGCGACCTGATCAACTTTCTTTTCTATATACTCATTGAAATGCCCCACCTAGGCTAATTACTCCAAATGGGACATGAGGGCCTTGTAATTTTATGTCATGTGTCCGTTCTCCTTGTGGTAGGCACATCTGAGTGCAGTATTCCTCTCGCTCGGATCACCGCTCATCTTCTTTGGTCACTTGAGGAATTACCGGTCCTTGATCTTAATTAAGATTTTGTAAATTGGCTCCTTAAAACGATATTAATTGCTCGAAATGCCTCGAATGATTTTACTTTGTTCCCATTTCTAGATCATCTATTTTTCTTTTTTCTCCTCTTCTTTGGGTGTTCTCTATATCGTTTCCTTTAGTCACTTTTGCACAAAGTTCTAAAAAACGCGAGGCGTGGAGGCCAAGCCTTAAGCCTTTGAAGCCTTGGTGGGCCTTAGGCGTAAAAAGGCGTGAAAAGGTGTTTAGGCCTTCTTAATATATTTTAATATTTTTTTAACCATAACAAGTCTATTAAAATACTAAAATTGTACATATCATAAAAATATGTCTGAATATATGCAAATTAAAATACGATTTGATTATTTTGGATGAGATAATGGTCCGGTTTGTAAAAAAATTCTTTAAAAGGCGATATCGTTTCACTAAAGCATTATTGTTTTTAGAAAAAAGTGCGCCTTAAGGGTTTTACCAAGAATAAGGTGTAAAAAGCGTAAGACGGGGCATTTCTCCCAAGTCTCAAGCCTAGGCGTGCTTAGGCGGAGCCTAGACGGTTTTTTTAGAACAGTGCTTTTGGGCGACCAGTCTCTCCTTGGCTGAGGTTGACTACATCTTCAACTTTGGCTTACTTCGCAATGCGTAACATGAGATCATCGATGGTGTTTACCTCCTTAGTGAGGAACTAATGCAACATAAAGTTACGGGTTGTCCAATCTTGAACAATGCTCCGATAATGTTCTCTAAGTAATCGTCAACCTCATTAAACATTTTTTAATAGCGTTTGGCATATTCTCATAACGTCTCCTATGATTTTTTCCTCGTGAGGAGAGAATCCATCCTCTTTAGAGGTGAGTTGCTTATTATAAAGAGAGTTGTGAAAACCTCTACGAGTCACTTAAAACTTTTGACCGATATGTGGGGCAACCTTTTGAACCACTTTAAGCGACGTCTTCTAGACCGGATGGGAATATATGATACATGAGAGCGCCATTGTGGTTCCAAAAAGTCATCGCTTGCCTATTCTGGAGCACATGATCTATAAGGTTGGTCTTTCCATCATATATCTTGGACCTTAGGGATGTGAACTTATTTGAAGGATCCTCCTCTTTAATTTCCTTTAAAAAGGGGGATTGCAATTGGGTGATGTGTGCCCTCCTGAACAACCAACTCTTTTGTGGATCTAGGCCCAAAATGAACTGGGTGTTGATCCATTTCTCTTTGAACTAGACTTCATATATCTTGCTTATGGTGTTCATCTCGGTTTTATCTGGTCAAACGACTTTGATGCTCTGAATGATCCTTCTCGCGGCCAGTGCTCCTTCCTTGGCTACAAGTTTTGCTCTTCTACGGACTAGGCGTCCGACCACGGTGCTTGCGTTTCCCTCATGGAGTTCTTTTTTAATCTTCTCTAGACATCACTGGAGACGTGCATTATCTTCCATTTGTAGGCGTGTTGCCACCTCTTGTTGGTGGATTCATTCTTCATATGCGACGACAAGTCATGAGATCTGTGTTGATCTGGGATACTCATTGCTTTGCTCAGAAAGCTGCTCCTCTAGGCAAAGTCTTAGATTTCTTTCACGATGAACCTCATAACTGACTTTGAGTAAAGACAACTAATCTCATAAGTCACCAGCAATGGGTGCACTATATGGGTGAGACATTATTTTCACTATTTAGTTTCAAGTTGCTTTTAGAAAAGAGAATCGCTCCCACAGATGGTGCCAATTTTGAATGAAAAAATCAAAATTAATAATTCTAAAAGCAAAGAAATTTAAAGAGCAATTAAAGATCACAACACACAGGATTTACGTTATTCGGCAACTGCCTATGTCCACAGAGTGTCTAAATTTTTATTAATTCCTTTAGAGGTTTATTATTATGTACCCCATTGCTCACGGTGGTTTTTTTTATTTACAGTGATAAGAGTAGTTGAGCTGCACACGAACTCTTCCAGCTCCTTATTTGATCGTTAGTTGATCCCTATTTATCTCCTCTGAGAATGTAGGTAACCAACAAGAGTCTTCATCATTATCCACGTGATGTATCTTCATAATTATCCCTGTGATGTGTCTTCATCATTATCCACGTGATGTTAAATCTAACATAAGCAGTGTGTTGGGCCTGTTTGCGCTGTCGTATATTAGCCAGTTGTGGTTTTGCACTCACAACCATTAATACATTTTTCCAATCTTTCCACCACGCACAGAAGTATTTATTAAGATTTAACCCTTTTTCATACCTTGGTGTTTGAGCTGCCTACCTGAGGTGTATTTAAATTGCTTGCTTTTCTCTCTATCTAGTTAGTTGTTTCAAGGGTTCATTTATTTATCTAAATAGATCATATTTATTTATTATCATTGAGTTATACATGAGAGTTTAGTGATTTTAAACCCAAGAGTTTTGTTCTATTTCAACTGAGTTTATTCCTTTATTATCAATAGCACATTGTCTGTTTAATTATCGCTATTAATAGAGTTTACACCTCAATTCGTATTTAAGCACCATAACACTAAGAGAGCAACTCTCTTATACCTTGTGCCCAATTTCTTAAACCAACTGCCTGATAAGGACACGTTAAGTTTCTAAAATATGCGTGTATTTTATACTTGTTAAAAATTAGGCTTTGATTAAGATTAAGTTTTCTTGTACTTATTTTAGCTCATCGTCATCCTTTTAACGACCCAGAAATCATATAAAACACAGAGGGGCATAACATAAGTTAAAATAGACAAAAACATATATTTAACAACCCATAAATCATATAAAAATGGGTTATATACATCTATGTACAAATCTATATACAAAAATTCAAACACGGTTTACATTTTTATGCGGTTTGTTTAATTATAATTCAAAGACTTTCTAACAATACAACATGGAAGAGAGTATTCAGAGCAAAAACATAGAATGATCATTCAAAATAAATCAAAAGTAAAAGATCAGTATAGTTTTAATGAACCATATTTATCAAAAGTACTGAAACTACGAGTTCAATCACAGAAAATGTATCTCGTCGAAGACTGAACTACAAGTTCCATTAAAGATGGGCGTACTAAAACATCTATTCAATTTGTATAACCACACAATTAACGTCGACATATTTGGGTGGGTTGGCCAGACATTTATTTTGGTCATCGAATGGTTTTACGAGGTGAAACTTAAAGGTGTAAGTCAATACTCAATGTACCACATTATTTGAATGATTATTAATTAGCAATATCCATGGATGTAATTATTGCTCCATTTCAAAACTAGAACTATGTAACTCAAATAGAACAATTACAATTGTACTGCAGCCAAAATTCATGAAGTTTGTAATAGGATTGGAAAAATGAAAAATATTACTTCTCGAATAGTAACATATCTATGATATACAAACTCAATTGGAGTTGACTTATTATATAAACCTCAATCCAACTTGAATTCGCACCTCGAATGTACGAACTCAACTTAATTTTCACACCTCTGAAGGAAAATATTAAGGAGTGCAATATTTTTGTAACTAAATTTCAAAATGCAATATTTTTATAAATATATTTTAAAATTTGTATTTTAAGGAATCTTTACCGGTTAATTTCATTTACTATGTAGGTAGTCAAATATGTTATATAATCTTTGTTTTGCTCCAACAAGTTTCACAAAAAAATTGCTCATGGTGAATATTCAGTGCATATATAAATAAGACTTATTAAAAAAAATATTTTGATATCATATTTTATAATATATCTAATATAAATAAAACTTAGTTATCTCACTTTTTTTAACTTAAAAACTCGACCACTCATAGTAGGTTAGAGTATTTCATGCGTCATTAGCAGGTACCCCGCGTGATGCGCGGCCGTTTTATATTTTTTTTAATTTTTATAAAAACGTTATTATACATTTACGATTGAGGAGAGCGAATTCAATATTAATTTATATTTACACTTCCAATACTATAGTATTATAGATATAATATGTATAATATAGATTGATCATTGCATTTGCTTAATTATTAAAACTCTTCAAGAGGACCTTTGTTTGATATGGGCTGGTCAAGTAGGATGAATTGGCTGCTGCTATGGATGACAATGCATCGGGTATGTGACGGTTTTCCATAATCCTACCCCGCCCTGCAAAAAAATAATTTACCTGAATCTGATCCGCGACTCGCCAATTTTTTTTAGCCCTGAACCCATTTAAATATAAAACCCTTAACCCGTTTCATCCACTGGTCAAACCCGCTCCGTCCACGGGTCAAATCTGCTCCGTCCAGGTTAGAAACCACATAATTTCTGCATTTTCAATTCTTGTTAAAGCATATAAAAATGTCAGAATAAAAGTATGTCAATTTTTATTAAAAGAGATGAAAAATACTAACAACATAGATTAGTATGTGATACATGAATCAACTAAAGAAGAAAAAGATACTTTGACGGGTATAGTCTACTGGGCACAAAAAGAAAATAAATCTCATACCAAAAAATAAAGATGCTTTGATTTCGTATCAAACCCAAAATAAAAATTGAATGAAATCAAATCTCATACAAAAAAAATAGAAAATATAAAAAAGTAGTGGATCTAGTACAAAAAAAAGTATTCGGCGATGGAGGCCTGTCCAGGGTGGGATGAGCTCCTGAGTTCCAATGAAGGTCTGGATGAGATCTTGTCCGGAAAAACCCAATAAATATCGTGAAATAACCCTCCAAATCTCAAAAGTTTCCATGACTCTTACAGATTGGATACAAAACTCTCTTTTATGAAAGACAAAACTCACTTACTTAAACACATGGGTATAAAGAAATACCCGAGATGAGAAGACAAAGTTTCAGATCTAAAAACTTATAACCTGCAAAAAAAAAAGTTAAAAACAACACAAAAACCCAAGTTATATATAATAGATTCAAGATTCTAATTACTAACAAAATCACTGAATATTCAAAACCACACAAAAACCATAACAATACATGAATATTCATGCAAGAGATGATAAGACAAAGAAAGATCATACCTTTGGGGAGAATGGAGAATAAAGGAGTTTGTAGATGAGTTTTTTATAAGGATGAAGAAATCAAAATGGTTTTTGTTTTTGTTTTGTTTTTGGGATAAAAAAGATAAAGGTTATAGAGAGGGGAAAATGAAGAGAAAGAATCTAATGAATATGTGATAGGAGCCGCTGGAGCAGGGTTGTATTTCTCAGATTGAGAATGGAGAGAGACGGAGTTTTCAAATAGAGGGAGAGAGAGGAGCTAAGTGGGGGATACAAAGGGTTTAAGGATGTGAACAACAATTACGTAGCTGGTGGAGAATACAAAGAGTTTAAGGATCATTAAAACTCTATTAAAGAGCATGCATTAAATGCTATTAAACCTTTTCATTTTATAATAAATAGATATATAATAAATAGATATTGAATAGCATATTATATTTAAGGTATTGGCACCTTTTCATTTTATTGTTAATAATAGTACACATTCAAACGTATCTGAAAACACCTCGAAGTACAGTTGTATTAGCTGGTGTGGTGCAGGCATTTTTTATACTTCTATTTTAATTACACATAAACTGTTCAGATTTTGACTTTTCCCATACCTGAAATAGTTGAATTAACTCTCTGTATCCCCCATCTATATATACCTTCCCAGCCACCAATTCTTCTCTTCAAACCAATTACATCTCAACTCAAATCTTTACATTGAAAAACTCATATACACAGTATAAAAACAATGGGTGAGGTTAGTATCCAAAATTTCCCCATTACTATTTCTATTACCTAAAATTCATTTACATTCCCACAATGACTCTTAAACTTACAACTATATTTTTTGCAGAAAGTTGAAGATAAGAAAGAAGGAGAAAAGAAGGTCGAGGCCGACGATAAGAAGAACGATGGACCAACCCCCATCGTCTTAAAGCTTGACTTGCATTGCGAAGGGTGTGCCAAAAAAGTGAACGTTCCGTTCGTCATTTTGAAGGTATAAAAAAATTTCATTCTTTACTCGAACTTTGCGGAGGTCTCAAGGAAACCGAAATTTTAGTCCGCATAATACGGTGACCGTTTAGATATTATACAATTTACAAACCGCTTCAGTAAATTCAAAACGCAATTTTTACATATGCGACGCACATATGTTAAGACTCTAGCTGTACCTAACATTGTGTATGTGAAGGTGTGGATGATGTGAAGGCTGACTGTGCCACCAACAAATTGACGGTAATCGGCAAGACGGACCCCGCCACCATTCGAGACAAAATTTCCCAGAAGACAAATAAGAAAGTTGAGCTTATCTCTCCTCAACCAAAAAAGGCTGAGGAGAAAAAAACTGATGAAAAGAAAGCCGAGGAGAAAAAAACTAATGAAAAGATAGCCGAAGAGAAAAAAGAGGTGGGCATTTTTTAGTTAATACTCGGCTAATCGCTGTATGTTTCGGCTAATCAGTCTCTATAATTTTATTGTTTTACATAACACCAAGACCCAATTATTACACAACACAACAAGACACGAAATCCTTTTTTCTCATTGAACACGAACACGACCCAAATAAAACACAACACGAGATATTATTTTAACCTAACACAAGTATGACCCAATTAAAATGCAAAACCCATGAAATTTTATTTTTTTAACCGAACATGAACACAATCCTATTAAAAATGACACATGAAATCTTTTTTCACTTATCCGGAACATAACACAGTTAAAAATAAAAATAACATGACATCAAATTTTTTACCTAACCCGAACACGACTTAACTCAAACACGTCATGCTACGAATTTTTTTTCCGAACATTATCATGGACCAATAAAAACACGACATAACATGAAATCTCTTATTTATCTAACACGACACGAAATCGTGTTATGTTGGTCATATTCGTATTAGGTAAAAAAGAATGTTTCGTGTCGTGTCATGCCATGTCATGTTTTAATCCGATCGTGTTCGTGTTAGGTAAAAAAAGTTCTCATGTCATGTTCGTGTTAGGTAAATAAAAGATATATCATGTACCGATTTATTTGGGTTAGTGTTTGTGTTTTTTTGTGTTAGTGTTCAGTAGAAAAGTATTTCGTGTCACGTCGTGGTTTATTGAGGTAATTTTTTTTGTTAGGTAAAAAAACATGATTTTATGCGGTGTCCTGCTTTAATTGATCATATTTGTGTTAGATAAAAAAACGAATTCACGTCATGTCACATTTTATTTGGGTCGTAGTCGTGTTAATTAAAATGAGATTTTTTGTCGCGTCGTGTCGTATTTTACTTGGGTTGGGTATATGAAAAAAATAAGATTTTGTGTTGTATCTTGTTCTAACACATATAATTTTAGTTTATATATTTTTATTGTGTATATAATGTGTCTATATATACCGTATAACCATATTACGTACAAATATTTACATGTAAAAGTAAATTAATATATATACACACACACACACACACACATATAATTTATTTATTTATTTTGACCCCTATGACACTGAAACAATTTATGCCGCTAAAGTTAACGGTCTTTTAAGCATAAGGGCTTAACTGATTGCTACTGAATAGTTTAGGGGTTGAACTGACTAAATTTTAAATTTAGGAACTAAGGGGTCATTTGTTTTTTTAGCTTTGAATACTGAGTGTTTAATACTGAACATTTAACGTTGAATGGTTAATTGTGAATACTGAAAACTGTGTTTTTTTATCTGAATGAACCTTTGAATATATGTTGTTTGTTTAGAGTATTTGGTTCTGAGTGTTGTGTATAGGTAATTTGACCATTTCTTCATTAATAACTAGCTACTAATTTGTTTTGTATATTATAGAGTTCCTTAAAATATAAAATATGGGTAAAATTAAATACAATTTCATTAAAAGAAAATAGAATTAAGTATTCAAATTATAAATATTTATTATTATTTAGAGATAAAAAAAACACTAAATTTTACCTCTTAATGTTGAATAAAACTAAATTCAGCATTAAGAGGTAAAAACAGACAACCGTTAAATTTAAGGGTTATTTTGATTTAAACTCCGAATTTAAATGTTTAATTTGATGCAACACTTAATGATGAATTCATATTGTTAGAAACCATTATTGTTTTCCCTAGAGGTGGTCATGGTATGATTTTTTTATCTTACCATGCCGTTTAATCGAAAAAGATATTGTTTTGGTTCATTATTTTTCATTATCGCAAACCAAATTTACCGAAACCGAAATTACTGAAAACATTTTTATTGGTTTGGTATAGGCATTTCTAAAACTGATATACCTAATTTACAGTAACAAAAAAAATACCTAAACTACCATCCCAAAACACCGATTTAATTAGCCTAAAATTCAAAATTTATATTATATATATATGCATACATTTATAACATTACTAATTTATCATAACTTTTAATATTAAAAGTGATATCTAACGTCAATTTTCTCTTGCATATATAAGCTCCCAGTTAATTTTCTCTGTTATTTAGTTTTAAACATGTTTAGATTTTGACAAAGTAGATATAGTAATTTTTCAAATTAAGAATATGTACTTATTTTTATGTTTTTTCCCTTTATTTTGATTTTTTTTTTCCAAATATTTTGTGAGAAAATTGTGTCTAATGAGTCAATTGATAACTATGGTATAACACATAATTTTTTTTTTCTAAATATTTAGTTTTATTTATATCGAATATAAATAGAACTTAGTTGTCTCACTTTTTTTAACTTAAAAACTCGACCGCTCATAGTAGGTTAGAGTATTTCATGCTTCATATTGAATTAATTCTAGCATATTATATTTAAGGTATTGTGACCTTTTCATTTTATTGTTAATAGTACACATTCAAACGTATATGAAAACACCTCGAAGTAGAGTTGTATTAACGGGTGTAGTGCAGGCGTTTTTTGTACTTCTATTTTAATTACACATAAACGGTTCAGATTTTGACTTTTCCCATACCAGAAATAGTTGAATTAATGGGTGCAACATCGGCATTCCAAAGGTTTTAAGGATTTGGCTGATTTTTCAAGACAAGAAAAGAAAAACTGTCGTATATAGACAACGGTTAGTTCAACCCGGCGGCATGCTAATTCATAAGTCACGTGGGTCATCCTGATAGCAATACCATACCATACCATACAATGCATTATGCATATCAGGTGTCACATATAAAAATATTTATATTAATCAAATTCGAAACGATCCCCACTCTTTCTGTATCCCGCATCTATATATACCTTCCCCAGCCACCAATTCTTCTCTTCAAGCCAATTCTATCTCAACTAAAATCTTTACATTTGAAAACTCCTATACACATTAAAAACAATGGGTGAGGTTAGTATCCAAAATTTCCCCATCACTATTTCTATTACCTCAATTTCATTTACATTCCCACAATGACTCTTAAACTTACAACTATATTTTTTACAGAAAGTTGAAGATGAGAAAGAAGGAGAAAAGAAGGTCGAGGCTGGCGATAAGAAGAACGATGGACCAGCCCACATCGTCTTAAAGCTCGACTTGCATTGCGAAGGGTGTGCCAAAAAAGTGAAACGTTCCGTTCGTCATTTCGAAGGTATAAAAAAATTTCATTCTTTATTCTGTTGTTATGTTGGACTCGAACTTTGCGGAGGTCTCAAGGAAACCGAAATTTTAAATCCGCATAATACGGTGACCGTTTAGATATTATACAATTTACAAACCGCTTCAGTAAATTCAAAACGCAATTTTTACATATGCGACGTATGTATCGCGTATGTTAAGACTCTAGCTGTACCTAACATTGTTTATGTGAAGGAATAATAGACAAGGAATAGAAGATGAGTTAGTGATTAATTGTGCTTTTGTTTTAAATAGGGGTACAAAAGGTTACAGTCGATTCAGAAAATGATTTGGTCATGGTAACGGGGACAATGGACGCGAAGGCACTAATATCCTATTTGAATAAAAAACTGAAGCGGAGTGTGGAGGTTGTTCCCACAAAGAAAGAAGAGGAAGGCGGTGAAAAGAAAGAAAAAGATGGCGGCGGTGACAAAAAAGAAAAAGAAGCTGGTGGAGGAGACAAAAAAGAGAAGGAAGATGGCGACGGTGGAGATGGAGCTGAAAATAAAAAAGGAGATGCGGGTGGCGAGAAAAAGAAAGGAGAGACTAAGGCCGCTAGTGCTGGTGGAGACGAGAGCAAAAGTGAGGAGTCAAAGTTTCTCAATCAAGACTACGGTGTATCCACGTCTTACCACAATGAAGGTTACCCTAATCATGGTTACATGGTGGAGTACCCACACCAGCCGATGTACTCACACCCACACCCACCTCCACCACCACCTCCTTCCGCTTACCTTCATGATCCTTATGGACATCAAATTTTCAGTGATGAAAATCCTAACGCGTGTTTTGTGATGTAATGTAATTTGTGATGAGGAGACTACATTGTAAATAAATTTTATATGGTGGGAGAAAGGCCACGTATATAAACGCCGGGAGCATAAAATTTCCACTTTGGAAATTTTAATTTATGGATACAATTCAGTTGCGTGGGGACAATTTTACTAATTTTATTTGGTAGGTTGGTTGTTATTTTATATTAATTCTGTTTTTCAATAGTTGGTTATATGTTCATTTTTGTGTTACTAATGTGAATTATCTGCAATTTGATACAATAACTATTGTGTAGGCCTGAGATTTCTGGGCATTCAAATAATACTTGATTACCATTTTATATACTCTTTGTTGTGCTATTTGATGGACAACTCTGAAATTACAATTATCCTTTAATAGCTCCATGGTTTGCTAGTGTTGAAATTCAAATATCCTACTTTGTATATATTTGTACAGAGGTCTCCGCTAGAAATCAATGATAAAAAAATAGTTTCATATAAATAATTCTTTCCTCTTTGGATTTATGTCTCTTACGGTATCAGAGCAGGAGATAACAAAAGCCACATCTAACTCCTCCACTAAACAAGTCTCAGTCATGCACATCATTCCTTACCCATCAAACTCGCTCACACCAATTACCTGTTTTGGAAAACACAAATGAAACCTTTCTTAGCCGGCCAAAAACTCATTCCTTTTGCTGATGGTACATGCTCTTGTCCATCTGATGAAACCTCTGCAGAAATATGGAAACAACAAGACAAGCTCATCATGAGAATGCTTGTTTCATCTCTCTCCAAAGAAAAATTACCACCTGTCATCTTGGGCCAAGATTTCTCTCGATAAATCCAAAAAAAAAAATTACGGTTAATATAATTTGCCTATGTTATTTATTAAGTTATTGATGATTACATAGTGAGATTTTTTTTATTACTTTAAGCTTGTGAGGTTTATATTATTCTTCATTAACTAATGCTCAACAAATTTAACCTCCTCTATGTGAGATAAAAAGAAAAATATTGGTCATAATACTTCCCTAGAAAACAAATTAGGGCCTCCTTTCAAATTTGCATCCATTATGACTTTACAACTTTATATTTATTGATTAAACAATACATAAATGTATAATCAATAACTTTAAAAAGAAATTAAGTCGGCACAATAAATTGACAAGGAAATTTGTAGCTATTAGTAAAAAAACATTCAGTAAAAAGATGGAAAAAAAGAATTTTAGAGAAAATGAAAGAAATCGATTTTCATTTTATATTTGAGTCTACTGTTATTTAAGAAGAAATCAAAATAGGGATCATTATTCTATCCCGTTCTTTCAGGAATTCACAAATTTAACATTGGCAATATTTACAAATTCAAATTCATTTCAAAATTGATGTAAGAAATCCTATTTGGAAGCCAATATTTTTTCCCTCAAATTATTCCATTATTATTTCTACATTATATTTTCACAATTTTCACGAATATCACAAGATATAGGGTAGATAGAATATTAAACAATGTAAATTTCAAAGTATTAATATGTGACTAATCCACAATTATTTTTTGACAACTAATTTTTAATTTTTTTATTAAAATGTTGTTTTAAGTATAAAATAACAATTTACTATAAATAATGTACATCAATCAAACATGACATATTCATATATTATGTTAGAATCCTAATTCGTTTCAATTTTAAAAGTCTGCGACAATTCCCATCCCAAATGAATGGTACCCCCTTCGGGGTGAGGTAGGCCAATGGTCCCGCAATATTCGCGACCCCTGAATGAACCTCATGTAGTACCTTGTGATACCCCAAGGATCTTCTAACTTCAATAAGTGTTGGGGGCTATCCCCACTCTATGTATGTCGACAGCTTGCTAGGATTCATAAAAATCTCAGCCTCCGATGCGACGTTCCCTAAAAACTTCACTTCCCATACCAAAAATCCACACTAGGAGAACTTAGCGTACACCTTATGTTCCCGAAGTATTTGAAGAATTGTCCTCAAATACAGTGTATGTCCATCATTGGATCAACTGTAGTAGACCAATATGTTGTGAGTAAACATAATATAAAGAACGGTCCATAGTATTAGAGCATTGGTCAACCTAATTGGCATTACCTGGACGTGTATGCTCCATATTGTATCAGAAAAACTATCATCGGGATATCCTCCTCCCTAATCCATAATTGGCGATAACTCGAGGGCATTTCAAAATTAAAAAATAATCGAACTTTATGAACATGAGTAAACTATTGGTCAACCCAAATGGGATGGCCTAAATGCGTACGCTCCATATCATGTCAAAATAAATTTCCATGGGATATCCTCCTCATGAATCCACAATTGGTGATAACTTGAACGCAATTAAATCTTCAAAATGAAAAATGATCTCCTCAATTGATCAAACATGTTGTCGATATGCAACAACGAACACTTGTTCCGTATCGTGACCTTATTTAGTTCGCGGTGGTCTGCATATAAATGGAGTGAACCGTTCTCTTTTTAACAAAGAGGACTGGAGTTTCCCCAAGGTCACATAATCCTTCGATTACCATTGGCTTAATAGTCGTTGTGCTTTCTCCCACAACTGTTTCATCTCCAACGGATCCAACCTGTAAGGTGTCCTCAATACGGGATTGTTGCTGATGCCAAAACTAAGAGAAATATCAATTTACATGTGTGTTGTAACCCAGGTACCCCCCAAATACATCCGAAAAACTCTTGAACTACCGGTATCATCTCTGAAGAAAGTGTAATCTCCTATGATGTTCTCGTATCTATATAATACAAGTGTGTGCTAGAACCTCCCTCGAGTCTAGTCATAACTATAGGAAACATCCCACGCCCAAGAATGGCAAACACACTATCCTTCTCGCTGCAGTCAATTTAAGTGTAATACATAACTAGCTAGTCCAATAACCAAACAATGTCTCTTGGTCTTCAGCCCTTGCCGATCCACATCACATACTTAATCAGGTTGAACTTATCAAATTCGAGATGCACCAACAGCTTAATGCACAGTCGTGTCTCACCACTAATAATTTACTTCACGTATGACTTCGTCTTTGACATGTCAAGAACAAGAAGTCTGTAAAACTTCGTATACAACTCAAACAGCTAAAAAAACAAGCTTTACACGACTAAGTTAAATACAGGAAGACATGTATACATTCCTAAATACAGGAATACACACATACATTCCTCATACACTTGGTCGCCTATGATAACTGATGCTAAACTTAGATCAACAAAACTATTTGTAGTTTCATTTAAATGCATTAGTTGAATCTATGGCCCTACAATCATATTTTAATAATTCATTGTTACACGATAACTTAGGTAACTAATTGATCAACTAGTCATAAGTTGACAACACAAAAGCATGTCTTTTTATTCAAATACTAATGGTATTACATTTAAGATTAAATAAATATAAAACAAAGAATAATTATTCAGCTGAACATTATCCTTGTGCTTTGGTCATATCAGAAGAGGTTTGTGGCACTTTCTCTTGTTGCACTCTCTCCATCCCAGCAGGAGGGTCATCCAGAGTATAGGGGGAATTTATGTAATTAAAACCCCTTAGCTTTTGTCTATTATTGCTGCTCGTCCTGTTGATCAGATGAGGAGGACAAATTATTTCGTGCGCATCGTGAAGACCATAATCTCCCAAGTATTTGGTGATTAAATAATGGGGAATAACATCATGAGGGATCCATGATATGTCTAACTTAAATGGAGGCTTGTCACAATCCAGCAAACTGAGTTCATTCCAATACCAGAGCTCGCTGTTTTGGTCATATTTTAGAAAGGTCAGCAAGTTGGTCCATCCCCATCTGTAATCTTCATTATGACTCTGGGCAAGATGATCATCAACATAGCTAAGGGACTCATTATAACTTTTCATCCAGAGTTCCCTGGGTTGCTTGTGGAACTGAAAGGTTAACCTTTCATTGGAGTTCTTCTTGACATCACTATTTACTTTCAACTAGATGGATTGATCGGCGATGGATTTATCCTTATCTTCCAGCTGGATAGACAAGTAGGCAATGGACTGACTCTTTGCTTTCAATTTGGCAGCTTAGTCGACTAGTATTTTTCTAGTTCTTTCCTCATCTATAGTTGGTCGGATATCCCTTTGCTACCTGGAAGTTTGCCCAGGTTTGGCTTTTTACAGTGTTTCAAGTTCTTTTACTAATCTGGCATTCTCAATTTTCAAGAAAGAAGCACTTTCATCAACTCCACTGGTAAATGAATTCTTCGGGCTATCTAACTTATCTCTGAGCCCATTATTTTCCTCTTCAAGCAGATTCGCTATTTCCCTAGCTTCATCCACTTCTTGGTTTAATAAGAACTCTTTTCTTCTGTGCATGGAGGCATACTCTTCAAGATTCTTCTCAAAGTCCCATCCTTCACTTAATGCTTTGTACTTAGCTTTATAGTTAGCATGAAGTGAAGCCGAAGAAAATTTATGGTCTTCTTGTAAATCTTCAATCATATCATAATATGCAGCATTATTTGCCACTGTCCGACCCAACAAGTAATGAATATGAAGGTAGGATACCTTAACTTGGTCACACATATCAGGAACAAGCAATCCGACTAAGTCTTCTTCCGATAAAGGAATGTGGCCAGCTTCTAGAAGATTGCTACTATGCCTGAGCAGGTCGGATTCAATATAAACTATAGCCTTTTTTCTAGAATCAAACATAAAATTACAAATGTAAGAATACAAGTATGATTGCTGAGAAAATATAATACTAAGTGTGTGACTTCAGGAAGATAATACAACCAAGTAAGAAGGCATAAATATGGTAAATGTAACACATTTAGTCAAAAGGAAATGTTTTCATTAATAAACGAAGCGGTGTTACAGAATAACGATATTATTACAAGGCAGAAGAACCAAAGGAAAAACAAAGGAGTTAAACCTTCTCCTTATCCTGAACATTAATTCCAGATGGCAGCTCAACAAAATGAATAGCTTCATCAATTGGTTTCAAGGAAGACTCAACAGGTTAAATGGAAGATTCTCCAGACCCTTCCTCATCATTAAAGTCTTCCTCCAATTTGGAGTATTTCATGGATCATGCCTCTAGAATAACTAAGAGTCTTTAGCAATGCTGACCTCCTTGAGCTCCTCCGACCAACCATCATTGAATGACTTCTTCCTAACATACTCAATTTGTGCTAAGGCAGCCAAAAACGCTTTGTCCTAACCTTTATTAAAGGAATCTTCCTTTATTTTCTTATTTTTGGCCTTCTCTACAACCAAGTCAGCAGTCAGACATACTGTCTTCTCCTCGATAGACTTGAGAAGGGCTTGATTCTCCACCAACTTATCTTCGACCACCTTGATCCTATTTTCAGCAGTTGTCAGACTGGTCTCAGTAGTCACCAACTTCCCCTCTGTAGTAGTGGCTCTGTTATTAGCCTTCTGTAACTCTCCTTCCCAAAGCTTCTTCTTAGGCTCCAATGCTTGACTTGAAGTATCCAAAGATTGCCTGCCTCTTCCAAATCTCCTTCAGAAGAAGGCAGTTGATCATTTCTCTCCATCAATTGGTTGAAGTTAACCAAAAACTACACAAAGGAAAAATATCAGTTTACAAGAAGAAAAATAAGACAGTAAGGATAAGTAACAAAGGGGAAAGAGTTACCGAAGCCAAACTCTGGCGAGCATTTTCTGCCAACTTTAATCGTGGCAAGGAAGCAATAGTTGCCCTGTCAGTAGGGCGAATACCAGCTTTTATCAGTTTCCTGACAAGACCAGGATCAACAACTACAGAGGATGACCCAGTAATATCCATGCCAGTTTGGATTTTCTCGACCAACTCTTGTTAATCGATAGCATTCTTTTTAGTTTGTTTCTCAGAAATACCTTTCCTCAACCTCTTATGTTGAGGTGCCAAAACATCAACGTCCCCAGTATTGATAACTTAAGGCACTTTCTTAGCCACCTTAGATTTCTAAGCAATAGTAATTTTAACAGTATTCTCGATAGCCTTCTTGGAGGTAGGAGATAAAGCTCCAGACATCAAGTCAGGAATTTTCCTTTTGATCATGAGAGAAAGTGGGGAGCTGGGAATAGTAGAAATGTCTAAAGATTCAAAATAGTATGAGGTACCAAAATCCTTTTCAACCACTGCAAACTCCTCAGACGAAGAAGTTGAAAGTGATTCTTGATCTAGGGGATTTTGCCATTGGGTCGTGTCACCGACGCCGGTTGTTTATTATATTCGACTAACTAACTCAATACAAAAACCTAAACTATGACCACACTCTTTTAAGGGAGTATAGCGACCAGTATGGGTATCGAATCCATAGAGAAATGTTGCTAGAATTTAATCCGTTTAATACTTCTAAAATTAAAGTGTAAAAGGTAATTATTAACAAAAAGGAAAAGATAACTAAGCATGTGTATTTAAACTATATTAACAAAAGGAATACAAACTATAGGTTGCGACAGATATCCCTCACCTCGAATTAACTAGAATAAAATGTTACATGGGTCTACAAATTTAGTAAGATCGAGTCTCATTTTAACAATTAATAAAATCTAGAGTTGTCATCCCCTAAATCGTCATAAAAGCCTAATATGATTTTGGTGTCAACAAATACCCCCAAAATTACACACACAAGGTCATAACTACGGAGCATACATGATATACCCCGTTAAATCTCCTAGGCATAATAACAAGGACAACGTAATCGAATTAAATGAATAAAAACCATTACCAAAGCAAAGCAACTAAATCAACCATAGGTGAGTTCAATCCAACACAACCTAGTTTAAGTTAACCACTAAGCATGATGAAATACATAAATTAAAACAACTAATTAATTAAAGCAAACAAGAAATAAATTAACTACAACAATTTATCGAGGCATGAAATTAAATAAGAAAGCAAGAAACAAAAGAAATAGCAAATCTTAAAGCAAGAAAATACAACAATGGAAACTATATTAATGGAGAAGAAAGTGAATGGTAGCTTTCAATACCCAAATGGCACAAACCTAGGAGAGTGAAGCTCCCACTCAAAATCCCCTCTTCTAACCTAAAATAACCTAAAAATACAATATCCCTCCAAAATAAACAAAACCTCCCTTTATATATTAAGTTACAAATAAAGAAAAGGAAAAATAAATTAAATAAAGAAAAAGTGTGCTGGAACTGCTGTACCCGGTCGACCGCGGGTGGGGACCGGTCGACGGATCCAAGAGGTAAAAACATACTGCATTCGCCTTAAGCCAAATAAAGAATCACCGGTTGACCGATGGGGCAGGGTCGATCGACCGGTAGCGTCGAACCTGCTAGAAATTTGGTAATCCAAATACCTGCTACTTTAGCCACACACCTGCTACTAATTGGATTAGAACACAAGACCTGCGACTATATTTTTTCGACCTGCTATGAATTGTTTGGACCAAAGGCCATCTTTAATTCATGCATTCTCCTTTTGGATGAGACCCCGGGAGTGGGAAAATGGCACGACTTGCTATGCAAAAGAGAACCAAGACACATATTTTTTTTATTGATTTGTTGTAATTTCTTTATATTTTATCCCCGATCAAAGGCTCGTACCATCTTCGATGGGACTCTAATTTGCGCACCATTTACGTCCACACGAAGAATATTCTAAGAGCCTCAACTTCCGTGAAGACTTTGGGCAAAAATCCCAAAGTTTGAAATGACTGATTTGCCCCTAAATGTGCGATAGTTGACGGAGCTTTATCAAAATGCAACCAAACTTCACACTAAGCACCGTAATACCTACAAAAACTCAATAATACCTCTTATAACTTATTAGCATATAAAGGGGAGGTTGTCTGGTTATCGAGCATAATTATAGGAATTAAAATACCCGAGGGGGTTAAAATGCATAAGATTAAAGGGTATATATGTGCAATATTCGGGATGAATCACCCCCCTAACTTACACATTACTAGCCCCTAGCAATGAAATTTAAAGCAAGAAGACTGTAGGAAAACCACAAGACAATAGATATATACAAAAGAGATAAAAGCCACTTTCGCGGCCAAACGATTACATTTAGCGTATGCAATAAGCCGTTAAACCCCTATGTTACCCTAGTGGACAAGTGTCTTCTCGTGAGGATTTTCAGGGATGGAACCCACAAACATCATATGGTTTCCTCAAAATGTATGCCCAATCACATGCGACAAGCCCAATAATAACGAAAAAGATTTCAAACACGTTATTAGCAATGAATTCACACAAAAAGTCCGTAGTTATTAACATTATAAAATGAACTTCGTAGAATTGAAACCTTAAAATGTGGGAGGGGAGCGAGCACATGCAAAGTATGGTTTAAAAAAAATTATATAAACCGGATAAACATTAAAGCATGCATATAAGTCAATCCTCATTGGGCATTACGCTCAACAAATGAAATCCTTGTGAATGGGAGGTAATACACCGGATATGCGGGCATAAAGAATAAATGTAAAGGGAAAATAGGTCGCACCCATATAAAAAATGAGGAACGCTATATATAAAATGAAAAATATGTAATCTCAATTAAAGATACCGTCATTAAAGGAGGTGAAATGTATTTTCACAGATTGTAAAAACTATTTAAACTTTTGAATTGAATCACCTTAGGATCACATAGGACTTTATAGGTTTGTAATGTAGGTTAGGCTCGAGTTATGAAATGAAGGAAATATGTATGGATTCATAGTGTTCGAAGATGAAAACTCGGGATAATGGAAAATGTGGGGAAATACAAAATTTGGAATATGATTCCATAACAAGCATTGAATACAACAATGGAGAGAGTAAACTAAGATTATGAATACTATACACAACATATACAAATTTCTCTTTATTTTCTTTTCTTCTTTTTCTCTCCTTTTCTTTTCTTTTCTTTTCTTTTGTTTTCTTCTTTTTCTTCTCTTTTTCACTTCTTTCTTTTCTTTTATTCTTTTTCTCTCTTTTTCACTTCTTTCTTTTCTTTTCTACTTTTTCTTCTCTTTTTTCACATCTTTCTTTTCTTTACTTTTCTACTTTTTCTTCTCTTTTTTCACATCTTTCTTTTCTTTACTTTTCTCACTCTCACATGATTAATTGCAACAACATAACGCAAACATCATTCAATCCCAAGTATCATTCCAAACAAAGGAACGGAAGGTGATATATATATATATATATATATATATATATATATATATGTCTTATAACTCCAATGTGGGATTGGTTATGGGATTAGGGGTTATGAAAGGAAAGGCTATATTAAGGCTCAAAGGGGTTGACGAGGGAAAACATTTAAGGTGAGGTCAAGGTCAATATGAGTGATATAACAAAGAGGGCCTATGATCATTTCCTAAAGTTTACGCAATTCTCGAGTCAAAATAACTTTGAAAATCATGCTCAAGTAACACATTTCAAGATATAAACTCAATTAATGAACGATCAATAAAAGTATAGTTAGCTTACCAACGACTGTAACGTTTTCAAGGAGGAAAGAGAAGTGTATAACACTCACGAACGAAGAAAAACCCAAAGCTAAAGAGAAGCGTATAACACTCACGAACGAAGAAAAACCCAAAGTTCACTGGGTGTAAGTATATATAATGCAATAAAAGATTATCGAGTTATAAAAATCCTAAACTAAATCAATAAAGCAAGAAAAGTGCATGTGCTCATGTGGTTAAAGTTTAATTCATGAACTAATAACTTTTAGAATCGAGAACATGCATAATTGATTGTCTATTGGATCAGGCAATTATTAAAATTTATCACCGAAAATAAAGGCAAAATGGCCAACAAAGAAGAAAAAAGAAAGAAAATATTTTTGAAAATTTTAATTTTTACAAGAAAGGCATGCTTGGAAAGAACATATAATCAAATCAAAGAAACTACCAATGAATGGATAGAATATCCCACACCCCTAACTTAAAACCCGACATTGTCCTCAATGTGAATTAAGAACCGAGTTAAAGAGAGGAAAATAGCGATATTACCCAAAATGGAGTGATCTCCGAAAAGTAAAAGTCCAATGATTCTACAAAAGATGTTAGTACCAAACATAGCAAAAACAAATAACAAAAACTTGACTACCTACACTAGTCAATAAGTAAGAAAAAAGAAAAATAAGGAAAATAAAATAAATCTAACTATTTACAACCTACAATTTTAACTAGAAGTTGAAATTTTTGAGGGTTCACCGAAAATACGATTTGATTTTGGAGGATCAACGAGGGACCCTTCCTTTCATGCGTACCTTCCGAAAAATAGGAATTTCGTTCAAACAACGTAAGGCATGTGTAAGGCGTAAGAAATGAACCATCACCAATTGAAATTTTTGGAGGGATAACAGGGGGTTTGGATAAAATGGGTGATAAATACACAAGGGGACAAAAAAAAAATTCTCCCAAATATTTTGTAATTGAAATGGGAGGTGGCGCACATGGAGACAAAGATGCCTTCATGGAAGGCAACTCGAGCGACTACTCCTCATCGGTAAAAATGTTTAACACTTTAAATTTCGGAACCGATTCATCGGGTACTTGCATCGGTTAGACAATATAGAATAAAGATGGGGACAAAAGAAATTCAAACTCAAGAGATGAGTCATCATCGCTTGAAGATTGAGTTTCAAAGAAAATAAGATCATTTTTAATGAAATATTCTTGTTTAGGGGACAAAGAAGAAATCATTTCATTGCAAATGGATACTATGTCCATTTCTTCCTCATTTTCATTCTTTATTATACCGTGGGCCAAGTCAAGATTTGTTTGTTCCAAAGTAGGCACAAAATTCTCATTTGATTCAAAACATTCCTCGACTTCAAAGGTCTCGGAAGAAAAATAATCGTTGGATTCAAATAATAAATCCAACTCATGCTTCTAACAACGATTTTCTTCCTGATAACAATTTTCAAAATTTTCATTTCAAAAAGGCGCAAGCCCTCACCGAAAGTCAAAGGCCGAGGCGCGGATTCTTGTAAATGAGAACTTTGAAAATCATCCTCGAAACTACTATCAAAATCATTAACATAAGAATTTTGAAAGGTATTGCATTTCGTTTCAAAATTATTATCATAAGGATTTTGTTTCCTAAAATCAAAATAATCATTCTCAAAATTCTCGTAATCCATAACTTGACTTTAGTAATACTCACCCAAAGACATTTTAGATGTTTTCTTTTTTTGGGTTTGTAAGTATTGACCAAAAGTCATAGGGTCAGGGGGATTTTGAGAATTATCATTATGAAAACTGAAAAAATTGGAATAAGACATGCTTACCCCAAAAAAGGCTCGAGATGGAAAATTTCACAAAGTGATGCGCATCTGGAAAATTCAAGCGTTTTTAGTGCTCAAATATAGAAGTCATACACAAATAGTTAACAAAGAATACAGATAAAAATAAAATACTACGAAATACTAAATCATTTAAATTCTAAAACAAACAAGTCCCTAGCAACGATGCTATTTTGATCGAGGGGATTTTGTTATGGGGTCGTGTCACTGACGTCGGTTGTTTATTATATTCGGCTCACCAACTCAATAAAAACACCAAAACTATGGCTACAATATTTTAAGGGGGTATAGTGGCCAGTCCGAGTATCGAATCCAAAGAGAAATATTTCTAGAATTTAATTGGTTTAACACTTCTAAAATTAAAGTGTAAAAAGTAATTGTTAACAAAAAGGAAAAGATAACTAGGAATGTGTATTTAAAGTAGATTCACAAAAGGAATAAAAACTATAGATTGCGACAGATATCCCTCACCGATAGTTAACTAGTATAAATGGTTACATGGGTCTATAAATTTAGTAAGATCGAGTCGCATTTCAACAATCAATCAAATCTAGAGTTGTCACCCCTGAAATTATCATAAAAGCCTAATATAATTTTGGAATCAACAAATACCCCGAAAATTACACACCTAAGGTCGTAAATACGGAGCATACATGATATACCCCATTAAATATCCTAGGTGTAATAACAAGGACAACCCAATCGAATTAAATGAATATAAACCATTACTAAAGCAAAGCAACTAAATCAACCCTACGTGTGTTCAATCCAACGTAACCTAATTTAAGTTAGCCACTAAGAATGATGAAATACATAAATTAAAACAACTAATTAATTAAAGCAAATAAGAAATAAATCAACTACAACAATTTGTCTAGGCATGAAAATAAATAAGAAAGCAATAAACAAAAGAAATAACAATGCTTAAAGAAAGAAAATACAACAATGGAAACTATATTAATGGAGAAGAAAGGGAATAGTAGCTTACAATACCCAAATGGCACAAACCCTAGAAGAGAGAAGATCCCACTCAAAATCCCCTTTTCTATCCTGAAATAACCTGAAAATAAAATATCCCTCCAAAATAAGCAAAAGTCCCCTTTATATATTAAGTTACAAATAAAGAAAAGGAAAAATAAATTAAAGAAAGAAAAAGCGTGCTGGAACTGCTATACCTAGTCGATCGCTGGTGGGGACCTGGTCGACCAGTCCAATGGTTAAAAACCTACTACAATTGCCTTAAGCCAAATAACGAATCATCAATCAATCGATGGGGCATGACTGCTTGACCGGTAGCACCGGACCTGTTGCAAATTTGGTAAGCCAAAGACCTACTACTTTAGCCACACACATGCTACTAATTGTATTAGCACACAAGACCTACTACTATGTTTTTTGGACCTACTATGAATTGTTTGGACCAAAGACCATCTTCAATTCGTGCGTTCTCATTTTGGATGAGACCTCGAGAATGGAAAAATCGCACGCCCTGCTGTGCAAAAGAGAACCAGGATACATATGTCTTTTATTGATTTGTTGTGATTTCCTTATATTTCCTCCTCGATCAAAGGCCTACAGTATCTTCGATAGGACTCAGATTCACGCACTGTTCATGACCATGCGAAGAATATTCTGAGAGCCTCAACTTTCATGAGACTTTTGGAAAAAATCTCGAAGTGTGAAATGACGCCCCTGAACGTGCGATAGTCAACGGAGTTTTATCGGAATGCAACCAAACTTCACACTAAGCACCGTAATACCTATAAAAACTCAATAATACCTCATATAACATGTTAGCATATAATTCGGAGCTTGTATGGTTATTGAGCATAATTATAGGAATTAATGTACCCGAGAGGGCTAAAATGCATAAGGTTAAAGGGTATATATGTGCAATATTCGGAACGAAACAGTTCTTCTTCCAAATTTATGGGAATTTAAGGTGCTACAACAGTTGGCCTAGCAACAAACAAAGTAACAAAACTTCTGTATTGTAACAAGTAAGAAGTTGCTCGGGGATGCTCCTCACGTGGAAGTGAAATGAAGGAATCAAACACAACCATATGCCACAAAATGTGTGTCAAACAAAAATAAAATCTTTTTGAGTTTTTGAATTTTTTTAATCAAATAATAAAAATATTTACTCAAAAGACAAACAAAAATCATTTTGTATTTTTCATTAAGCCTAAATTACTCATAAGATAAAACACAAATGATAAACAAAATCTTTTTGTATTTTTCATTTAATGCAAACTAAAATGAAAAGAATATGACACAAAAGATAAACAAAAATCATAATTCTAGCATGTGATTAATCATAGAGCATAGACTAGAAGAATGATAAACAAGCATACAATTAGCATGATAATATAGCATGAAAACAAAAGCTAAAAGTATGAAAACTAAGGTAACACATTCAACCTTTAGATTTTGCAAGGGAGGAAGCATGTGAAAGAAAATGAGAATAAAAAATCCTATTTTGTAAAGCTACCAAGTTGGATCTCCTAACCTAAACTAACGAAGAATGACAATCTCGGTAATTAGGAATCTTGGCAAGCTCGGTTGCCTTACTTTTGGATATCCTAAAAATTCTTTTAAGATCAAAACAAAAATTCTTAAGATGATTTTATCGATCACAATATGAGCAAGTAAAGACACATCGAAAAGTGCTACCTAAGGGTTTACCTCTAGAAGCTTTCCTAGGTGATTCTCTTAAAACATTGGTTTGTGTTTATGTGTTGAATCATTACAAGTATCGAAGCCTAAACCACAAGTGTCATTTTTGACTTGGACGGTTCCTAAAATTTTATCTAATTTAGCGGACCTACACTCCAAATCAAATTTGACTTTACTAGAGTCTTTTATTTTTTCTTCTAACTCTAAAATTATAGACTCTAATAAAACATTTCTCTCTTCAAACTCGAGAAGTTCCTTTTTCATTGAATCCATTAACCCTCTTAGGCTATCTCTCTCACCTTCCAAATATTCAAGCTTCTCTCGAAGATATATCTCTCGTGTCCTAAGGTCATCAACCATCGCACTCTCATTGATGACCTTGACACACTACTTTAAACTCATTTCTAACTTTAAATTTTCTCTTTTTAATTTAATATATTTTTCATATAATTCTTTAAAAGCAATTTGAAGTTCACTCTCTTCAACCTCCTCATCACTTTCACTCTTTCTCTCTCTCCTCCACTCTCACTATCATCATATTTTTTATCTTCACAAACAAAGGCCTTGGAAGTGTCATGTTTTAAGGTGTCATCGTCGGACAGTTTCTCACACTCACTCACATGACTAGCCATGAACGCGGTAAAGTTATGCTCAATGGGGGAATCGGGTCCCTCTTCCTTTTAATTATAACTAAGGGTAGCATTGTAGGAAATTGGTTGCTTACCCTCTCTCCTTAGTTTAGTGGGGCACTCTCTCGACCTATGGCCATAACCCTCACAACCATAGCACTATTGGACACGTCCCTATTTAGATTTTCATTAAAAGATTTAGGGATCTTCTCGGCTTTTTCATGCTTAGATTTTTCAAATTTCTTATAATCATTTTTAAGCTTATCTTTATTAAACTTTAGAAATTTTTGAAACTTCCTAGCAAACATAGCCATGCCCTCCGAATCACTACCACTCTCTTCAACCATAGTTTGTTTTTCCTCCTTCTGGGCTTTCAAAGCGATGCCCTTATCTATTTTCTTTTCACTTTTGGTGGGAAACATATCTAATTCACAGGTTTGTAAATCACCTACTAACTCCTCAAGTTTGGTGGAGTGCAAGTTGGGTAAAGAATTTAAAACAGGCACTTTAGGGATAAACCTATTGGGTAGGCACCTAAGAATTTTCTTTACAATTCGATCGTCGGGTATTTTCTCTCCTAAATTAAATGATGAATTTACTATATCGAAAAGTCTAACATAAAATTCATCAAATGTTTATTTTTCATTCATTTTGATGGTGTCAAATTGAGTGGTTATGTTTTGGAGTTTAGAAGCCTTAACGACACTTGTTCCTTCGTGAGTGAGTTGCAAAACATCCCAAGCTTCCTTAGCGGTTTCACATATCATGGTACATCGAAATTCATCCGGTATGACCGCATTAAATAAGGCATTTAAACCTCGGGAGTTAAAGTTTGTGGATTTAATCTCGTTCTCACTCCAACACTCAACAGGTTTAGGGACATGCATATTTTCAATTAAACAAGTAGGTGGGGACCACCCATTGACAACAGACAACCAAACCCTCTCGTCTATAACTTTAAGTTCCGATTTCATATGCGCCTTTTAATACACATAATTGGAACCATCAAAAATAGGAAATTTAGAAGACGGGAAAAATTCCATTTTTAACCAAAAATATTTAAACGGACCTTAACCAAATAAATTATTGCTCCGGCTCTGATACCAATTTGAGAATTCTATGGAACCCCCAATTTTAAAATTCTCCTTTAAGATGTGGAATATAGATGGTTCAACTAAAACAACCTACAAATTTTAAATCTCAAAATTTTAATTTCTTCACAAATTAAAATTGAACTAAATTGAATATTAATTTTCTCAAAATTAAAATTCCTCTTAAAAACAAATTTGAGAATTTAAACTAGACCAAAATTAATTTAACACAAGTCCTAAAAATTTGCCTACACAAATTTATTCATTTTTGCAAATTAGAAGAAACTAAATTTTATCAATTAAATAATCTAGACTTGAATTAAATTAAAATTTACCCAAATTTTAATCTAGCACCAATTTAAACTAAAGTAGTGAATTAAACCATATTTTATCTTTTAGTCCTAAGCATGCATTTTAGGTGATTTTCAAGATAAAATAAATTCACACATTACGCCGCGATGTACGAGGAAACCCCAAAACGGGAAAAACCTCGAACGACCCCTAGCCTTAAGTCCAATAAGTACGAAAATTATAAGTACAAGACAGACGACTTACACAACTCGACTCGACTCCTTCAAGCCCCTGACGCGTGTTCTTGTACTAACCTATGCTTAGTCGACAATCCCGAACTCCATTGGAACCTTGGACTACTCCAATGAAGCTTTTGGGATCCGTCAACTTGCACTCGAAGCTTTTCTCCAAGTGGGAATGCCGTAACAAACCTTTCTCCTTTTTGGGGTAGAGAAAACCCAAACTCTCTTCTTTAGTTGGTGTAGAAATAACCCGATGCCGACACAAAACTCCAGCAATATATATATATATATATGAGGCAGGCTCCTGTGCACACTAAGTTTGCACAGTAAGTTTGCACATCATTTTTTTAAAATAGTAAAAAAAATATTTTTGAGTTGATTTTTTTTATGTGATATCTAAACATTTCAACGAACTCATGTAAAAAAAATCAGCCCCAAAAAACATTTTTTGCTATTTTTAAAAAATTGGTCAAACTTTCGCATCTTTTAAGCACTTTAAAAGCTACAAAGTTTGACCGATTTTTTAAAAATAGCAAAAAAAGTTTTTTTGGGTTGATTTTTTTTACATGGGTTCGTTGAAATGTTTAGATATCACATAAAAAAAATCAACTCATAAATATTTTTTTTAATCCTTTAAAAAAATTGGTGTGCGCCAGCACTGTGCAAACTTAGTGTGTAGAGGAGCCTACCTCATATATATATACACGTGTGTGTTTAGAACTTGGAATCTTAAACTAAAACTAATCGGTGTAACAATATGCGTTTGATAGAAATTTCCTTTGAATTTTAACACATGAAAACTAGGACTTTTGGTTGGAAGAATTCTCTCTAAAAAGTATCTCTAAGCATGGTCAAAAGTCTTTTTCAAAATTTGGTCCTGAAGTGGTTAAAAATTGCCAAAAAAGTACTGGGACAAAAAGTGGGAAAATGGGACAAAACTGGCAAAATCGCCAAAACCTATTCCCGCCAGAAATCTCGTTCGAACGAAATTTCCAGGTTGTTCGAACGAGATTTCTGGTACAAAATAGTTAGAATTCTCGTTGGTAAAGTTTGTTCGAACGAACTAACGACAATCCTGTGTTGAATAGGGGAAACTTGTTGGCAAACTCCTTCGAATTCTCGTTCGAACGACAATTTGAACGAAAAACCAGAAAGTCCACAAATTTTTCAATGTTCATTTTAAGTTCGAAAACCTTTATAAAGTTAATTTCTAAAAAATAAATTTCATTTTAAATAAGATTACACCCATTAAATATTCCAAGACTCTACAAATATAAATAAAGCATTCATACTTTAAGGAGCCTTGAAATATGTACCGTTGAGGTTACCAAACTAGGCACATCGAACCCCGACATGATATGAACTCTAAATTCTGTCCGCTACGCCTTCAACTCAAACTCGACACATCATAGGCATGAAAGATTGTACCATGAACATCAAACCTATGACTCAAATGTTTTTGTTCGGAATTGGGCCAACACTACATAAGACTCAATTGGAAATTTGTGTCCTTACAGTTGCCTTGCACCACACTTTCCTCAACTAAACCCCACCCTTTTGTGAGAAGAACCCAAATGTTGGACTATAATCTGAGTGCTTTAACCATCGATGATCTCCGTTGAGACATGCTAATGACTTCCAATAAGATTCCAATCAGATTCAGACAACTCTGTCCACCTACCATTGACTAGTCTGCCCATCCTTATGATCTAACAACCTCATAATGATGCACATAATCCTCCTTTTATCATCCACACTCAACTTTAGCTAAATTTACCAGGAAAGTGATTACCATGAAATCTTTTACTAGGATTTTAAATCCTTTCGTTCTGTTTGGTTAACCAATGGGTTCCTATTGGAAAGCAAAATTTAGTGTTTGGTTCATATATGGAAAATGACATGGGAATGTATAATATATACCAATAATACCCTTTAGCAATTATATATAAATACACACACACACACACACACACACACACACACACACACACACGTATATGTACATAATGTTACAGTTCATTATTTATAAATCTATGAACTCAAATATGCTTATTTTTTTAAAAATATATATTTACCAACATTTAACAAGTATAATAATTTCTTATCGATATGTGCATATTATATTGTAAGTTAATCAAATTATTTATTACATGAGTAGAAAAAAATGCCTAAATGAAATTTGTTCGACATTAAATATAAAACAAACTGACATAATAAAATTGTCTTTAGAAGTTAAATATTTAGGTTTTATAGGTATTTTTTCTAATTTAATATTTTTAAGGGCATTTTTGTCTTCACAAAAATTATTTGTTAGGATTCCCATGGGAAAGTAAGAATCCCACCTATATTGGATGGATTTTGATTCCACCCATTTTTCCACAACGGGGGTAATCTGATTCCATTGGGGTCCACATTACCATGCAACTTAACCTCTCACAAATGTAGTAATCTTACACTTTTCCAAGAATGTTCAGAAGGAATAAGATTTCACCCAACTTTATCGCGAACCAAATGGGTCTAAGGGTAAAATGAAAGGCACTTTATCCAAAAATACCCCCACCCTTAGTTCTAGAAATTACACTAGCCCTATCGCCATTGAAAAAGTTTGTAAACATACCCCTAAACTTGCCCAAAATCCCTTATCTCACCAAAACCCTATTGATCCCTCCCTTATTTGTGTTGATTTCCCTAGAGGCTCAATCCATTTGGCATTAGCGTAACACATTTTGTTACTGCCAAGCGAAGCGTGTGACATTATCCCTACTGTGAAAGTTCCTAAAATCTTCCCACCATCAAACATCACACATGTTCTCGTGATGCCTCCCTTCTCAGCACCATTGACCCGACAGATGATTCCTTGTGGTTGCAAACCAGTATTTTCTTCATTTGTCGCACCTCTAAGGGTCATTTATATACCCTCAACATTTATGGGGGAGCCGGTGACAACCTTGTCACTCAGGAGATAGTAAATAAGTTATTCATCCCTATAGAGACCATTTCTAAAATATGTCATAACGGATGGCTCGGTAGCAGCAGATCTTTGTCCTTGAGACAATAGTGTCGAGTTTTTTACGTTGACACGCACATAAATAAAGTCATGTGCACCGTTGGGGACATGTGAGTGTGCCATTTAATCCTCCGGATTCCGTGGAAGTATGCACGTACCAAATCCTACACCTCCACATTTCAGTAGGCCAGTAATTCTAGATACTCCTGACGAGTGAGCTTCACCCCTCCACCCTCGTAACTTATCATATCCCATAAGGATTTGACCATTGAGACTACCGATATCGGTATATTCTACGCCCCTTATTATTTCTATTAGAACATAGGAGTCCAATGTTCCCTTAGAGATTGTAGAGGGGGCTTAAAGGTAATCCTGAGATTAAGGATAATCCCCCCATTAACAGAAGTGTTTGGGATTAAGGCAACTCAAGCGTGGCAGCTCAAATGAGGCAGTTCAGCGTGGCAACTCAGCGAGGCATCTTAGCGTGGCAACTCATACTTTAGCTTGTTGTGATAGTCATATTGTATCTTCATTTATATTGACTGAGCTATAATGGTTGTAATTATATAACGAGAATAATAATGAGTTTCAGTGTGAGGTCAAACGGTACTCGCGAGAGACCAGGCTTGGCAGGGCCTGGGATAGCTTTCATGCTCAATCGAATGACCTCGCTGTGGGAACTTTAGAGAGACTCAGTTTGGAGGACTAAGAAGTGAGGCACCATTGGGGCTTGTCCTGACCATCTTAGATACACCTGGTAAAACACCGAAGAACCATAATCGTGGAACCTCGGGGAGAGCAGTCTTGAGTTCCATCGGGCGTCGAGTTGTGAACCAAACAACCCTCTACTTAATGTCACATCTACAGTAGGTCATGTCAGTAGCCAGCTAAATAATATCACACCGGCACTTGAGTAAACCACTATGATATTTTGGGCTGTCAGACAGTTGGTGAGCCACCTCTGTTACAACAGCCCCTGACACACAGTGGTTGAATAAAAGGCATGTCTTGGAATTTAATGTTTATGATGTGGAGACAACTAGTGCATCAGGTATTTAATGTGGTGGCATAAAGTATGAGGGAGTTATTTTACAGGCATTGATGATTGAGTCGTCTCGGGGCTGGTGTGGGGGGCTATTTAAGGACCCCAACCACCTTTGAGGAAAGCATGATCTTTTGAGAGTTCAGAAGTTATTACTAGAGATAATATACATCTGTGAGAGTTATTATAAACCAGAGAATTTACTCACCCGCCATTGGCATTTATCAAGAAGCTTTTAATACTTGATAGAGATTTTTGAGGGTGGTTGGTGTGTTTTGGTTACCTGCCAAGGTGTATCTAGGGTGCTTACTTCTCTCTCCCTCTAGCTAAGTTACTTCTAAGTTCATTACTACCTTCTGAGTTATACACGAGAGAATTATGAGTTTAAACTGAGTCTATCTTCATTAAGCTTGTGTTTGTATGTCCTGTGGTTAATCAATAGTGTTGCCATTTAACTCATCATTACCATACTCGAAAGGGGTTAAGCCTCCATATTATCTAAACTACCCTCTTACATTTGGCGACTTCGCTGGGGAGGCATTCTTCTAAGCAAGGAGTATGACACAAGATAACGTTAATCTAAGGCTCAACTTTGATGACATTCAACACAATGAAGAACAAGCGCTAAGAAAATTGGAGGCTCTAAGGGATGGGGCTCCTCGAATAAAGGTACCTCTAGTTCAGGCGACGACAGGCGTTCCAGAGGTGACACAAGCTTCCACAGTGCAGGGTTAGGACCCACTCAGGTGGCACTCCTCATGAGTAAGTTTTACGTGTTTTTGTAAACTCTGATAGCTTCAACGGTGTTGGTAGGATTTGAATCCAACTCTTTCGTAACACCAGGGGCAGCCCCAACGGCCCCATTGAGTGCATGTGTACGGGAACAGTCCCAGTGATCATACCCTATGTTATGAATCCAACAGTGGGAATATTTGGACTATCAATGGCCCCAATTATGACGATTGCTCCAGCTACAATGGACACTCAGCCCAAGGTCCCGTTGGTTGTTGCCTCAGTAACATCACCCATGGAGGAAATGAGAAAGGAGATGCAGAAAGAGATGCTGAAGTTCATGCAATCCTCCTCACAATCTGCTGGAAAGGTAGCTTCAGTTTATGATGACTTGCTAACACCTTATCCCCAGGAATACAATGATGAGTCTTATCCAAAGGACTATATTCCTCCTATTTTTGATAAATACATAGGGAAAGGTGGAAATCCGAAGGAACATATTAAGCGATTCGTTGAAAACTTAGGGGCTCATTGCATTAATAAGAAGCTCAGGTTGAGGGACTTTTTCAAATCCTTAACCGACAAGGCATAAACATGGTACTCTCACTTGGCTCCCAAGAGTGTCTCCACATGGCAAGATATGCACGTTTTGTTCATTCAGAAGTTCTTTCTAACAGAGGATGAGTTTACTTTGACCCAACTGGGAAGAGAGAAGCAATGACCAGTGGAAGACGTGGTGGCATACATTCGGAGGTTCAGGGAAAGATCCCTTTACGTGAGGGAGTAGGCCAAAGAGTCCAAGTTATTACAAATCTACACCGAGGGACCGCTTTTTGAGTACATCTGCCATCTTATCAATGAGACACGTGAGGGGACTTTTTCGACGTTCCTGAAAGTGAAAAGAAACATCTCATTGGTTGTGCGACCAAATCCGATGGTGGTTCCCATGATGTTTAGGCAGTCGATACAACCTGTTGGGGGGAGGTCTCAGCCCCCATGGGTAAGGTACACCGAGGGAGGATATGGGGGCTAGGTGTCAAAGAAGGACTATAAGAGGAAGTTTGGAAGAAACAGGGAGGACCCACCACTATTGCCTTGTACAGTAGAGGAGGTTGTCAGTAATTATAATGTAATGGTCCAAGGAGGAATGGTATACGAACCAAAAGACGTTCCCATTGGGGAGCTCGATGCGGTAAAGAGGGCATATCCAAAGTATTGCCAGGTTCATTGGAGGATCTAGCATCCAACGGAGAGCTGTTTTACACTGAGGAGAATCATCGATAAGTACGTAACGACGAGGACGTTGCAAATCCCTCTGCAGAACATTAACAACAACCCACTTCCAACATATGGCGCTAATCTAGTAGTAGCCTATGATGAAGAGGTAGAAAGAGAAGAAAGAGGGCCAATATCGAAGCAGGAGGAGTTCGAAGAAGCTCTAGAAGATTGTACGAAGGGAATGGCTAATATAGTACTGGCCTTTGATGAGGCAAGAACTACGGATGTAGAGGATGTGTACAGCGTTGAAGGTGAGGAAGCAGACCCAGTCCTAGAGTACTATGCAGATTCAAAATCCCCAAATTTCACCCGGTTCTTTGACCAGGTGGGGATACCAAAGGAGAGCAGGTTGGAAATAACCCAGGCAATACTCGATATTGCGAGGAAGAACACAGTCCCTTCACTGAGGTGGAAGGGACCCATGGCTAGGTTGGTGAGGAAGTTTTTGTCAGAAGTAACTTTCAGCAATGCAGATAGGGCTGTAAGATTCCTTCATAATAGGCCATTGTATGTGACTGCCAGTGTCAACGGAGTTAATTTTGTAAGGACTCTTATGGATAGGGGAGCTTCCATCAATATCATTCTAATCAATTCTTTCCATGCAGCCAATATTCCAGAAGAAAGGTTAGTCCCCATGCCTTTGGTGATTTCGGGGTATGATAACCAATCTTCCAAGTCCATTGGGTACGTGAATGTTTGGATTCTAATGGGAAATCTGAGTTCCCATATCAAGTTCCACGTAATAGAGAGTGAAACTTCCTATCATTTGCTAATAAGAAGGGTATGGATGGACAACGAAGGTCTAGTTCTTTCAACGTAGCACCAATGTGCTAAAGCAAATATCAAGGGAACTGAGGTGACCATAGGGCTACAAGGAGGCCCTTCGCTGTAGAGGAAGCTCACTTGGTAGATGCGACATTTTACACTGAGTTAGAGGAGGATATTCAGGTCCTAACGAGAAGAATGGAGGGATTACGGGTTCCCTCGATCAGAGAAAGGATGGGTCCTTTGAACGAGCAGAATAAAGAGGTTGCAAGCAGTGCAAGAGCGATAACCGATGAAGCTCACCAGGTGGTCCCTCAGCCCCAAAACATCTCAAACCAGCTCAAAGATATGATGAGGCCCAAAGTGGATCTGATGGAGAATGAGTTCCAACGACAAAGCGTGTTGAGTCCGTTCTCAGGAAAAAGAGTGGTCAAGGCTTCTAAAGAAAAGAAGAGGAAGGAAGTCACCACTACCAGCAGACAGTGCAAGAAGGTCATTATCGAGGAAGGAAAAGTAGTATATCGATTATAATGGTGTGAGCGAGTGGCCGAAGAAACTGATGATGAGGTTGACCCGATATATGAATGATTTTTAGTGGATCAATGGGGATAATGTATGGTGATAGACAACTCCCGCATACAAGAGTTTGTGGAAGATATCGCCGAAGAACCAGACTACATGGCACATCAACCGAAGCTACAGGCACAAGAGTTGGAACAATTAAACCTGGCGAAAGAAGGGGAAGATGCAAGGCCCATCTTTATCTCGAAGGATCTCGATAAGGAGAAATGAGAGGCCTTGGTAGAGTTAATTCGAGAGTTTATAGACTTTTTCGCGTGGAAATACACATAGATGGAAGGACTAGATGAGGAAGTGAGCTCCCACAAGTTGAACGTAATGCCTTCAGCCATTCCAGTGAAATAAGCAACAAGAATGTACAAGCCTGAGCTAGATTTGAAGATCAAGGAGGAGGTCCAACACTTACTGATGAAAAGGTTCATCATGACGATACAACACCCGCTCTGGCTATCTAGCATAGGGGTGGTAAACGGACGGATACGGATCGAATACCATGTGTTCCATATCCGTATCCGCTATCTGAATGTACTATCCGTATCCGTATCCATATCCCCCGGATAGTTAAAACAATCATCCATATCCGTATCCGCTCGGATACCTCGGATTCGGATAATATCTGTATCCGTTTACATTATTTAGCCATCGCAAAAAATAACAATTAAAATATCCAATCCAATGAAATCCAATCCAATCCAAATAAATATGTAACAAAATTACTGTCTCCTAACATCAACAATTATGGATTCCATAATAATAGTATCATTCCATAATGATAATATGACTTAAAGTCATTCATACTTTACAACCATATAAGCTTAAATCCATCTAAAAAAAAATAACAGTCGCATTCCATGACAGTAGAAATAAATATGCACCTTTTAAATTAATCAAATTTATTGAGAATGATAACCTCATGGACCTTTTATCTTCAAAACATACTGATATTTTTATATTAATAAGTATACATTTTTATTTTGTATATAATATACATGTTGTTAACTTCAGTTCTCATTACAATCAAAACCAACTCTTTACTTTTATGTTTCTCTCTTACATTCTATTATGTTTCTCTATTACATTTATTTATAATTAAGGAAACTAACGAACAACCACATGAGAGTTTCTTTTCTCTTTTTTTGTACGAAGGAGAAATGAAAGGAAGTTAGTCTTTTTTAGTGGAGTAGATGTTCTTTAGTCGGTTTATGTTGTGTGTGATAAGGTGTATTATAACTTTAGTGTAACTCCATGATAATATACCCAATTAAATAATAATACATGACATTTTATAATATACCCAATAAAACAATAACTTTAGGGTGCTTTTGTTTTGAGTGGAGTATGTGTTTATTTTGTTTTGGGAATAAACGATTAAGATTTGTTTTAATATTATTTTATTAGTAATACTAATACTAATATTATTAGTAATATTTTAAACATATGTTTGACGGATACGGATATCCGGTAAAACGGACATCCGATAAAATGGATACTCCGCATCGGATACGGATTATCCGTGTCGGATACTAGTACTATCTGTATCCGTATCCGTTTTCTCGGAAATTTTTAAAGAGTATCCATATTCGTATCTGTTTCCATATTTTCGGATAAATATCCGCAAATTCGAATTCGGATATCGGACGGATGCGGATTTTCGAATATCCGTTTACAGGCCTAATCTAGCATTATCCTAGTGGGAAAGAAAGACAAAAACCAAATAAGGATCTGTGTGGATTTTAGAGATTTGAATAGAGCCTGCCCCAAAGATGAGTTCCCTCTGCCCTCCATCGATAGCCTGATAGATGCAACGGCTGGTCATAAGATGTATAGCTTCATGGATGGGTATGTAGGGTACAACTAGATCAAGATGGACCCCTCGAAAGCATAGAAAATAACATTCAGAACCCCACTGGGTAACTTCATGTACAATGTGATGCCGTTTGGACTCAAGAATGCTTGGTCGACTTACTAGAGAACGATTATGGCCATTTTCCATGACTTATTCCATAGATTTGTGGAATTCTATGTAGATGATTTGGTCATTAAATCGAGGAAGGAGGAGTCCCATCTGGGCGATTTGAGGAAGGTGTTCTCCCATTGCAGGAAGTTTAAATTGAAGATGAATTCACTGAAGTGTGTTTTTGGAGTGACATGTGGGAAATTTCTAGGTTTTGTGGTTGATCGACAAGGGGTATAGATGGACCAGAACAAACAGCGGGCGATCTTGGAAATGCCATATCCAAGAACGACGAAGGAGCTGAAGTGTTTCCTCGGTAAAGTATCCTACCTTAGGAGATTCATGCCTGGGTTGGCCGAAATAACACACCCGCTGATGCATCTGTTGCGAAAGAACACAAAATTTAGGTGGGAGGAGATCCACCAAGAATTTCTTGACGGATTGAAGAAGCTGCTCGTTTCACCACAGACCATGGTTCCCCCAAAGGTGGGAATACCGTTGCAGCTGTACCTCACATCCACCACGAGGTCTCTGGGAGCTTTGCTAGCACAAGAGATTGACGAGCAAGAAAGGACAGTCTACTACCTTAGCAGGATCATCCATGGGCCAGAGGTCAGATATAGTAGCTTGGAAAGGCATTATTTAGCCTTAGTATTTGTAGTGCAAAAACTTAGACATTATATGCTGTCTTTTACAATTCATATTCTAACTAGAAGTGATCCCATTAAGTATTTACTGGCAAGGACTTTATTGATTGGTAGGGCAGCTAGGTGGTTCCTTATCCTCTTCGAATATGACTTGAAATGCGTGGTTCCTCGCACGATCAAAAGTCAAGCGTACGCTGACCTATTGATAATATTCCCCTCGAGAACGTTTGAGCCACCCAAAGAAAGTATTCCGGGAGACGATTTATAGGCCAATCGACTAGACGCACTAGAGGAGGAATGGAAAATGCAGTTCGATGGATCTTCGGTGGAAAAAAAATGAGGAGCAGGGGTTATTATTTCAAAAGGGATGGAGAAGATTTGCCTTTCCGACAAATTAGATTTCCCTTGTTCCAACAATGAGGCAGAATATGAAACATTGGTATTGGGATTGCTAGAGGCTCTTTGAAGGGGGATTCGTTCACTTTGCATAAAAGGAGATTCAAACTTGGTGGTTCAACAAGTGAATGGAGAGTACACTGAGCCTGGCACTATACAGAACAATCATTCAGAGGCTCCTCTGTCAGTTTCATCGGACCAAGATCAAGAGGCAGCCCAAAATGATGAGCCGCCACCCAGACGCCTTTACCACTATTTCCCAGAAGATGGTCATGAGGAACCATACAACTACCGTCGTGATCTAATGAAGAACATCTCCTTCGATAATACAGTCAATTCTACCAATGGAAGAGTACGAAGACTGGAGGGGAGAGATTAAAGGGCAATTTGAATCAGGGGAAGGAGCGATGGGGCTAAGGGAATTAGCTCAATACTTCACGAATCAGGGAAACCTTTACTTTAGGAACGTAGGAGGATGGCTATCGAGGTGCATTGGTCCAGAGGAAGCAGAGCAAAGATTGAAGAAAACACATGAAGAGCATTGCAAGACAACTGAGATACCCCTTCTACCGAAGAATGCAAAGGGAGGAGTATTTTTTGCCAAAAATGAATAGGACGCGACAGAGCTACAACAGAAGTGCGATAAATGCTAGTTATTCTTTGAGACAGCTGAATGTCATTTTATGGAGGCTCAGGCTGACTGGAGACAACCCTATATTGACTTCATTAAAGATGGAGTTATCCCGATAGAGGAAATTGATCCGATGGGATTCCGGCGAAGGGCCCTAAGATTCTACATTCAGGAGGGACATCTTTATCAAAGGGGATACTTCAACATGCCATTACGTTGCATCATAAAGGAAGAGGCAACTGAGGTCCTCAAACAGGCGCACGATCCATCTCACATAGGAGGGGCCAAGTTATATGACCAATTGATGACATTGGGGTACTATTAGTCAATAATGGAGAAAGACTCTATTGAGTTCGTTCGAAAATGCAAATCTTGTCAACTTCATGGAAATATGATCCATGCCCCATTGGTAGCCCTACACTCGTTAGCTATGCCTTATCCTTTTGACACTTGGGCGTTCGACCTGGTAGGGGCAATACATCCTTATTCAAGGGGGAAATATGGATACTAGTAGCAACGGATTACTTCACAAAGTGGGCTGAGGCGATACCATTGAGAATGACAACGACAGGGGTGGTGAGCAACTTCATCAGATAATACATCATTTACCGTTTTGGGATCCCAAAGTTTATCCTTTCAGACAACGGAACCCCTTTCGTCAACTCAGAGGTAACGATGCTCACAAACAAATACTCGATTGTCCATCATACTTCGACGGTGGCATATCCAAAGGGAAACGGTCAGGCCGAAGTAACTAATAAAACTTTGGTTAATATATTATCTAAAATAATGGAGGATTTCCCAGGACCGTGGGATGATAAGATACCAGTTGTATTATGGGCCTATCGAACAACTAAGAGGAAGCCCACAGGGTATACACCATTCTCTCTTATCTATGGGAACGAGACAATTCTCCCAGTGGAGTTAGAAGTTCCCTCTTCTCGATATGCTTTGCGAAGTAGCATGCTCCTTAAGAATAGACATGTACAGTTGGAAGCGTTGGATGAACACAGAGATAAGGCGATGTAACAATTTCAAATGTACATGAAATAACTCTCCAAGGGATATGATAACTTAGTAAGACTAAGGAAGTTCGTGGAGGGGGACCTCATATTGAAAGCAATAGTGAAGCACATCCGAGGGCTTCCCCTACCCAAGTTTGCAGCGAATTGGGAGGGACCTTTTACTATAAAAGAAGATCATGTCTCAGGTTATTGCTTAATTTCTAAGATAGAAGAAGACAAACAATTCAAAATCAATAATAAATAGTTGAAGGTTTATCATATGTAAGCAATTATGTTTGGGCCACCAATGTATCTAGCTGTTATGAATATACAAGTTCTTTTTTTTTTATGATGAGTATGCAAGATCTTTTTATTATAACTCAAGTAGAGTGAAAGAATTACAAAATTTCACAAGCTATGCAAACAATTTTAACACAAAGAAATGGCATGAGAAAATTAATATATTTCTTCATTCATAAACTTTGGGGCATTACAAAATTGGGAGCAATTGCCCAAGAATTACATGAGAAGAAGAAAAATAAAAATGTATAGAAGTTCATTAGCCTAAGAGGAACCATAGATCGGGGGAAGAGAAAAAATCTCTAGGGAGGCCCGAAGAAGCTGCTTGGCAAGACTGTTGGGCATTCATAGAAACCTCCAGCCTCGTTTGTGCTTGTGTGCACTCGATGAGGAGTTCCTCTCATTTTAACTTTACCATGCGTAGAGCTTCTTCGAGGTCCCCCACCTCTTTGTCAATGGCTTCAAGAAGAGGTGCTAATTCAGCAAACTTGGCTTCCTCGGCCCGCTGATCCTCCTGATGTTTCCACAAGAGTCCCCTCTGGCTGTCCTGACTCTTCAAGGTCTTCAAATGCGTGATGATCCAGTCAAAACGAAAACCGTCATGACCCAACTCCCTCAGATAACCCAAGAATTGCTTGAGGAGGGGTCTGGTAATGTTTACAGTTTGAGTATTGGCAATCTCAGCAACAACGGTAGCGATGCCCTGAAGCCTATAGCTCATAATCGAGATGTTTGAACGTAGGCAATCCACCGTGAATGTTTCAGGATGATGGTTCACAAGTTTCTCAACTACCAAACGATGCTTGGCAGGCATTTGAGGAGAATGTTGACGCACCATCAGGTAGAAGGCATGAGGAGCCAAGTCGGGCAGAGGAAGCTCGCACCCAGATTCTCTCTCAGCAGTAACACCGGTCATGGAACCTTGATCATTATGGCTAGAATCTTCCGAGATGATAGGTTCCCGATGGGGTGAGCCAATAGGTGAAAGTGCTGGTGGAGAATTTTCCCGTGCAACTTGAGAAGAGGTAGAGGAAATAATAAGTTTGCAAAAAATATTAATAAGTGTTTTCGTTGTTAAGTCACCGTTATAGGTGGAGTTTGTGGAAAATCTTAACAAGTGTTTTCATTATTAAGTCATCGATATAGGTGGAGTTTATGGAAAATCTTAACAAGCATTTTCGTTGTTAAGTCACCTTTATAGGTGGAGTTTGCGAAAAATCTTAACAAGCGTTTTTGTTGTTAAGTCACCGTTATAGGTGGAGTTTTTGAAAAAACCTTAACAAGTGTTTTCGTTGTTAAGTCACCGTTATAGGTGGAGTTTTTGAAAAATCTTAACAAGCGTTTTCATTGTTAAGTCACCGATATAGGTGGAGTTTATGAAAAAATCTTAACAAGTGTTTTCATTGATTAAGTCACCAACATAGGTGAAGTCTGAGAAACTGACAAATGCAGAGAAATTAGCGAAGTACCTCAGTAGTAGTAGGAGCGAGAACGGGAGTCACCACGGGGACCATAATGGTAGAAACTGTTGGGGGTGGGCTCATTACCTCAGTAGCTTCAACGGGGCCCTTGGCTGAAGAAGCCTCAATGGTAGGCAAACTTACCTTGCCAACAAATGGTACCAGGGCCAACGAAGGTGGTTCGCTGAAAGAACACGAGGGACCTCCAAGTGATACCCTAACATAGGCAGGCATCGAAGAATCACCACGTGAGACAGTAGCATCAACCTTGGCCTTGGAAAGGAAAAGGCCACAAAGATAAAAGGGTGGGGAGAGACTAGGAGAAAGCTACAACAACAAAGCTAAATGTTATAAATGACAAGTTAGTACTCAAAAAGGGAGAAATACTTATAAACGTTACTTACCCCCGTTATGGCACCGAAGAGGGGAATTGCAGTCAGAGGTCTCGTCAGTACAGGGGAAAGAAGGATGTTAGCTACGAGAGACGCTATCTCAACCTGGGGCACCCCAACATGTCAAGGTTCAGCATATTACACAGAAAGAAAAGGGGTGGAATAGAGAAATATTGTCAGACCTAACAGGTAATAGATAATATGTTACCTTGGGGGAACTTTCTGCAACTGGAAAAGGGGCAGAAGAGCTTCGGGCTGAGGTTCTAATTCAGAAGAACCTGGGAAAGTTTTCTCCGATTGGGAAGATATCCGAACAGATTCAATGGTAGAAGCCCCTGTAGCAACATCTCTAGCCTATTGGGAAGACGAACACTAAGAGTAAGTAAGACTTATCAGGGGGAAACAGGGAAGGGTAGTGTCGACTGGAGGGATACCGCAACGCCCCCCCACGAAATGACTTATAAGGGGACTGTGGCGATTGGGCCTTTCTTCTTAAACTCCCTGCACCAAAATTATTAAGAAATAAGCAGATGCAACTTTCCTTAAGAACAGGGGAATAAGAACAAAAATGAATGCACACATACCTCAGATCCAGAGAGAGAACAAGAAGGTATAACCACTGGTGAAGGTGGCGAGGAAGCAACAGTAGAAGGAGCTGGGGATGGAGGTAGCTCGGCTGTCCATTTCTTTTGGGACTTAGTTCCCAGAGTTTTCTTCCTTACGCCCGTGGCATTAGCACCTTGAGGTACCCTCGTCCTTTTTCTCCCCTTTGCCGAGGGCTCAGTCGGATCAACCATGATCGTGGGAAAAGAAACCGAAGGAGGAATGACGATAGCGCATCAATGAAACCCAACATTTATTCATTCTACCTCTTCTCGGGCTTACCTTCTCAACTCCTCGGACTTTTTGGCAGGCGTAACAGGGGGAACGGAGGCAATAAGGAACGCCTCCAAGGGAGTTTGTGCCTGAGCTTGGGATTTAGACTTAGAGGACTTGGATTTCTTAGCGTTCTTAGCAGGTGGTTGAGAAGGCCCTTCTACTATTGCAGCTTCGGCCTAGGGGGTAGATGGTTTGGGGGTTGCAGCGGCCTTGGAATTGGGCATGGTAATGGGGATCATGGGGAAGTGTGAAGGAAGTTTTGTGGGAGGTACTTTGAGGGTATGTCTTTGAGGGAACTCAATCCTAAGAATGAAATTACCCTTCAACCCCAATTCCAAAGTATAAAACGAGAGAACTGGAGGGTACACGGAATCCCCCACGATGAACTCAGAAATTAGGGTTAGTTGCCTCGGCCAGTACTTTGTGGCAAATAAAGGGGTCACGTCCCCTTGCCAGGTGATGATGGGAATGGTGACTCGCCCAGCCATTATAGAACTCACCCCCCTCGCAGGAGTTGAGGAGAACAAGGAACATGCCTCGCTAAAGGAGACCTTGGGGTTGGATAATTGGAAAACTGGGAGAGGATCCCCTTGATCGAATCCAAACTGATGGCTACATCGGTTAGGATTATAGTGCTCTCTTGTGTATCCCCACTCAGTGTAAGAGGGTAGGTATCCGGGCAAAAATAGAAGGACCACAACTAATGAGGGGTCTTCAATAATGAGATCTATAGTAATTGCCCAGACTACTCTTGCTTCATGCTTGAAAAAATCACAAGTGTAGAGAAAGATATCCTCTTCATAGGACCTCATCACAAAATTTAAAAATCATCTATAAGGGAGGCCAACTCCTTTAGACTTTATCTCTTGTGATAAACAAAGGAGCACGGGGGAAAAATTGTTTCCCCCGAGGGAGGGCAGTCGGTCTTGGGTGCTACGGCGAGGAAACACACATAAAGGAAGCCTGCTAGGAGGACACATTTGGCAAAGTTGGCCAAGTTATAATGACCCAGAGATCGTTCCACGTTGAAAAGGGTTCTATCAAGCCATGTGTAGAGGGATCCCAAGGCGATTGCAGCCAGAGGAAGCTTGACACCCCGGGCCAAACGGAGGGACAGGTTGATGAGGTCCCTTAGAGGTTGGTCATTGGGTTTCCCCGTTAAAAGGAAACGAGAAAGAATGACAAGGATATAGGCAGGAAGTTCTAGCAATGTACCTTGTCTAGGGGAAAACTCAGAGGAACTACCTTCAGAAGGATCCTTGAAGAAATAATTGATAAGAGGAGTGAAGGTAGATTTATTTGAAGTACCGATGCACCTTCAGCAGATACGGTCTAACTCTAAATGGTCAGTAGTCTCTTGGGCATCCAGGGCTTAATCAGAATAGGGCTCATGGCCTGTTGCCTCAAGGATTAGGACCTCACACATGTCATCCAACGTTATTATAAATTTTCCCCATGCACTAATGAATGTATGAGTGGTAACATTCCAACGAGACACCAGAATAAGAAGGGCAGTATTATTGTTGGACAACATGAACTCACTGAACCACTTAGCCTGATGAAGCCCAATCTTCGTGAGGGTATCCGCATGGGAACTCTATATATGGGAGTTTTAAGCAGCAAAGTGAGAAGGAGAGCCCCCAGGCCCTTCGAAGTCGATGTGGGACCATGGGAAGTCCCCTCTCTCCAGACAAAATCGAAGAGTCCCCTCTGGAGGTAGAAAGCCCCAGTCATCAGCACTCTCATCTTCATCACCAAGTGTCAGGGCATTGTACTTGGCATTAAAAATGCATGCCTTATAAGACCCAGCAAAGTCATCACCCTTTCCGAAAATGGGGGATCGGCGGTAGAAGCGCAACTGGTCCTGGCGGGCACCGATCAATGAGGCGACAGTAGAGGTGGTGATAGCAGGGGCGGCAGGCAGAGCACTGGTGGCAGGTATGGCAGGGTTGCTTGAGGAGGCCATTGTAGGCAACAACGAAGTACGAGAAAAGCTTGGTAGAAGAAAGGATGGGAATGACGATGGAAAAGCACAACCATAGGTGGTGGCGTAATAAAGTAGACAAGGAAGAAGCTAGGTAAGAGCTCGGTAAATAATGGAGTTCGTACAGAGTTTTCTCTCTCTAAGGAAGATGGGATCTTGAAGAAGAAGAAGGAAAGAGAAGGATTTGAAAAAAAAGACATTTGAAACCTTTTAAGAAACTCGTCTGTTGAGTTTCCCACCAGCGCTCGTGCAAGGCCGCCTATAATCATTTCAAATGAACATGTGGCACTTTGTTAGGCGTCTTGACAGTTGAAAAGACAACACCACATCATTAATGAAGTGATGCATGGGAAATAGAAGGGGATTGCCTTGTTCAGTAAGTTTGAGTTTTGGCGCCAGAATTTTTTGTCAGATATATCCAGTAACTCCCAACGAAAAAGATGTCCCAACGGTTCAAAAAGCTACGATGTCCCCTCGCCACAAGTCCAAACGTTGTTTAAAAGGTGACTCGGCTACATCGGGGATGATTTATGCTTTTTTGAACATAGTGAAGCATTACAAGCGATAATTTCACTTACTAAGAGTCAAAACGAGTATTTGAGAAGGTTAGAAGGCCTTTCGAGAGAATTTTAAATAATAAAGCTAGAACGTTTGAGGCTCAGTATAAGGAAAAAGTGGAGACGTCCCTTCGTCAAACCCCAATAAGTCGTAGCGCTTCCGCTCAGGTACATCGAGGAGAATTTTTACTTTTTCGTGAGGACTATAACGCTGCGGTTCTAACAAAGAAAAGGATACCAGAATTTTTACACGCATAGAAAGTTCATCAGATTGAGAAATTTTTGTGCCGACATTTCTTGTTCCAACAACAAATCTCTCCACGAAGGGGAAGATGTAGAGGGAGCTTGATGGTAATCCTGAGATTAGGGATAATCACCCCATTAACAGCAGTGTTTGGGATTAAGGCAGCTCAAGCGTGGCAACTCAAATGAGGCAGTTCAGCTTGGCAACTCATACTTTAGCTTGTTGTGATAGTCATATTGTATCTTTTTTTATATTGACTAAGCTATAACGGTTGTAATTATGTAACGAGAATAATAATGAGTTTTAGTGTGAGGTCAAAGGGTACTCACGAGAGACCAGGCTTGGCAGGGCCTGGGAGAGCTTTCATGCTCTATCGAATGACCTCATCGTGGGAACTTTAGAGGGACATGGTTTGGAGGATTGATAAGTGAGGCACCTTTGGGGCTTATCTTGACCATCTTAGATACACCAGGAAAAACACCGAAGAACCCTGACCGTGGAACCTTCGGGAGAGCAACCTCGAGTTCCATCGGGCGTTGAGTTGTGAATCAAATAGTCCTCTACTTAATGTCACATCTACTGTAGGTGATGTCACTAGCCAGCTAAATAATGTCAGATCGTCACTTGAGTAAACCACTGTGGTATTTGGGGTTGTCAAACAGTTGGTGAGCCACCTCTGTGACAACATCCCCTGACACACAGTGGTTGGACAAAAGGTATATCTTGGAATTTAATATTTATGACGTGGAGAAAACTAGTGCATCAGGTATTTAATATGATGACATAAAGTATGAGGGAGGTCTTTCACATGCATTGATGACTGAGTCGTCTCGGGGGTGGTGTGGGGGGATATTTAAGTACCCCAACCACCTTTGAGGAAAACATTATCTTTTGAGAGTTCAGAAGTTATTACTAGAGATAATATAAATCAGAGAGAGTTATTATAAACCAGAGAATTTACTCACCCACCATTGTCATTTATCAATAAGCTTTTAATACTTGATTGAGATTCCTGAGGGTGGTTGGTGTGTTTTAGCTGCCTGCCGAGGTGTATCTAGGGTGCTTTCTTCTCTCTCCCTCTAGCTAAGTAACTTCTAAGTTCATTACTACCTTCCGAGTTATACACGGGAGATTTGTGAGTTTAAACTAAGTCTATCTTCATTAAACTTGTGTTTGCATGTCCTGTGGTTAATGAATAGTGTTGCCATTTAACTTATCATTACCATACTTAAAAGGGGTTATGCGTCCATCTTATCTAAACTACCCTCTTACAGAGATATAGTAGAAACATATAAAACGAAGCACAAAAGCTAGTGTTGATGTAAAAAACTATATTATCTCTAATTAATCAATCACAGATAAAATGAATAAATAATACAAAGGATTTTTAAAGTGGTTCAGCTTGAGGAAAATAGCCTACGTCCACTATTTTTGTATTGCTGACTCTTTATTTGGAATCCCGATAATAGGTTTACCAAGAGATCCAAAGTCCTCCTCTAATGAGGAGGCTATAATGTATTTATAGCCTTGAGGCTGTACATGTGATAGGATAATGCACTATTATCTAGTAGACATATACATCTGTACGATAATAATGAGTATTTAATGCGCTGTTATCTTTTTGATTCTCTTGATTTGGATGCTCTGCACACTAAGTAGCTCGGACCGCTTAAGCTGTTCTGACCGCCTAGGCTGCCCGGTATGCTTGAGTTTCTCGAAGCTCTGAGTTGCTCGGGGTGCTTAGGCTGCTCGGTACGCTTGAGCTGCTCGGAGTGTATGAGTTTCTCGTTGAAAGTATTCATATTTTCCATGTGGTTGACACGCGTCTTCAAGTGATTGGTCCATGTCAGTAGACTAAATTTGGTATCAGCAAAAGCCCCCAATGTTTCACAGTTTGAGGTTGAAGAAAAGTGTGGAACATTCTTCTTGAAAACTACTTAGATTATTGGTTTTTATGGATTTTAGGATAATTTTCGTTGTATATAACTCCTTTTTGAGCGCATAGTATCAGGCTTCATAAATATTTTGAATTTTCATGACCACTTCGATATTTGTGCCCTTTTCTTCTTTTATCCGCCGAAAACGCAAATGTCTTCCCTTGTAATCATTGCCTTTCTCTATTCCGGAGGTAAAGTATTTAAGCGTGGCAAAAATCCTATCGTCTTTCACTTTCCAAATCTGTATCTTTGAACTCTTCATTTTCTCTCTATCTTGTGCCTTTGCTCATTCCATCGTTCATTGTCAGCTGATCTCTCTTTTTTCTGTAAGATTTTCTTCCCTTTCTTTTATTTACTTTGTTCATCATGGTTTATCTTGTTGAATCGTTGGACAAATTTCGGTCTGAATTTTCAATCCCTTCGTGGATTATTTTGGAATAACTTTCTGAACCTTTTGATAATTTTTCTTTGGCTGAGGGACATTGGTTCCCAAGTCTTTTTGTAGCCGAATGTGGATTTTCTTTCCTGCCAAATCCCCTGTGTTTGGAGTTTTGCCAATATTTCGATATTGTACCTGCAAAAGTAGCTCCAAATACATGGAGGGTAGTTAATGGCGTACATAGGTTAAATAAACTTCATGGAACTCAATTAGGGATTCTAGAGATTATGTATTGCTATAGATGGGTTGTTAGTGATGCCACATTCTATTTAAAAACTAGGTTTTTGAATAGAGCTTTAGTTGACAATCTTCCTGATGCCAATAGGGATTATTTTGATCATGGTGTTATGATGAAAAATTGGCAACACCCTCAATTAAATGGAGATGATGTATACCAAGGTCCCAAGTGTCCACCTTATGGCAATGGTATAGGTTGTTTTATTTTTTGAAATCGTGTTTTCTTTTTATTTGATAAAATGCATCATTGACATTTGTTTTTGTTTGTTACAGTTGATAGTAAAAGAAAACCTCTAAAAGAGACTGATGTTAATATAAAGCATTTAAAACTTATCTGGGGTTTGCATCAATCTGTTGTTGGGGAGCATATTATATCTGCTTCTTACTTGTTGCAATACAAAAGCTACACCTCGTCTTTCATTGCTCGTCCTCGTCGAGTGGTGGTTGATCTTGATCAGGTACCAGCTTCTGAGACTAGTGTGGATGTTCTTCTTCTTGAATCGAATATTCCTATCACAGATCTGATGAAGAAGAGAAGAGATTCTTCCTTTTTTGACAAGTCTGCCTCTGCCGCTGTGGAGGCAAAGAAGATTAAAAAAGATATCCCAAAAGAAGGGACAAAGACTATAGATGTACCCCCTCCCACTGCTGCCAAGAAGGATGGCGAAAAGCCCCCTGTGCCTCCTAGTAAGACCGTTGCTATCTCTCCTTCGAGTGATGTTGTTATCATATCACCAATAAAGACAACATCTTTAGTTGAAAATGCTCCTGCTCCTCTGAGGACATTAAAAATAAGTTCTTCTGAGAGACCTGCTGAACCTATCTCTCAACCTTCAAATGGTGAAGGTAGTGTTCCAGTTCTTATTTCTTCGAGCTCTTGTGTGAGCTTGGTAAGATCCTGAACTGTTCCAGAATCTCAAGGTGTTGAAGACACCTTTTCTCACGAGAAACTTACTACACTGGCTGCTCAACACATTTCTTCAGTAAGTATCTTTAGCTTGACCCCTTTATTTTTTAATACTATGTTCATGTATTGACTTAAAGTTACTTCTTTTTTCAGCTGGTGATGTGTTTCAACAGTAATTTGAAGAAGAATGAAGCTATTAGGGCTTCAAGCTCCTCGGGTGGAGTAGAGGAAGCTTTTGTTGGGCTGACCCAATCTTTGAAAGATTCTCATCAAAAGTACGAGGAAGATAAAGGTGTTTGGGAGAAGCAATTTAAGTCTGTTGAGCTAGACAGAGATCAAGCTGTGAATGCCTCCAAGGAATTGGAGAAAAAGTTGAAGGAGTTTGAACAGAGCAACAAGTAGCTTGAGGTTAAGCTTAAGTCTGCTAAAGAGAAAGTTGTTAAACTTCAAGATGTTGAGCGACAGAAAATGGAGGTGGAAGAAAAGATAAAGTCTGCCGAGGAGCTCCTTAGGGAAAGGACCTCCTCGAAAAAGGTAAAAAGGAAAGCTGCAGTTAAAAAATCATTCAGTGCTGGTTGGGACAAAGGCTAGAATAAGGGCATGGCTGTGATGTATTCTCAAATGGAGTATGCCAGTGTCAAATAATTGAGGGATGGATGGGTATTATCCTTAAAGGAGCTGAAGGTTATTGAGAACTCTGAATTATTCCAGCAGCACACTCATGGCCCTCATGCCTCTCCTGGAGAAGAAGAAGATGAAGCAGCTTCAGATGAATCTTCCCTGATGACAGGAGAGTAGGTCCCTATTATTGCTACTGCTCAATCCTCAGAGTAAGTCCACCCAGCCAGAACATCTACCGAGCAGCTATCCTTTCCCTCCGAGCAACCAACCCCTTCATCCAAGCTATCCAAGGAAGTCGTAGGAAATAAGGAGAAGGTGTAAAGTTGTTCGGGTCTTTTATTTTGTTATTTTTATGGATGTAATCCTGAGCTTTATTTTCCCTTATCATTATGAATAAAATTTGTACTTCAGTTGTTCGTCTTAAATTTCTCTCTTGTTTTGTTAGCACCCTTGTTGATTTTGTGTTTCATTTTGTCTTTGCTATTTTATGGCCAGGATGGAACTTTTATCAGCTCATGATTCAGAGTTGATGAAGAAATGCAATGACTATTTTAAAGATGGTCATGCTGATTTTACTGAAGCTCAAATCATTGATGTCCTTGGTTCAGATGCTTCTGAATGAGCAGTTGAAGCTTACCAATACTTGAAGTGCTTACTTGATCGTGCTGTGTCCAACAATGTGGCCTACTACGAAATGATTGAATACCTTCAAGGAACGATCGATGAACTTCAACAACAATATAAAGAATCCACTACCCGTTTGCATCAAGGATACGAGAAAAAATATCAATAATTGAGTGCTGACAAAGGGTATGACAAATTCATCTCTGCTCATGAGAAGAAGGAGAGTGTTCTGAAGATTGAAATAGAAGAGCATACGCATATCGCCAAGTTATTGGAGCATGAGAACATTACTTTGCAGGAGGAAATAAAATAACTCAAATCTACTTCTTCTTCTTCGGGAGCCTTAGTCCCAGTAAATGATGATGGTTTTTCATGTTTGGAAGTAGAAAATGCTAATTTAAGGGATGAGTTAGATACCTTGAAACAAGCTGGACCCTCCACATCTACTCGTGGACGAGCAAGATCTTCTCATGGATGAGCAAGGGCTGGTCGAGTCACCATTGAAGAAGCGAGAACTCGGTCGGCTTTAGAGAATCAATCCATTCAGTTGATGGGAAAGAACCAAGCCTTGGCAGAAATGTCTAAGAAGATTCTGACTTCCACTAAGCAACTCTCTAATCAAATTTCTGCTCTCGAAAGTAAAAAAATTCTTGTGAAGAAACTCCACGAGCAACTAGAGAGGTTAACTTATCAATTTCATAAACAATCCAGATAATTTTGGATGGCTGGGTGTAATGAATCTCTATACCATCTTGATGCTCGGATACAACAGTAAAATAATGAGAGGTACAAACAGGTATGGTTGAACACTATGTGTGTGCTAAAATTGGAGCAAGTACACTACTTATGGGATTATTATGATACTGGAGTTCTCGATTTGCCCGTGTCTCCTATTAATCTTGATATTTGTTGGATTCCTGCTCGTGCAATTCCTCGATGCCTGATTTCCAAGTATCTCGGTGATTACAATCTTCATGCAAATTTGGAGATAGCTCAACCAGAACACTTGCTCGAGCGACAATCCTTAATGAATGTTAGAATGCTGCGAGATTTAAACTTTATAAATTCCCCTTATTCCTTAGACGATCCTCCAGCTGGGGTAGAACCTATGTCAAAAGCAGAGGGAAAGAAACCAATAGAATAGGATATTTGATGTAATGAATTAGTCTTCATATCTTGTGTAATCTGCTTTACTTTAATGAAGAAAAAGTTTGTCTTTTTCAATTTCATTTTCGTCTAAATAATTTTTAGAATGTCCTTGCTTGTTGGTTGGTAAATATATGTATATATTATACCTATCCCATTTGTTATTTGATTATAGTGACTTGTCACTCTTTGGGCCTAAGCAATGGGATGATTTGCATCCCATGTTCATGCTTAGTTATAGTAATTTCGTATGGATTACCTTGTTGCCTAGACAGTGGATGCCCCAGAAGGTCATCCAGCTTCTTTCCTAGTTTGGTACCAACCAACCGGAGTTGGTTGTATTGAGTTCCCGAACAATCGGAGTTAGTGGTAATTGAATTGCTGACCAACCGGAGTTGGTGGTATTAAGTTCCCGACCAACCGGAGTTGGTGGTATTGAGTTCCCGACCAATTGGAGTTGGTGGTAATTGAATTACTGCCCGATCGAAGTTGGTGGTATAGAGTTCCCGACCAACCGGAGTTGGTGGTAATTGAATTGCCAACCAACCGGAGTTGGTGGTATAGAGTTCCCGACCAACCGGAGTTGATGGTATTTGAATTGTCGACCAACCGGAGTTGGTGGTATAGAGTTCCCGACCAATCGGAGTTGGTGGTCATTGAATTGTCGACTAACCGGAGTTGGTGGTTAGTGGTATGTTGCTTTGAATTTGGATTTGTGTAGTGTGTAACACTAATATTCATGAAAAAATTCAACAAAGAAATAAAATGGGTGAAACATCACTTTATTCATATCGAAGAAACTGCATTACATAGGAATTTCAATTACTGATAATACTTGCACAGATGCTCTGCATTCCATGCATTCTTGAATTCTTGTCCTTCCAATGTTTCAATCCTGTATGTCCCTGGACGAACAACTTCTGTTACTCTGTAGGGTCCGTGCCAGTGGGCTTCCAGTTTTTTATGCTTTTAGATCACTTTCTTCAGCACAAAATCCCTTTCCTTCAAATCACACTTCTTCACTCTTTTGTTGTAGAACAAAGTTATTCGTTGTTGATATGCTGCATTCCTGATTGCTGCTTCTTCCCAAACTTCTTCGAGCATATCCAGGTCTAATCTTCTCATCAAGTCACTGACAGGAGAATTGAAATTAAGCACCTTATGCATAGGTAGACCCAATTCAACAGGTATGACTGCCTCACTCCCAAATGCCAGCATGTATGGGGACTCTCCCATTGCTGTTCGTGGTGTGGTGCGATAAGCCCACAACAAAGATTGTAGCTCAGTTTGCCTTTGCATCATCCAATTTGCCTTTGCATCATCCAGTCATTTTTTTCAAACCATTCAGTAGCATTATGTTTGTTACCTCAGTTTTCCCATTGCTCTGGGGATGACCTAGTGTAGAGTGGATCTTTAGTACATTGGATTGATGACAATATGCAGCAAACTCCTCGTTGTCAAATTGGGTTCCATGGTCAGTAATGAATGCATGTGGGAGACCATATCTGCAAATAATATTTTTCCAAATAAATTGATAGACTTTGTCGTATGTCATATCAATGAGAGGTTCAGCTTCCACCCATTTAGTAAAATAATCCATAATAACCACGAGGTATTTGAATCTTCCCTTGGTTGTTGGAAGTGGCCCGACTAAGTCTATCCCCCACATGGAGAATGGCCAAGGGGATGTGATGGGTGTTAACAATGCTTGGGGAGTTCTGCGGATGGAGGAGAAACGTTGGCATTTATCCCACTTCTTGGCATAAGCTACGTAATCAGCTCTCATTGTTGGCCAGTAATACCCCTGCGTTGTTATTCTTTGCAAAAGCATCCGACCTGCTACATGGGCTCCATAGGACCCTTCGTGAACCTCTTCGATCAAATTTTTCACTTCGGAGGGATGGACACATCTTTGTAGCCCTGCTATAACTCCTCGTCTATATAAAATGTCACTGGTCAATACATAACGAGTAGCTTTAAACTTCAGTTTCTTGGCTGCGAGCTTATCAGTTGGCAAAGCCCCCTCTTCAATATAGTCCCTGATGGGGTCCATCCATGATGGTTCCAAGTCAAGGGCAATGAAGTTCATCATTAAATCTTCATCTATGCTCCGACCAACCATTATTTCTATTGGAATTATTCTTCATAGTTCGGTACGTGTGGCTGATGCTAACCGAGCTAGGGCGTCTGCTCTTGCATTCTCCAATCTCGGTATTCTAATCAACTAAACTGCAGTAAAACTCGATACAACCTCCATTGCTTTTGCATGATACTTGATCATTAACTCTCCGTTTGCTGCATACACCCCAAAATTTGATTTACGATTAACTGGGAATCACTGAATACAACGACCTGTTCTGCTTTCATGGTTTTGGCCAGACTTAGACCCACAATCATAGCTTTATATTCAGCCTCATTATTAGAAGCTTTAAATTGAAAGCACATAGCATACTCCAAATCAATCTCATCTGAACTATTTAAAATAGTTCCTGCTCCACTGCCTGTAGTGCACGAAGAGCCATCCACATACAGATTCCACACGGGTACTTCATTATCAAAATCTTGGTCAGACAGAGCTCCTCGGTGGAATATTTGATGCTTCCTTTTGTCTTCCCCCAACACTTCTTGCTGCTCGTTGGTTATCTTCTCTTGATCGTTCAAGGATGGAAGTTGGTCGGGGGTTAAATTTGATGATCCCGTAATATCCACGGGTTGGTTTGTAGTAAACTCCTGTTCTTTGGAGGTATCAGATTGAGTAAACTCTGTAATAAAATCCGCTACTGTCTGCCCCTTAAGTGATGATCTCGTCTCATACACTATATCATATTCACCAAGTTCTTCTGCCTAGTACATCAATCTTCCTGATTTCTTCAATTTATGCAGAGCCTGTCTCAATGGCATATCAGTATACACCACTATAGTATGGGCTTGGAAGTATGGCTTCATCCATCTACCCGCTTCGATTAGTGCCAGTGCCAACTTCTCTAACTTTGGATATCTAATTTCTGCTCCTCGGAAGGCCTTGCTGGTGTAATAGACTGGTTTTTGTACTCCGTCCTCCACTCTTATCAACGCCAAGCTAACTGCATGCTCTGAAGCTGCTAGATACAAGTATAGTCTTTCTCCCATCACTGGTCTAGATAATAATTGAGGTGTCCCCATATATTTCTTCAATTCTTGAAAGGCCTCCTCGCATTCATTATTCCACTCAAAAATTTTTCGGAGTGTTTTGAAGAATGGTAGACATATGTCTGTTTCTCGTGACATAAATCTATTAAGTATTGTAACTCTCCCTGTGAGGCTTTGCGCTTCCTTCTTCGTGGTTGGAGATCATAGCTCCAATAGAGCCTTGATCTTTCGATATTTCTCTAGTTGATCAAAGGTCTAACCTAGGTCAATGAAATGATCAACAACTTTCTTGCTCTTCATCAGCATATCGTCAACATAAACCTCCATGTTATGACTGATTTGCTCTGCAAACACCTTATTCATCAGCCGCTAATATGTTGCACCTGCATTTTTAAGTCCAAAAGGCATAACATTATATCAATAAGTTCCCCTTGGGGTGATAAAAGATGTACTTTCCCTGTCCTCAGGTTTCATTTTAATCTGATTGTAACCAGAATAAGCATCCATGAAACTTAACAATACGTGCCCCGAGGTAGCATCCACTAGCTGTTCAATTCGGGGAAAAGGAAAATGATCCTTTGGGCATAAGATCGGTGAAGTCTACACACATCCTCCAGTTGTTATTTTTATTCTTTACCATCACCACATTTTCTAGCCAATCAGGATATTTGACATCCTCAATAAAAAAGGCTTTTTGTAGTTTCTCCACTTCTACCTGTATAGCTTGGTTCTTTTCAGGACTGAACACTCTTCTTCGTTGTTTTACTGGCTTGATTTCCTTGTTCACGTTGATCTCTATACACAGGAAACTCGGGTCTATCGCTGGAATATCTTCATGACTCCATGCAAAGGTCTGCTTTCTGCGCCTTTGAAATGCTATCAATTCCTGTTTTATCGATACATCCAGTGATGCACCAATTCTAGTTGTTCGTTCTGGATGCTCGTCATCCAGAATGATATTTTCGGCAGACTACATGACTTGGACCTTCACGAGCTGAGACTCGTCTCTAGGGTCTAACGTTTCAATATCTGCATCTTCTATTTCATCCACTTGATAAGTAGTAGTCTTCTTCGTGGATTCTTCACGTTCCTCCTGTTCGGTAGATGAATAGTAGCATTCCGAGCTACTTTCTGGTCGCCTTTCATAACTCCCACTCCAAAATTAGTTGGGACTTTTAAATATTGATGTATAATAGATGGTAATGCCTCGAACTTCTTCAGACCTACCCTTCTCATGATGATATTGTGAGCCGATTGGATATTTTTATCCATTACTAATAAGCGTACTCTTTCTATTCGACAAGCAGGCCATGTACCAATAAGCATATCCAACTTGATAGTCCTAAGTGGAAAAACCTTTTTTCCAGTAAAACCACGGAGGGGCCTATGATAGGGCTCCAACTGGGCTAACTTCAGGTTCAAACTATCAAAGCATGGGTAGAACATGATATCTGTAGAGCTACCATTATCCACCAGCACCCGTGAAATCACCACTTCTTTCATTCTCATCTTGATCACTCATGGGTCATCATTAGGATATAATACACCTTCCAGGTCCTTTTTAGGGAAACCAATGACCAGTTTGTCCTTATTCACCTTCCTCGGGCAATCATCTTCCGCCAAATTTATTCGCTGTATATACGAGCAAGTTTGAGACTCATTAAGGTAAGCTTTCCTCTCCGCAGTAAGATCTCCCCCTCCTGCATCTCCATATGTAATAACATTACATTCAAATGATCCAAAATGGATTGAAAATACCTCATGCTCTGGCTGTCTTGGTCTTTTAGGAAGGTCGGGATCATCTTCTGGATCATCATCGTGGTCTCTTTTCTTATCTTCTTTTTCTCGACGAGGAGATTTTGATCTTTGCATTCCCCGGTCGTTGGTCTTCCCACCATTTTGGTGATCAACATACTTAGACAATTTTCCTCGTCTGATGAGTGCCTCAATTTTATTCTGGAGAGCTATGCAATGTTTGGTCGTATGACCATGGTCTTTGTGGAATTAGCAATATTTGGACTTGTCCTTTCTGTCAGGATCTGCCTTCAATTTTGCTGGCCAGGCTAGTTCCTCGCTGTTCTTGATCTCCTCCAGAATGTGATTTGTATCTACCTTCAAAGGAGTATAATTTCCAAAAATTTTCATTTGTTCCAGTGTTTGCTTTCCTTTCGACTGCCTACTGCCACCATTGTTCTTCTGATCCTTCTTTTCGGTTTTACCATCTTCCACCTTGGTCTCCTTAGTATCTGCATTCTTCTTCGCAGCCATGGCCTCCTCGACATTTTAATGATTTTGGATACTTTTGCCATCAGGTCTGCCATGGTCCTAGAAGGATCTTTAGCTAAAGTGTAGTATAACATATCTGGCAATAATCCACTCATCAGGGAGTTATTACTGTTTTCTCCTCATAATCAATTACCTCAAGTTTCTCGTTATTGAAACGAGTAATGTAGTCCCTGGTGCTTTCACCTGCCTCCTGTCTAACACTCAATAAGTGTGCTACTCGTTTGACTAGTTTTGTTCCAAAACAAAAGTTCCCGATAAAGAGCTCTGCCAGTTGAAAGAAAGTCGTAATATTTCCCCGAGGAAGGTTATTGTACCATATCTGAGCTGATCCGATAAGAGTTCCAGAAAATTCCCTGCATCTCATCTCATCTGGAACTTCATAGATATCGGTAGCAGCTTGGTATTGTTCTATATGAGGGACAGGGTCAGTTTTTCCATCATATTTAGGCATCACTGTAGGAGCTTTGAATTTTGATGGTGTGGTAAAATCCACAATTGCCTGTACAAATGGTGTCCCTTGGATAAAATTTTTTTGTAGAGGATTCTTGTCCTTAGACATTTCCCCTAATCTGTCCTCCAATCTTTGAATTGAGCCCTTCCATGCATGATTTCCCACCTCGGGCCTATTTGTTCGAGCAACTGATCGCATTGAGTTTCCTCTTGGGATCGAGCTGCTGGTTGTGATTGGGCGGAGCCTTCCCTTAGATTGGATGGTCATGGAGAATTCCTCGACGCAGTCCTAGGAGGACTTTTATTTCTCCCAGGGCCCAAATAATCAAAAGGAGAGACTCTACTCAACGTTTCTAGAGCGCTGGTCCTTTCTGGAGATAAAGTGACATTTTGTTGAGAATTTGTAGCTTGTACCGATGAAGTCCGACCAGGTTGATAAGAAGGATCATCAAATCTCTCAATACGATATGATTCGGTGCGTCTAGATTGATATACCTTCGGGAATATCATTTTCCTAGTTCGTGGAGAGGGTAGACGGGTATTTCTTTGAACACTTCGTTGTCCTGATTGGGCCAGCACTCCGCCTTGAACAGTTTGTATAAGTTGACGCATGGTTTGTTGCATGGCCGTTTGGCCTTGGGCTAAATTAGCCATTATGCCATCTAGATCTGAAACATTTGGAGGAGTAGATGGATTTAGAGGGATCCCAACATTTCGATTACTGGATTCCGGATTATCGACCATTGATGATAAATTGTTTTGGTGAAAATGCTAAATACAGTCGTTTCCCACAGACGGCGCCAATCTGTTGATGTAAAAAAACTAGATTATCTTTAATTAATCAATCACAGATAAAATGAATAAATATGACAAAGGATTTTTAAAGTGGTTCAGCCTGCGGAAAATGACCTACGTCCACTATTTTTGTATTGCTGATTATTTATTTGGAATCCCGATAATAGGTTTACCAAGAGATCCAAAGTCCTCCTTTAATGAGGAGGTTACAATGTATTTATATCCTTGAGACTGTACATGTGAAAGGACAATGCGCTGTAATCTAGTAGACATATACATTTGTACTATAATAATGTGCATTTAATGCGCAGTCGTCTTTTTGATTCTCTTGATTTGGATGCTCTGCACGCTAAGTAGTTCGGACCGCTTAAGCTGTTCGGACCGCCTAGGCTGCTCGGTATGCTTAAGTTGCTCGGGGTGCCTAGGCTGCTCGGTACGCTTGAGCTGCTCTGAGTGTATGAGGTGCTCGTTGAAAGTATTCGTATTTGCCATGTGGTTAACACGCGTCTTCAAGTGATTGGTCCATGTCAGCAGACTAAATTTGGTATCAACGGCTAATGTATGAAAACATGCAAGAAACCACTCATAAGTTATAAATTTTGATGAATCTTGTGATAGCATGCGAGAATCAACAAGTCTAACATTTAATGACTCCAAATCGAATTTCCTAATCCAAATAGATGTAACGTGACTCTTTTGGGTTCGGGGAACCTTGGGGACACTAGACTTATACTTCTTAGGAACTTTCCTAATACTGAAACAAAAATGCGTAAAGTGGCCTTTCCTACCGTAATGTGCTCATGTGTAAGCACAACGAGGAGTGTTACCTAAGGGTTGACCATTTGTAACGTCCCTATCAACATTTAAATCTCTCAAAATAATGGTCTTTGTTTTAGTAAAGAAAGAATTTGAATCATCAAATCCAATCCCACATGTTTCATCTTTGATTCAAACGGGGTATAAAATCTTATCTAACTTTTCCTACCTAGATTACAAATCAAATTGACATGACTCTGGTCTTTCAAACTATCCTCTAACTCTAATATCCTATACTCAAGTAAACAATGAGCCTCTTCAATCTCAAGGGGCTCCTTCAAAATCTCCATAAAATCGTAAAGGTGATATCTCTCTCCCTCAATTTACTCTAACTTCTCTCAAAGAGTTTTTTCATGTGCCCTAAAATCACCAATCAATTTACTCTTATCATTCCCTATGTCACGTTGTTTGAACTTACCTTTCGACTTCAAGTTTCCCTTTTTTAACTTCATTGTTTAGGCATAAAAATGTTAAAAGGAAACTTGAAGTTCACTCTACTCCTCTTCTTCTTCTTCTTCTTCTTCTTCTTCTTCTTCTTCCTTACAATCGTTCACTTGGGAAATAAGCAAAATGGCCTCAAAAGTGTCATGTGCAGAAATATCTTCATCAAAAGAGTTTTCACCAAGGCTTGAATAACTAGCCATGAATACAGTGTAATTACGCTCAACATTGGAATCGGGCTCCTCTTTCGATTCACTATCACTATGAAAAACCGTAATAAACGCGATGTGTGATAATTGATTAAATTAATTCGTAACTTTCTAATTTGGCACACTTATTTAACTAGAGTCTATTTTTAAACCAAATCAATTCAGCCCCTAAACATGCAACTACGCGTGTCCGTGTGTCAACCCATAAATAAATAAAGCATGTGACACAAATATTAAGGAAAAATCCCCGAAGGGAAAAACCTTTTATTTTCACTATAATTTTGTAAATAACGGTTACACGGATTACAATGAAAATAATAGTGACATACGAAATACCCGCAGGTGTCGGTTCCGATGTCGTCGATTGGAATCTCCCGCGGGAACTCTAGGTGGGCATCAATGAAGAAGAGAAATGGCTTCTCCACAAGATGTGAACTTTATAAGGACTCTCTCCACAATAGCACGCAGCTGTCGGTTGTAGAGTTTTCCCACAAAGAATAAACCAAAGCAAAATATGTTTTTGGTTCCACAAAATAATTCACATAAAAGTAATTGGGATTTTGTGAATTAAAAAATAAAATATTTGAACCCTTAAAATTGTTGGAGAAAAACTTTATGCCAAAAGGTATTGAATTAAATCTGGGCAGATACACAAAAGTTTAAAAAAAATAAGACTCTTAAAAGTTGAAACTATTCTCCACGTCTTAAAATAAAGGGTGACATCCTTTATATAAGGAAGATTGAGGCGATCAAAGGATAAGCATTAAAGCAGCGTGTCAGCCAAAAAACAAGGTTGCTCGAACGAAATCATGTGTCGTTTGAACGACTACGCGTGACATCCCAATGTCGTCCGAACGAGATGGTGATCTCGCGCGAACAAGATTGGCGAGGAAACCGAGGTGCATTTGGTGCCATTGAAATTTTCACAAAACTATTCTTTTTCTAAAACAATTAACACCTTTTTTAAAAACAAACATTTATAAAAATATTTTTTATAACAAAGCTTTTTTAAAATTCCTTTTAATAATATTATTAAAACATTTTTATAACAAAGCTTCGTTAAAATTCCTTTTAAGAATATTATAAAAACATTTTTATATGAAAACTTTTTAAAACTTCTTTTAAAAAGTATCCCAACACTCTTAATATGAAATGTAAATGAAACTTTAAACAATATCTTACCAAAGTTCGTATTGTTGGGCATGAATGTTGAAGGCAACTTGTAATTTGGATCCGTCTTTTGTAGATGCAATCTTCTCAATTCTTCGACGGCTTATAGCAGTATACGACATAATAAATTGTGTTGGACTTATTAAAAATATGTCCTTACAAATCTCCTCCTATGTCTATGCCGGTACATACATAAAAACATCCGAATTATCAAATACCAAAATGCCTATACAAATCTACCCTCCCACGAATCCCAAAAGTGAAAAGGTAAAATTTGCAAGTTCTCAAATTTCTCTTCAACATCAAAACTCTCAAAGATTTTCTCATCAGGGTGTGCAACGTATCAATCTTCAATTTTGTACCTACACACGTGAGATAAAGCAAAAACCTTCGTGACACATCGAGTTTGAAATGATATAAGAATAAAGCATTAATTAATCAAATCTTCCCAATAATGCAAAAACTCGCTCATAACATGATAATTCTTTCTCCCCCTTTTCATGATGTCCCCAAATAGACAAATAAGAAGAAGCAATCAAAACATGGAGTGTCACGATAAAATGCATGGCAAATATGGATCGAACTACGCGTGTGTAAAGGTATATTCCAAAATCATCCACCAACTATTTTTGGATTTTTAAAATTTTTCATACAAAATAGGATACAAAAATCACACCATGGATTTAAACTCAAACAACCAAGTCATGGGAATGGAATGAATGGGTGTGAACACGTTCGATAGGAAAATAAACTCAATCAATCATATATGAACGATGCATACGTGTACTCCTAACGAATGAACATCAAAAGTATCCTTAGGTGTAAAAAATTGTTGAATTTAGATGACATCGTCTTATGCAAATCAACAAATCAAAGTCAAAATGATTTCCACACCAATAACGTCCAAAACTATTTAGCGTTTTTTCAATATTCTCAAGGACGTGCAAACCCGTTTAAATTCCCCAACCAAACTCCCTCAAAAATAATTTTTAGAGGTGTATAAACTAAATTCTCAAACTTTGGAGAATTGGTGCAAAAACCTAAATGGCCCATAATTGGCATGAATTTCTTTTTATTGCCTTTAAATTTTTCGGGCTCTTTTAAACCTCTTTGGACATCGGATAATAAAATTCCTCAATTTTATAAGTCCAATTTAATGGTGGCTTAATCGCAAAGGATAGATAATTACCTTTCACAGCCCTTCCCTGTTTTTTAAATAAAGCACCCAAACTTACAAAACGGTTCTTATATGCACAACTTTTTATCAAGTTTTATCGCGCTTGGTTCATTTTAAGGACAGGATTGAAGTGAAAACACCCAACCAACATGTGATAAAACAAGCACAATAATCAAACAAATTCGTGTATGCGTGCAATAAAGGAAAACGTGAGTCAAACATGTAGGAAGTAACACTTAATTATATCTTAATGACTCCAAACATTATAAAGCACATGGATGAATTGACTTACTGTCTCAAAACACTATCAACTAGTCACATAAAAAAAATGGAATGATGTTATGACTCGGTCATCCTAAGTGTCCATCTATAAACGGTGCAAACAAAATACAAAAAAATCTTTTTGTGTTTTTCTAAAATTTTATCAAAATAAAATCTTTTTGTATTTTTAAATTTTTTCAAAAAGTGGAAAACATACAAAATGATACATGTCACAACGCTAGCAAACATAAATATCATGAAACAAAAAACTAGCGTATGATAAACATGCAAACACAATCATTAATATGATATGGCAAGAGAAGAATCATGTGCAAGCAAGCAGGAATCAACTTGTCTAAAATCTCGTGCCTCTAAAAGTGATTTCCTGACCCAAATAGATGTGAAACATCGTGTGGGGGATTTAGGAACCAAGGGAACACTAGACATAAACTTCCTAGGACTTCTTCCAAGATCAAAACAAAAATGCCTAAGGTGACCTTTCCTACCACAATATGAACATGAGTAAACGGGTGGAACGACACCTATGGGTTGACCTTTTCTAATGTTCGTGGGAACGGTTGACCCTCTAAAACAAATAATGGTTTTGGCTTTAGCATTAGAAGCATGAGAACAATATGATCCATTACCATCACTATCAAACCTACTCGAGTCGGTCAAATAATTTTTTAACTTCAAAATTTTTTACTCAAGCAAAGAATTAGACTCTTCCAAAGACAGGGATTTCTTTTTCAAATTTTCAATTAAACTTAACAGTTTATCATGCTCCCCTCAATTAAAATAAACTTATCCCTAAGAGTCTTTTCACGTGCCATAAAATCATCGATTAATTTTTTATCTTCGATGGCACAAACGGGAACCTTAGAATTTTTTAAGTCCTCTAATTCCTTCTTGAAAATAAGGAATCTCTCATCACTCTTCTTTTTGGCAATTTTCAAAGAATCAAAATCAATGCACAAATTACCAAATTGGTCACGACAAATATCACTTTGAGTTTGAAACACTTGCAAATATTCAATCTTACTTTTAAAGAGAGAATTTTCTTTTTCCAAAACTTTAATTCTTTTGCAAAGTTTTAAATTCAAACTTTTTAAATTTTCAGCATGGTCGTGAACTTTTTCAAAAATATGCTCCTCATTAAATGGGCATTCCATTCGAAAAATTGCGATTTTTCACAAAAATGATTTTAAAAAAAAAATCAATATCACACAAGTTTTGCGGAAAAAGGATCATGCGATAAATTAGCGTAACCCGCTCTGATACGAATTTGAAAAATCGTAATAAACGCGGAGTGTGATAATTGATTAAATTAATTCGCAACTTTCTAATTTGTCACACTTATTTAATTAGAGTCTATTTTTAAACCAAATCAATTCAGCCCCTAAACATGCAACTACGTGTGTGCGTGTGTCAACCCATAAATAAATAAAGCATGTGACACAAATATTAAGAAAAAATCCCCAAAGGGAAAAACTTTTATTTTGACTATAATTTTGTAAAGAACGGTTACACGGATTACAATGAAAATAATAGTGTCATACGAAATACCCACAGGTGTCGGTTCCGATGTCGTCGACTGGAATTTTCCGCAGGAACTCCAGGTGGGCAGCAATGAAGAAGAGAAACTGTTTCTCCACAAGATGTGAACTTTATAAGGACTCCCTCCACAATAGAACGCAGTTGTTGGTTGTAGAGTTTTCCCACAAAGAATAAACCAAAGCAAAATATGTTCTTGGGTTCCACAAAATAATTCACATAACAGTAATTGGAATTTTGTAAATTAAAAACAAAATATTTGAACCCTTAAAATTGTTGGAGAAAAACTTTCTGCCAAAAGGTATTGAATTAAATCTGGGCAGATACACAAAAGTTTCAAAAGAATAAGACTCTTAAAAGTTGAAACTATTCTCCACGTCTTAAAACAAAGGCTGACATCCTTTATATAAGGAAGATTGAGGCGGTCAAAGGATAAGCATTAAAGCAGTGTGTCAGCCAAAAAGCAAGGTCGCTCGAACAAGAATCCCATCTTACTCGAACGAGATCACGTGTCAATTGAACGACTACCCGCGACATCCCAATGTCGTTCGAATGAGATGGTGATCTCGCGCGAATGATATTGGTGTCGAAATCGAGGTGCGTTTACTACCATTGAAATTTTCTCAAAACTATTCTTTTTCTAAAACAGTTAACAACTTTTTTAAAAACAAACATTTATAATAACATTTTTTATAACAAATCTTTTTTAAAATTCCTTTTAAGAATATTACAAAAACATTTTTTTATAATAAAGCTTTTTTAAAATTCCTTTTAAGAATATTATAAAAACATTTTTATATGAAAGCTTTTTATAACTTCTTTTAAAAAATATCCCAACACTCTTAATATGAAATGTAAATGAAACTTTAAACAATATCTTACCAAAGTTCATATTGTTGAGCATGAATGTTGAAGGCAACTTGTAATTTGGATCCGTCTTTTGTAGATGCAATCTTCTCAATTCTTCGACGGCTTGTAGCGGTATACGACATAATAAATTATGACGGACTTGTTAAAAATATGTCCTTACACACTAAGGGTGGAATTGTATGCAAACAATTTATTTCCTTCCTTCCTTAGCTTAGTGGGACACTCAATTACCATACCTCCATAACCCTCACGCTCAAAACATCTATTCGACTCATCCCTCTTAAAATTATCATTACGATTTTTACGGAAATATTCGGTCTTGCTGTAATTATTTTTCTTTAACATCTTTACATCTTTTGATTTTTTTCAAACTTGAGAAATTTTCTAACCTTGTTTGAAAACATGGTCAGATCTTCAGAATTGATATCGAACTCATCATTCGAGACTCGTGTTTCTTCCTTCGGGGATTTCAAATCAATGCCCTTATGTTTTTTTGAATTTTTAGAGGAAAACATGTCAAGTTAATAGTCTTGAAGATCACCCAAAATCTCTAAGAATTTCGTAGAGTCTAAAGTACCCAAGGAATTCAAAACAGTTACTTTTGAATTGAATCTTTTAGGAAATGACCTTAAGATTTTTTTAACTACTCAGTTTTCGAGTGTTCTCTCTCCTAAGTTTAATGATGAGTTCACAATGTCAAAAAATTTAGCATAAAACTCATAAAAGGTTTATGTCTCGTCCATCGTAATGGTTTCGAACTGAGTACTGAGGTTATGGAGTTTGGAGGACTTAACAACACTAGACCGTCGTGGGTGAGTTAAAGTATGTCCCAAGCCTCTTTTGACATTTCACATGTCATAATACGATGGAACTCCTCAGGTGTGACATAAAAAAATACAACATTTAAACCTCGAGAATTATAGTTTGCTAACCTATGGGCATCCCCACTACACGATTCATAGGTACATGAACTTCACCTCTTAAAGTAGTGGGTGAGGTCCAAACACTAATAACCACTTACCATACCTGCTCATCTATCGCATTAAGTGCTTATTTCATACTCATTTTCCAGTATGCGTAATTAAACCTATCAAACATCGGCATCCTAGAGACTGAACGACCATCCATATAAAAACCTCCCACATTCATGCCTAAATAAATTATAGACACCCACCCTAATATCAATTTAAAAATGGGTAGTATATAGAGGATGGTCAAAACACACAAACCAAATTTATATTTTTTTCAAATTAAACAAATTAAGCCAAATTACTAAACACAAATTTTAATCCGTTTGGTGTGTTAAACTCAACTCAACAAAGCCTTTTCTCAATTATTTGGGGTCGGCTACACGAATCCTATTTTTTCACTCCATTATGTCCAGCGCAATATCTTCGATTAAACCACATGACATCGTGTCCTTTTTTATAATATCCCACCAAGTCAATTTTGGCCTACCTCTACCCCTTGTGTTACCATCAATACTAACAAAATCACTCTTCCTTACGGGAGCATCCATTGGTCTACGCTTGACGTGTCCCAACCATCTAAGTCGATTTTCTCTCAACTTATCTTCTATAGGATCTACTTTTACCGTTTAACGAATTTGTTCATTTCTAATTTTATCCCTTCGAGTTTTACCACAAATCTATCCTAGCATTCGCATCTCCGCCACACTAATTTTTGTACATTTTATTTCTTGGTTGTCCAACACTCTGTCCCATATAACATGGAGGGTCTAATTGCCGTCCTATAAAATTTTCCTTTTAACTTTAAAGGTATACTCCTATCACACAAAATGCCATTAGCACTTCTCCACTTAACCCAGCCTGCTCTAATTCTATGAGTACCATCATCATCACTAATATCTCCATCTTTTGGGATAATCGAGCCTAGATCATGAAAATGATCATTTCTAGGTATCCCTTGACCCTCCAATTTCACCACATCCCCATTTGCCCTCCTATTACTACTAAAATTGCACTCCACATATTCTGTTTTTGTTATGCTTATTTTAAATCCTCTTGTTTCTAGAGTTTCTCTCCATAATTCCAACCTAGCATTAATCCTTGTCTTAGTCTCATCCACTAAAACAATATCATCTGCAAATAGCATACGCCATTGCAACTCATCTTGTATATGTCCAGTCAACTCATTCATAACAAGAGCAAAAAGATAAGGACTTAATGCTGAACCTTGGTGTAGACCTACAATAATTGAAAATTCACTACTTTCTTCGGCTGATGTTCTTACTGTAGTTATGGTCACATCATACATATCCTTGATCACATCAATATATTTGTGAGTCACTCGTTTTTTATGTAGAACCCACAATATTATATCTCTAGGTATCCTATCATACGCCTTCTCTAATTCTATAAAAATCATATGAAGATCCTTCTTTTTCTCCCTATACCTCTCCATTAATCTCCTCAATGAATAGATTGCTTCCATTGTTAACCTCCCAGGCATAAACCCAAATTGATTCTCAGATACTGTTGTCTTCAATCTCAATCTATATTCAATCACTCTCTCCCAAAGTTTCATTGTATGACTAATTAACTTAATACCACGATAATTTTAACAACTTTGTATGTCCCCTATATTTTTATAAATAGGTACTAAAATAACTTTTCTCCATTCATTGGGGATCGTATTAGTCATTATAATTTTATTAAATAATTTTGTAAGCCATGATATTCTTTCCTCCCCTAAGCACTTCCAAACCTCTATAGGGATACCATCCGGTCCTAAAGCCTTCCCTGCTTTCATCTTTTTTAGAGCAATCCTGACCTCTGTTGTCCTAATTCTACGAAAAAATATATTTTCACGCGTCTCTCTAAGTTCCTCTATATCTAATCTATTCCCAATATCTCCATTTAATAACCTCTCAAAGTAGTCTTTCCATCTTTACATAATATCACCATCTTTGATTAGGACTCTCGAATCATCACTTTTAATACACTTAATGTTATTAAAATCTTTTGTTTTCTTGTCCCTAAGTTTAGCACGCTTATGAATACTTTTCCCCCTTCTTGCATTCCTAATTTTGTATAAAGATCATCATACACTTTTAACTTAGCATCTCTTACCACTTTCGTAACTTCTTTTTCAGCCGATTTATATTTCTCAAAATTTTCTTCATTTCTATTTGTTTGCCATGTTTTAAAGCACCCCCTTTTAATTTTTACTATATTTTGTATATCTTCATTCCACCACCAAGTTTCTTTAAATTGTGGCCCCTTACCTTTTGATTCTCTAAGAATTTATTTTGATATTCTCCTAATGCATGTGGCCGTCTTATTCCACATTATATTAGTCTCTTCTTCAGTATTCCATGTTTCTTAATTTAATACTTTATCCTTAAATGGTTCTAATTTCTCTCCTTTTAAGTTCCACTACCTAGTTCGTGGACTAATCTTCTATTTTTTCACTTGAGATTGATTTTTAATATTTATATCCAACACCATTATCCTATGTTGTGAGGTTAATCTCTCTCCGAGGATAACCTTACAATCTTTACACGTTAATCGGTCTCTTTTCCTAGTAATGAAAAAATCTAGTTGTCTCTTATGTGTTCCACTTTTATAAGTTATTAAGTATTCAAGCCTCTTTTTAAAACATGTGTTTACTAGTACAAAATCATAAGCCATCTCAAATTTTATCTTAACATAAAACATACATCTAAGTGAGTACATGATAAAATAAACAAATCAAACCACAATGCCCGATGTACGAGGAAAACCAAAATGGGAGAAACCTTAGACGACCAACCAACGCAATTAACTATGATATTGAATTACACAAAACTGATAAAAGACTTACACAACGACTCAACGCCCTTGAAAGCCTCGACGCATGTTCAATATTTCAACTGCTCCTCTACAGGACACGTAGGAGTCCACCTACATAGTGCCAATATGAGTGAGTCCACAAACGCCTCGATTTCCACCAATCTAGGCTCAATAACCATCATACAATACGGAGTCCACCATGTGTAAATAGATCAAGCACGTAATCCACCCCATGAAACTTTTCTCTATCAACAGGATGAGAGAAACAAGTTATGTTACCCACAAATAAGATCTCGATGCATATAAAGATGAAACTTGGATATTGAACTAGTTGGGTGAAAATTAGGGTTTTGGGTAAAAATGGAGTTCTTTGGAAGAGTTTTGGAACTTACAAAGCATGAAAAAGTGTCAAATAAAAATGTTTTTACACACTCCTATTTATAGGAGGTTTTCCCAAATCGAGATATGGGTGAAAAGAAATTTGGAAAATCTCAAAATTATCAAAAATTTGCATACTTGTTTGAAGTTTGTTGGAAGCTTGTTCTAACGAGATAGGGTATTTCATTTGAATGACATGCCAACGTCATTCTAACGACCACATGAAGAAAATAATTTTCTCCTGGAAATTATTTAAAGAGGATAAAATCATTTTTAAAACAATTTTATAAAAACCTAACATTAAAATATAAAATCTCCAAGTCTTAAAATAAATATGCATCTATACATGAGAAATCCTTAAAGCACGGGGATGAAACCTGACATGTAACACAACACGGTCATGAAATCTCTGAATCTTGGTCATTATGTCTTCATACAAACACGACATAGGCTTGAAAGACCAACAAACTCAAATCCTGACCTATGACTCAAAAATTTTATCCAAATAAGAAATAAACCAAAACATACAAATTGACTCTATTCATATATTTATCCTTACATTAGGCACTCCTCAAAACCCAAACAACTACAAATAGGGTTCTCCCTTAGTGAATATGAAACAAAAGAGTTCACCGACCTCCTCACTAATTTCATTGATGTGTTTTATTGGCCTTACACCGACATGCCTAAAATTTACCCGACCATCATCATGCACGTAATACTGACTCTACCTGATGCTCAGAATATAAAACAAAGGCTTCATAAGAGGATACTCGAACAGTCCTTTAGGTTTAAAGAAGGAGTGGAGAAATAACTCATCATCAGAGTCATACGAGTGATGGAATAACCAATATGGTTGGCCAAAATCGTGCCTGTACCTAATGCTAATGGAAATGTTCTAATGTGCATAAATTACAGTGATCTCAATCAAGCCAATCCTACAAATTATTTTACTCTAACAAATGTCGACTTGTTAGCGGAGAACACAACTATTAACGCACTAAAATCATATATGGACGATTTATCTGGATATAACCAAATAAAAATGCATATCGGTCACTAGGAAAAGACGGAGTTCATCACCCATTAGGGAATAAGATTTTATAATTACGTCCTTCGATCTCAAAAATGCCGAAGTGACATACCAAAAAGCAGCGATGATCATCCTTCACGTCCTCATACATAAGGAAGTGAAATTATATATAGACAATATGATTATAAAATCCAAGGATCGAGAGGGACACATTCTAATACTTTGAAAATTCTTTCAAAGACAATGTCTCTTCAAAATAAGGCTAAATCCTCATAAATATGTCTTCGAGTTTACCAAGGGGATAGTCCTTAGATTTATTATCAGCAAAGATAGAATCGAGGTAGACCTTATCAAAGCCTTACGAGAAATATCACCCTTAAAAATGGAGAAAGAAGTCAAAGGGTTATTAGGTCAAATCTAATTCATAAATCGATTCAACTAGATTTATATGTAAACCCTTATTCTAACTACTCAAAAAAGATTCACCAAAATATTTTTAAAGTGGTCCAGCCTTATGAAAATGGCCTACGTACATTATTTTGTATTGTTGATGTTTGCCTTAATCTTGATGATGATTACAAGAGATTAAAATTATTACCCCGTTATGGAGGGTATTACAATGTATTTATAGCCTTGGGGCTATCAGTATGAATAGATGATATTTTGTTGTTTAATAGACATATACATTTGTACAAGAAGAGTGTTCATTAAATCCAATGTTCATTGAATGTGCAATCGTCGCTTGATCTTCCTGTCCAGATGCTCTGCACGCTGAGTAGCTCGACAAGCTATGTAGCTAGGCACGCCGTGTAGCTCGGGGTGATGAGTAGCTCGGTGCTGCGAGTTTTATAGTTAGTATTTGCCACGTAAGATGACACATGTCTTGATATAATTAGTCCACGTCAGCTGACTAATTTTTGCATCAACAGAAGTCCCCAATGTTTCACAATTGAGCTTTGATGTGAGAGTGTGGAACATTTTATCCAAAATTTATTCGCGTATCTTTTCGTGCCTTGATTAATTACAGATCTCCAACACTTAGGAATTTTATCTTTAGCCTCGTCATTTGAGCGCGAAATGGCAAACTTGTAAATCTTTTGAATCTGCGAGAGACATGTGGGTATTTGCGTCTTTTTTATCATTTAACCGCTGAAAACGCAATTGTCCTTTTTAGTAATCATTTCTTTTCCTATTTCTCGATGCAAGGCATTTAAAAGCGATAGAAATTGATTGTCATCTACTTTTTATCTCTAGATTTCTAAACTCTGTGTTTTCTCACTCTGTTTCTATACTATCGTTCTTTCCATCGTCCGCCTTAGCAGATTTCTCAATTTTCTGTAAGATTTTCTGCCTTCTTCTTTCTTTTCTTTAGTCATCATGGTTTGTCTTGTCGAATCTTTGCTTTAGTCATCGTGGTTTATCTTGTCGAATGGGGAAGATGAGAATAAAGTATAATTCCCGGATGAGGACCTTTTTGCCTTAGACAATAGAGAAATACGGGAACTTTAATTTGACGGGACAACCGATAAAACGGATTTTAGTGTCAAAATTCTTCTGATATCTCTCGATTCACACCGACTCCCTACAACTATCAAACTCACCTATGAGTGCATCGAAAACATGGTCGAGTATGAGCCTTGCATTAGGAATCTCGAGATTTCATTAGAAATGAGAATCACTTAACTAAATCTTATGGAGGCTCAACCCTAGTCATCAATTATACACTTGTCAAAGATAAGTACATAAAGGATAAAATACAACCGTACCATGACTACCTAGAAGAGGTGGATTAAAAATTTGAATGTCTCGAATTTGACTTTCTTCCCTAGGACTAGCAACAATTTCCTAGATGTGATGGCCACCCTGTCCGTAACGATAGATATGTTAGAGGGAACCATAAAGACCACCTTCGATGTAACTAGTTAGATCACACTTTCATACTTCTTTGAGATTAACGTTACTAAGGAAATGATAGTAGGACCCACAATCTGGTATTATGACATATGGAACTTGTTAAACAAGAACCACTAGCCATCGAACTCTTGTCTAACCAATTGGTTTTCCCTAAGGCGATTGGAATCCCAATTCAACATCTGTGGCAGACCAATTTATAAGATAGGGTTCAATGGAGTGATCTTAAAATGTGTCATAGAGGACGAAACCCTAAAATAATGGACAAAATCTATAGCGAAAAATATTACCCACATATTAGCGAACATTCCCTCTCTAATACTCTGCTAATCATACTATTAGACCACCATGCAGAAGGATTGCGCGTATTATTTCTGAAGGTACCTAAAGTGTCAACTATACGCCCCATGGAAACATCTACCTCTCGAGAACTCTATTGTATGATCTCAACATGACCCTTCTCCAGTTAGGGGATGTATATCATATGTAAAGTGACTCCTAATGCCTCCACCAGACATGGATTCATCTTGGTCGCCATTGAATACTTCACCAAATTGGTCAAAGTCGAATCTTATTTGATTCCCAATGCTAAAATAAGAAAAGTTCATATACGGAAACATCATCTTCCGCTTTAGCATACCTCATAAATTGGTATCTGATAATGGTTCTCAATTTGAGAAAGAGGGATTTAATCTATTACATAATACAATATCACTCAACATAAGTCTTCACCATGAAGAGATCAAACCAATGGAGTAGTTGAAGTTGCAAACAAAAACATCATCAAGAAGATGGTAGAGGACTACAATGAATTATCAGACAAAGTACCATGCGCCCTCTTTGCTTATCTCACTATAAAAAAACTCAATATGGGCCATCCCTATGCACAGGTGGTGCGTCGGAAAAAGTGTGCGCGTGTAAGTGCACAGTCGTCGTGTGTTTCGCCGCCGCGATACAAAAGATAACCTAATATACTACTACACTTGACAAGCAAGTAGAGCGGTAAGTTGGGTATCGTAAATCCACAGGGAGTGATTGAATTTTAGATGTTAATTGTTTTGATTACTTCAGGAATAAAAGTGGTGTAAAATAAATAAAAGAAAAGGTGAAAGGGTGGTTATCGTGAATAAAGAAAAGAATAAGTTAACGCTAAATAAAGTAAAGCGAGGATCGGGATCGCATCCTACCATTCACGGGCTAAACAACTACTAATTAAAATTTCAGTTCGAAAGAAATTAATCGAGCATTCACAATTAAGCATAAACATCACGCATGAAGGAATTTAACCCAAAGTTGCGAGATAAAACATTTAACTGAAAAATGGTCACACGCGGATTAAATTCGGATAATCGCTATAAACACTAACGTTGCATGACAAAGAAAGTTAAATGCATAATAATCCGACTTTAATACGCGAGGTTTCAATTAAATGCAATTTTACACAAAACCTAATTTTCGAGGCTCGGGGCCTGTAAATGGCTGAAACGCAATCCCGACCCTATTTATCTAGGGGCGCATAATGAATTAAACTAATTTAAACTAAATTAACTAAGAAAGCAAGAAATAAAGCTTGAAAACCTAATTACAAAGCATGGAAATTATCTAGAAAGCAAGGAAAGAATGAAATACAACTAGATTAAAGGAGAGGGAAGATGAATAGTCAATCTTACAACCAATTAGTGTGTCAATCCAAGAGAGATTGAAGAAGAACCAAGCAAAAACCCTCCAACCCTAACTAAACTAAGCTAAAATCGTATAAGGGCTGGTCTCCTCTGTTATTACAACAAAATTAGCTTATATAGTAAGTTAGAATAAAAGAAAAGAAGAAAGAAAAGAAAAGAAAATATCTGCAGAAAAACAGGGGATCGATCGATCGACCCCTTTGGTCGATCGATCGATCAAGGGAAAATATCGACAATCCTGAAAGGTCGATCGATCGACCAGAAGCGTCGATCGATCGATCAAGCAGGGCAGAATGCAGCAGCAGTAGCCCCTGCTTCTTTTCTTCTTCTTCTCCTCTCCTCTTTTGCTTTCTTGTATTTCCTCCGCAAGAAACGCCGTAACTTCTTCGTTATGTATCGGAATCGCGCACCGTTCGCGGCCACGCGAAGCTAGCGAGGAGGGATACAACTTCCGTGAGATTTCAGGCCAGGTACCCAAGTTGTAAAAAGACTAAAATGCCCTCGAACGTGAGGTTGTGTACAGAACTTCGCCGGAATGCATTCGAACTTCACACTAAGCATCCAAATACCTACAAAAGCTCAATTAACCCCTGCAAAACATGTTAACATAGAAATCCGAGGTTGTCTGGTTAACGAGCATAAATATAGGGATTAAGATACCCGAGGGGGCTAATAACGCGTAGGTTAACGGGTGAAAAAATGCAATATATGCGTCGCATCACACCCCCTAGCTTACACATTGCTAGTCCCTAGCAATGAAATAGGAAACAACAAGAACTACAAGAAAACCAAAAGCAGGAGAAAGAACAAAAGTATGGTATAAAATCAATAAAAAGATAAGGCCACTTTCGCGGGCGATTCGATTGCATTTAGCATATGCAATAAGCCGTTAAACCCCTAGGTTACCCTAGTGGACGAGTGTCGTCTCGTGAGGGTTTTCAGGGATGAAACCCACAAACATCATACAGTTTCCTCAAAATATTCCCAACCCAACATGCGACAAGCCCAATAATGGCGAAAAGGATTTCATATGCATTATTAGCAAAGTGAAAAAATTCAAGCTAAAGTCCGTTGTTATTAATAGGTTGAATGCACCTCATAGAATTGAAACTTTAAAAGTGGGGGGGGGGGGGGGGGGGAGAGCACATGCAGAATATGATTTGGCAAAAACTTAAATAACTCGGATAAACATAAAAGTATGCATATATTCAATCCTCACGGGCATTACGCTCAACAAATGAATTCACTATGAAAAGGGAGGTAATACACGGGACATGCGGGCATAAAGAGTAAATGTAAATGGAAACTAGGCCACGCACATGTCACAGATGAAGAACGCTATATATAAAATGAAAAACTGTAATCTCAATTAAAGGATACCGCACACTAAAAGAGGCGAAATGTATTTTCACAAATTATCAAAACTATTATGACTTTTAAATTAAATGCACCCTAAGATCACATAGGACTTTATAGGGCTGTAATGTAGGTTTGGGGTAAAGGTACGAAATGAAAGGTATATGTACGGATTCAAAGTGTTCGGAGATGAAAACTTGGAATAATGGGAAGGATGCGGGCAATATCAAAAATGGAAAGTAACTTCCAAACAAGCATTAGATATAACAACTGGAGAGTAATCAAAGCTTATTTAACTATACACAACATATACAACTTTCTCTTTCTTTTCTTTTCTTCTTTTTCTCATGTTTTCTTTTGTTTTCTTTTGCTTTTTGCTTTCTCTTTTTCTTCACTTTTTTCACTACTTTCTTTTCTTTGCTTATCAAACTCTCATATGCCTAAATTGCAACCGCAATACAACAACAACATTCAATCCCAAGTAACATTCCAAACAAAGGTATGTAAGGTGTATGTATGGCCTAAAACTCCAATTTAGAGTTGGTCATGGAATTTGGGTTATGGAACGAAAGGCTATATTTAGGCTCAAAGGGTTTAACGAGGGTAAACATATAAGGGTGATGTCAAGGTCAATATGGGTGATATAACAAAGATTGCCAATGATCATTTCACAAAGTTTACGCAATTCTCAAGTCAAAACAATATATGAAAATCATGATCAAGTAACACATTTCAAGTATGAACTCAATTAATGAACGGTCAAGTGAAAGAATAGAGAGATTACCAACGAATTCAACATTTTCAATGAGAAAAGAATAGTGTATACACTCACAAACGACGAAAGGTACAAAGCTTACTCGGTGTAAGTATATACAATGCAACAAAAGATTCCCGAGTTATAAAAATCTTAAACCAAATCAATATAACAAGGAAAGTGCATATGCTCATGGGATAAAGTTTAATTCATGAAGTTATTCACAATATCAATGATTTGAGGACTAAAGTCTAATAACTTCTAAAATAGAGAACATGCATCGTTGAGTTGTCTATTGGATCGGGCAATTATTGAAATTTGTCATCGGAAACAAGGCAAAATGCCCAATAAAGGAGAAAAAGGAAAGAAAATATTTTTGAAAATTTTCAAATTTTTCACAAAAAGGCATACTTAGTAACTAAATGTGAGCAAATCCATGGACTACACATGAAATGGATAGAATATCCTACACCCCCTAACTTAAATGTTGCATTGTCCTCAATGCGCATTAAGAACACAACACAAAGAGAGGAAAATAACGATATTAGCCAAAATTGGAGCGATCTCCATAAGCACGAGTCCAAAGGAATCTACAAAACAAGTTAGTACCGAGCATAGCAAAAACAAATAACAAAACGTTAACTAATTACACTAGACTAAATTAAAAGGAAAGAAAAGTAGGAAATAAAGAAAATTAAAAAGCTAACTATTTACAACCTACTATTTAGACTTCACACTAACTATACACAAGAAGTCTAAATAGTTGAGGGTCCACCATAAGAACGATTTGACTTTGGAGGATAACCGGTGTACCCTCACATATAAGCATGCCTTCCGAAAAATATGAATTCCGTTTGAACAACGGAAGGCATGTGTAAGGCGAAAGAAATGAACCATCGTCAATTAAAAGTTTTGGAGGGACGATGGGGGATTTGGATACAATGGGGGACAAGACTAAATTAGTCTCAGAAAAATCAGAATCACATCCCCAAGATTCTTCAATTGGAAGGGGAGGTGGAGCAAGTGCAAGTGAAAAGCCCATGAGATGAATCATCTCAAAATAACATTCTCGTTCAAGAATCGGGTTAAAGTCCTCAAGACTTTCAACCGATTCTTGCGATAAATTTAATGGTTCGCTAATGGTCAGGAATGAAGGAAGGGAAGGACACACAACCTCAAAAGAATTGGAAGTATTTAAAAGAGATTGGAAATCGAGAGTGCTTGGATCACTCTCAATTATTTCATCCTCAAAAATGGGTGGAAGTGAAAAGCAAGTTTCAACCTCAACCCGACTTTGTGAAGAAGACATAATCTCATCGAGTTGGACATTTTTTTTATTTGTTCAAGCATCATAAATCTCAACTTCATCATTCCATTCCTTATTCCCACCACGCAAAGTTTCCTCCAAAGGCAATGGGGGACTGCTTGCAAATTCTTGACTTTCACGTGCAAGACGCTCATACTCAAGAATTTGTAGGCATTCACACATAGTATTGGGAGTATAACCTTGAGAACTATTAGCATAACAATTAAAATTATCTAGAGAGTTATGGTGAGACATTTCAAAAATAGGCAATTCAATAAAAGCGACAAGCGCCAAGATTTAAATTTCTCGAAACAATCTAGCACAAGTCAAAAGGAAAGGATAAAATAAAGAATACAAATACAAAAGAAAAAATACTACGAAATAATAAAACAATCACAATCTAAAACACACTCCCCAGCAACGGCGCCATTTTAATCGGGCGGAAAAATTGTGATCGTGTGAGGATACAGTCGTCGTGTGTTTCGCCGCTGCGATACAAAAGATAACCTAATATACTACTACACTTGACAAGCAAGTAGAGCGGTAAGTCGGGTATCGTAAATCCACAGGGAGTGATTGAATTTTAGATGTTAATTGTTTTGATTACTTCAGGAATAAAAGTGGTTTAAAATAAATAAAAGAAAAGGTGAAAGGGTGGTTATCGTGAATAAAGAAAAGAATAAGTTAACGCTAAATAAAGTAAAGCGAGGATCGGGATCGCATCCTACCATTCATGGGCTAAACAACTACTAATTAAAATTTCGGTTTGAAAGCAATTAATCGAGCATTCACAATTAAGCATAAACATCACGCAAGAAAGAATTTAACCCAAAGTTGCGAGATAAAACATTTAACTGAAAAATGGTCACACGCGGATTAAATTCGGATAATCGCTATAAACACTAACGTTGCATGACAAAGAAAGTTAAACGCATAATAATCCGACTTTAATACGCGAGGTTTCAATTAAATGCAATTTTACACAAAACCTAATTTTCGAGGCTCGGGGCCCGTAAATGGCGGAAACGCAATCCCGACCCTATTTATCTAGGGGCGCATAATGAATTAAACTAATTTAAACTAAATTAACTAAGAAAGAAAGAAATAAATCTTGAAAACCTAATTACAAAGCATGGAAATTATCTAGAAAGCAAGGAAAGAATGAAATACAACTAGATTAAAGGAGAGGGAAGATGAATAGTCAATCTTTCAACCAATTAGTCTGTCAATCCAAGAGATATTGAAGAAGAACCAAGCAAAAACCCTCCAACCCTAACTAAACTAAGCTAAAATCGTATAAGGGCTGGTCTCCTCTGTTATTACAACAAAATTAGCTTATATAGTAAGTTAGAATAAAAGAAAAGAAGAAAGAAAAGAAAAGAAAATATCTGCAGAAAAACAGGGGATCGATCGATCGACCCCTTTGGTCGATCGATCGATCAAGGGAAAATATCGACAATCCTGAAAGGTCGATCGATCGACCAGAAGCGTCGATCGATCGATCAAGCAGGGAAGAATGCAGCAGCAGCAGCCCCTGCTTCTTTTCTTCTTCTTCTCCTCTCCTCTTTTGCTTTCTTGTATTTCCTCCGCAAGAAACGCCGTAACTTCTTCGTTATGTATCGGAATCGTGCACCGTTCGCGGCCACGCGAAGCTAGCGAGGAGGGATACAACTTTCGTGAGATGTCGGGCCACTTACCCAAGCTGTGAAAAGACTAAAATGCCCTCGAACGTGCGGTTGTGTACGGAACTTCGCCTGAATGCATCCGAACTTCACACTAAGCATCCAAATACCTACAAAAGCTCAATTAACCCCTGCAAAACATGTTATCATAGAAATCCGAGGTTGTCTGCTTAACGAGCATAAATATAGGGATTAAGATACCCGAGGGGGATAATAACGTGTAGGTTAACGGGTGAAAAAATGCAATATTTGCGTCGCATCAACAGGTTTATGGCATGAAGGATTTCCTACCCATATAACTCGATATACCCTCGTTAAGGGTCATGCTCGAAAGCCAAGAATCCAAGATTGATTGGGTCCAAGCCTACTATGATGAACTAGCCCTCCTCGATGAGAAGAGACTAATGACCTCTTATCATAATTAAGGATACCAACAATGGATCACTTGGGCATTTAATAAGAGGGTCAAAAAGTGAAATATTCAAGAAAGGGACATAGTCCTAAAAGAAAATCTCAGTCTTGCCTCGACTCCCGGAGGAAATTTTTCACCCAACTAGGGAGGAGATTACCTCATTACCAAAATAAAATCCGTTGGAGCAACTACCTTAGATGAACTCGATAGAGTCACATTTTTCCAACCTTTCAATCTTGACCTATAAAAGAAATTCTTTCCTTAAGCCTACTTGTGAAAAAGGAAAAAAATCGAATCATAATGAAAACGATCAGTCATAATGGGATGGGAAAACCATATGAACACAAACACATTCCTAGGCCTGCATAAAAATTCCCACTTGAGCCACCAACCACTCATTTAAAGTCAACTAAAAACCTTGGGTCCCCCCCCCCAAATTTTTTATTTGGTAAAACTACATAGACTTGTTTCTCCGCTATAAAATTACCGCGTACGTTCAAAACTAGATACAATGTTGTCTTTGAATCAAAGATACATAGGAAACCTGAGATATTAGTTTGAGCCTAGTCTAAACAAACACCCAAAACCCCTCCTACGGGAAAACCTTATTTATGGTCATTGCTCCATCACTCCTAGAGAATCGGCATGATCCAAATACACCATAAGTCAAGTAAAAATAAAGTTCCTAAGACATTTTGGAACTTTGTAGAGTTATCCTTATTTAAGAAATAACCCAAAGGTTAATGCCTTAAAAGAAGCTATCAGAACAAGCCTAGAGGTATATACACCACACTCCATACCTCTTCCTCGAAACAAACACAAAAAAATGTCCTCCTTAAAACACCCCATATCCAGGGACAAAAATTATCAGCAAACAACCTCTAAAAGGGATTTCTTATAAATAGCGCCTTATCTTGACTAAAGTACAATAGTCGAACTCCAAGGCTACTTCCCTCTATTTCACAAGTAACCAAAGGAAGCCTTCTTCCTTATTAGATTTCAACACAACAACTACGTGCTAGCAAAATATGAAGATTTCCCTTCTCCAAAAGAAAAGTCTTAAAGTGACGGGAACTTTTATTTTCATGTGTATATATCCCCCTTTATTGTTGCATAAATATGTGTATTCTCCACTATTTTAAATAAAAGAGCTTAGGCTCACTTTGGCCATATGCATATTCATAAACTATGCTATTTAACGTGTAAATTAAGTAGAACCAAACCTGCTATGTTGATTTACCATCACCTATATTCTTTTCCATAAAAAGAACATAATGAGCTTGCGCCTAAATAAAAGCAGAATAAATAAATACATAAAGATAATACACTTTCATAACCTTATTTCATATAAACAAAACCATCATAGAAGAAAAACACATGTTATATATTAAAATATGATGATATGCGATGATCCTCTTACATAAAAAAATATGTGAAGGATTCCTAGTGATCCTACCAGAGGAACATATTGCAACAAGGTCTACCCTTGAATACCCAGGAAAATATATAAACATAATTTTTTCAGGGGAGTACATAAAATTCTCCCCAAGGGGCACCTAAAAATAAGTCCTCGGACCTATCATCCTTTGCCTCACACCAGACATAGAAGCACCCATCAAATGAGAAGATCCAACAATGACTTTGATCAGGACTAGCAACTGCCATACGTAATCAGTGTTTCGGTCTATGAAGACCTCAATAATCAAATGACATAGAGATAATTGGGTAAAAGACTAGCGAGTTATAACCTCCCTAAGTGGAGCCGCATCGACCACCATTTGCTAAAAATTAAATAATAAAAATCATTATTTTGAAGCACAAAATCAATATTTAAGGAATTCACTCAAAGGACGAGTTATCTAAGATCTTACATCATTCAAAAATAGGCCAAGTTAAGGGGCCGACAGCACTAATCCAAACGCAGAACCGCATTGATAGGTGTGAATGACTTGGTCCTCTCCATGGAGAACCATAATAAATGTTGATGTAAGCACAGATAAGAGGCAACGATTTATTCAGATAGCCGATAGGGAAGTCATGGAGAGCCATATAGACAAAGATGTAACTTCACCCGCACTTATCAAAACTAATGGTATGCATGCAAAAGTTTTCCCGCCCATAGGGAGGGTTATCGCTATGAATAGGATAAAAGGGGTGTCGGGCATACCAAAACTGACACCACTATCGATGTCCATTCTTCAATAAAAATTAAGTTTTTATAAAAATCAATATTTTAGCGAGGAACAAGACAAAACATCACTAAAAATGTTTGGAGAGATTTCCTTCAAAATTTTAAACTTATGCCTTATTTAGGCTATAGTCCACTGGAGGAACAACTGCACGATTGATGTCGGGAACGAACCACATGATTAAAGTACCAACAACCACATGACTCATCTTTATCAAAACTTTTCCTTCAAGAAAATACCACGATTGATGCCCCAAAATTAAAAAAAATACGGCAATCACGAGTTCCTCCCACCCCTTAATATCTATAAATACTCATACATTCCAACAAAATAATGAATATATGGGCAATCCCATATTAATACAATTTCGATGAAGATTATTCGTACATGCACATTCTTAGTCGAACGCTTCTATGGATACGTTAGTCAATAATCTCCACTTCACTTTTCTAACCACTAACACCCAAACGTTCCATGGGACTGAAATTTAAATATCCTAACTATTGGGTCACAATGATATAAAGGTACATATATAATTAAATGGGTAAAAATATAAATATTCAAAAATACCAAGCCAACACCCAAAACTACAAAATTCACTTCTTCAAGTGCAGGGTTAATGGGCTTCGACCTCATGATTGATCCCATGGACCTCACAATGATATAAAGGGATCGTGATTTGTCCAAAATCCCAAGATAAGTCTTTACTTTATGAAAAGTCGCTTCCTCTAACAAATATAGGCAAACCTCAGAATTCATCCCATGAAAATGATCCATTCCTAATGAAGCTCTAACTGATGGTGCCACCTCATAGGGGGAACTACCTTGGGAAGAACTCGACTCATGCTACAAGGGTAAAACTATAAAGATAACTCAAATAAATATCATAAATACATATTGTGACATAAAAATGTACATATCTATCCGAATAACTTTGTTCAACCCCCATTACGGGACCGATTCAACATTTTACAACATTTATATTGTAAAGCCTAGTTTTCACCCAACATGTGGTTGTTGATCTGAATAACATATTCATATGTTTAATAGTGCTGATAAAAGTCGATAAAACTAAGTACTACATGAAAAAATACTTTTCAAAACTGTTCTCAAGAAAGTGTCCTTGAAACTTGTTACTCCAAAACTTTGCTAAAACCAAAGTCTAAAACCATAATCCTCTTCACAACTTCTTCGAGCAAGCATTCTCGTCTTAATGCTACGTCCATAAATTTGTTTTTTTCGGGAAGACTTATCAAACACCTATCTTCGATTATGTATTTTTAACATACAAATATTCATCCCAACTCATAACAAAAATGATATATAAAGGACATAGCTCCACAAATACCATAAAATTATATAGTTTATACCCGTCATCCCATATCCCACCCCTATAATTATTCCTCGTTAGTTGAAACTATGTTTCCTTTGATCTTAAAATCTCTCGGGTACATAGGCAAAATACTGAGTTGCACTCGTGAGCCCAAGCCTCATAATACGTCTCTTGACGTATTATCTTTAGGGATTTTTCCATCTCTAATCCAAAAACTCTTTCTCAAATGAAGTGGTTATTTTCACTTCGGACCAGCCTGAGGCCTTACGGCACCTCTGGGATTTTAGAAATTTCGATAAGGGATACATAGATCTCTATTGGTGAATTTTAGTCCAATCCAACTTTAAAATGTCATGTTCAAGCCAACATTTTGGCGCAAAACATGACATCCTTAGCACAACCCCTTCCAATTTAGTCATGTACCCGCAGATAGTAGAGGATGTCTAAACATCCCACCCTCTATACTACAAGCTAATACTAACATTTAACAACACTATCAAGCTAGTAATTATCTGAAAATCATGTATATCCTTATCGGTGACTTCGGGTTCACTCCCATTCTGAACCCTATTAGAGTCATCTTATGGCTCACATGTAAATTCTCCCCCTCTCAATCCATGTTCTCACACTTGCACACACATCATGTTGGAACCTTTCAATTTGGCTCACCATAGAAATCGACGGACATAATCTTTGATCTCGTGGCTAGACAAGTACATATGTACAATACTGAGTCCTTCCCATAAGAACAATCCTTGAAAATATCTCTCTCGATATGTTGTCCTCATAGAGATGCTTCCATCTCTTATCTTTTATATCTTACCCCTTTTGTCATTTCCTTACCTCTCGCACGAGATATCAACTTATCTTGAGCTGTGACTTCTCGCACATGCATATATACAAACAAATGTCCACCCATTAACAGAGAACATATACGCATATAAGCAATCTCGTGTACCCACATTGGTTTAGTGATGTTCCAAAACCTCTCACTAATGCCATTTTTATACCAAAGAATATATCTACATTTTAATGGATTCTCATATTAAGGTCTCTCAGCATATTATTAAATAAACTAAAAGTAATCAAAAATGTAACATGGGCTAATAAGTATATATATTTTAAGGAAACATTAAGAAAATGTGGGTTCATAATACCTTCCCAACTCATCATGAACCCACATTAAGAGTCTTTGGATCATTCTTAGGACTCAAATAACATTAAGATTGGTTTGAAAGGGCTAAATCGACCCATTTTTGGGTTTTTATATGAAATAAATAAGCGACTCTAAATAACCAACAACCCCTCGCACGAAGAATTAGTCTTATCCTAAACAAGGGCGTGTAGCAAAAACTAGATATGGCGTTGAACAACTTTCAGGGGAAATAAGCATAACAAGCCCGACCCCATGGCGTAATGAGGAATGAGAGACAAACACTCTAGCATCCCCATAAGTAACACACACCTCACACGGACCGATGCAATATGACTCCCTTGCACACACAAAACAACAATGCTCTTGCATCCCCATTTCCCTCCGATTTGAGGCTCATAACACCACAACAATAGAGACCCCATTAACAGTTACACGAAACCCTTAAGCAATGTAGGTTCAGATGCAAGAATAGTAGCATCCGAGGTAGTAGGGGAACCTCTAGACCCATTTGTGGAAGTTTATTTTAGATACAGTGGTAAGGGACATAAAACCCTAGTTTTCCCAAGTGTGGTGATGCATGGGAAGTAAAGGTGGTTCCAAGGACAGCATAACCAACATCATGGATAGGGTTAGCAAGGTTTTAGGCCCAAATAGTCACAACATAAATCATATCGCCCTCAGTATCTCCCAACACCGATACCATAGCCGATAGCGGAACTTATAGCACCTCCATCCTCACAACGACAATAATAACTTCAGTATGATAAATTATATCAGATTGCACAACCCTAATAGGAAGTATATGGGCATGTTTAGCTAGTCGATGATGTGTATTATCTTTATGGAACCACAGCTAGAGTTTTTTTTAAATCGATACCACAGATGCTTTCATATAATGTTGTTTTATGGAGACTGGTACTTTCTTACCTAAATCGTGTGATTGGGATTCATTGATAACTATTACTTTTGGTGTGTCAACTCATATTTTAGAGACATTAGAGGAAATTGGGATGCACATTAGTAAATTGCATTTTGTAGTTGATTTGAGGATTTTAGATACCCACTCATATGATGTTATCTTGGGTATGGATTATCTAGTTAGATACGAGACTCACATACAGTGTAGGGTTAGACCAATCCCAGTCATGATACTGGGTCAGGAGATGTATGTGGTGGTTATGTCTAGGCTCGAGGGTAGTGGCAATACTCACTTGTAATTTAAATAAGAAGAGTGACAGACCTCAACCTACTAACTTATAATTAATTTTTAAAGTTAAAATGAGTCAATCTACATTTTAATTAACAAAACCGTAAACACATGTCTTAATTATAGAGTCATCAACAAAAGATCATAAAACTAAAAACCTTTTTACAGGAACTAAATAATTATACTTATACAAACTTTTCCAGAAAGATGAGTTAACCTAATTACATCATTTACATTAAGAAAAAATATTTGTTCTTTGCTAACCTAACCCGTCCTCCTAGATTTGGAAGTGAAACCACGAGACTTGAAAAACATAAACATAGAAAATATGAGAAAAATAGTTCAATGAATACATCACTACTATAATACTGCATAAAATTAAATGCAATAAATCACATCCATATACTAATGTATCAACTGATCCAGTCCATTCATAAATTATGTCCCAACTTTTTGAATTATGGTTCACTAATCCTGTTTGTAATAGATAATTCTCTCCCATTCCTGGTCGGCGAGTAACCCCTTGTCTTTAATAGACAATCCTCCCCCAATTCTGGTTGGGAAGTAACCTCTCATTTCATTAAACCAAAATGAAACATATCCAGATTCATAATGTCATAATCATATACATAACAATATACATATACATCTTTTTAGTGACTACACCCACTGTTGATACCAAAATTCATCACCCTACGTGGACCAATTATAAGCCAGTACGTGTTATCCTATATGGCACAAGCTCAAGTTAGCATGATACAAATATTCGACCAGCAAGGGTGTCACGACCCCGACCCAAAAATCGTGGGGAACGAGTGACTTGACATGCCACCAAGGCATCCAATATTCTGGCATTAAAATTTTTCTTTTAAAATATATGTAGCGGAAGTATAATAACATGGTTATGAATCGTAAAATACTAAAGGTGAAGGAATTACATCATCAGATCTTTCTAAAGGAAACTTCATTTATATTAAAATATCCAAGAGTTACAACTTGACAGAAATTTTAAAGCCTTCTAATTAAAGAGCCAAACATCCTTTATCTAATAAAACTCTACTTAATGTAACAAAAGAGCTTTAAAAGCTAAATCTTCAACATAGTCCCCTTATGTTCAATCCGCTTGCCTAATTATTTCCTGAAAAATGGTTAATTATAAAACATCAGCTAAAAGCCGAATGAGATTCAATCTCCAAATATTCCAAGGTTTTCAGAAAATAGATACATGTTCAATTTAGAGCAGAAGGTATATACATAGAGATAGGAATTTCAAGTAATATATATAAAGTAAATGATAATAAATATATTCAGAATAAACAGTTCAGAACAGAGCAGATAAAATAATTGAGCATATGTCAATTATTCAGAGTTTTAGTGGCCATGTACGCTCTAATACCCAGACAGATAGTGTTACCATATATTTCCACCCACTAACATCACAGACAGATAATCATGATTTCTGGAACAACGCCTTGTTTAGGGCACATCAAAGATAAACCAGCTGGGAAGGTACTACCCAAATATTTCCACCCGGTAGTCAAGGCCAATATAGTAAGAGAGTTTCCATAGGCCGAATCAATAATTTCAGAATTCAAATCAGATGTTTATATGGAGAGATATAAACATATAACAAATGACGAAATCATCGGTATCAAATGCATTTTGAGAATAAAATCATCTCACAAAATATACATAGTTTGCATAATATAATATAATCAAAATGCACAAGAAATTGCATAGAGTACTCACCAAAAATAGAGGTTGAGATTATAGATAATGAGTCTTTGATCGCACGTTAATCTAACAAATACGATAAAGGTTTAAGTATACGTTCTAAACAAGATCCCGTCTACATATTCTATTTTAATAATAACTTGTTTCAAAGGATTTCTAATACCCATTTTCTTACCTTTAAAACTCATTGATCGTAATTAAAGGATTCAATTCATAGTTCTTCCAAATCAGTCGATTCCCAGTAGAGATGGAGGGTCACAAGGGAACCGCTTAAATACTATCTCCTCTAGACAGAACATTTCCGGATTTATTCCCAGTCGAGATGGAGGGTCACAGGGGCACCACTTAAATACCATCTCGTCTAGACAGAATTTCACCCGGCCTGACTTTGGAATTACTTAAATGGGATTCCATAATAATGAGCAATTACTTTTAAAAAATCATTTTTAAAAGTGTATATACAATTTCAAACAAGTTTAGATGAAAATAAAAATCAACTTGGATTTCTTCTAAACTTTAAGTTTTGATTAGTGAAGTCCTTAGTGTATTTTATCAACATAACTACTAAGTAAGGCTATAAAACACAAAATTAAAACTATAAAAATACATTATAACATTTATATAAAATCATACCTACGAAATGAATTCTTTGTTCGAAATTATTTGTAAGGACAAATTTCCAATCGAGTCATTTGTTATATTGGCTTTATTCCGTTGGACAAAACAATTTTGGGTCATACAGCATCAAGCATCATTCAACGCAAAAATTCAAGCATCGCATCCAAAGTTCATGATTCATCAATATTCATGCCATGCTATTTATCCCACAAAGGTATATGACCAAAATACAATTTTATGTGTTGGAGTATTTTGACTAATCAAGAATTTTTCAAATAAGAAAATGTTCATAAATAAGCAATATTAATATTGATAAATCCTTGAAATAAATTTGGACACTTTTGGGCAAAATTCATAATCTCGTTCGAAGTATAATCCAGGTCGTTCGAACGACCTGGATCTAACGACTTACCACAGCCTATATTGGTGGCTCGTTAGAAGTTCGTTAGAAAAGTCGTTCGAACGACCTCGTTTGAACGAGGTTTCTAACGACCTCTATAATTCTATACTGGCACGCCGTTAGATATCTCGTTCGAACGAGAAGTCGTTCGAACGAACTCGTTCGAACGAGTTTTGCCAGGTTTGATTTTTTTAAACTTATTTTTTATGCAGTTTTTTTGCTATAACTGTTTTTGCCCACTACTTTTTCAGTTATTTTTCATATGGACGAAAATCAGTTTTATATCTCAAGGAAGTTCATTTTTCAAGTGAGAACCTTTTCCACAACTTCCCTCTTTTTGATAAAAATCAACTCCAACATTTTTATCATCTCTTCAAACAAAACCCCTTCATTCAAATTCACATTCAACAAGCAAGTTTGCGGTGGATCTCTGCATTCAAGCTTTGAGGAGACGGTGGTTTTGGGCTTCAGTGGATACCGCAACACGAGGAGTGTTGAGAAACGCGTTGGAGCTTCGCGGACTACAACTTCAGAGGTCAAGGACGGCATAAGCGAGTCATGAGTGAGTCAATGTCTGTAAGTCTTTTGAGTCTCTCATAAAACCTATTGTTGTAGTGGATTTTGTCTAGGCCCAGCCGTCCGAGGTTTTTCCCATTTGGGTTTTCCTCGTACATCGGCGTGTTGTGGTTGGGATTTTCGCATTTCATTTTATTAACTCACCTAGATGCATGTTTAGGATAAAATGAATATAATTGGAATTTGTTCTTGCAAACTTGTGAAACTGCATTTAAATTGAAATTGAAGAATAACACTTTATATCTAATATTAAAATTGGATTGCGTGTGTGTGTATTCTACGAATTAAACTAAGATCATACAACCTTGCTACTTCAAATTGGTATCAGAGCTTGTTTCTAAAAGTTATTTAGATGAATCCTGGAGGTTATATGGATAGTTTTTCATCAAATAGACTACCTTTGTTTGATGGAAAAAATTATACCTATTTGAAAGCACGTATGAAATCCGCTCTTAAGTCTATTGATGAACGTGTTTGGGTCACTGTTGAAAGAGGATGGTCCCCTCCTACTATGGTTGTTAATGATGAACGTATTTTGACTCCTGTTGAACAATGGAGTGAGGAAGATTTAAAATGGTGTAACCTTAACTCTAAAGGATTAAATGCCTTATTTGGTGTCGTGTCTCCCGATGAATTTCGTCGTATAATGACGTGTGAAACGTCAAAGGAAGCTTGGAACATTCTCCAAGTTACTCATGAGGGAACTAGTGTTGTTAAAGCATCAAAACTTCAAAATTTAACTACACAATTTGAAACTATCACCATAAAAGAAACTGAAACTTTTGATGAGTTTTATGCTCGTTTATCTGACATAGTTAACTCTTGCTTTAACTTAGGTGAAAAAATACCTGAAAATCGTTTTGTTAAGAAAATACTTAGATGTCTTCCTAAGCAATTCATTCCTAAAGTCACTGTTCTTAATTCTTTAGGAAACCTAAATACTTTAAAACTTGAAGAACTTGTTGGTGATTTGCAAACATATGAACTAGATACGTTTCCTAAAGATAACAAAGGGAAAGATAAAGGAGTTGCTTTAAAAGTTAAGAAAGTTGATGTGTCTGATTCTGATGAGTCTGACTTTGATTCTGATGATATAGCCTTATTTGCTAAAAAATTTAAAAAAATTCTCAAGTTTAAAAAACAAAACTCTAAATTTGAAAAACCTAAATTTGAGAATAAAAACAAAGGAGGAAATAAAAACTTCACTAATCAGGATTCAAAGAAGTTCAATAAAGACAACTTTAAGAAGGATGATTCGGAGAGATTCTTTGAATGTGAGGGACGTGGTCATAGGGCTTTCGAGTGCCCCACAAAACTTAAAAGACAAGGCAAAGAAAAAGCCGTTTACAATGCTACTCTAAGTGACAGTGATAATGAGTCTGAAGACTCTGATGACTCTAACCCGTCTAGAAATAACTTCACTACCTTTACGGCGAGCCTTGCTAGTAATTCGTGTGAGTCATACCTTAATGTTGACAATTCTGAACAAAATCTAGAGGTTGTTTCTACTCATTCTACCAATAGTGATGAAAAAGAGAGTGATAATGATATAGATGAGAGTGAACTACAAACTGCTTATTTCGAACTCTACAATGAATCTCTTCGCATTCAAAAAGTCAACAAAAGATTAACCTTGAAAGTCTTAACTTTAGAAAAAGAGTTGAAAGGCATGAAGGAGAAGGAGGCTTTAGTTAGTCAACTCGAGGCAATTAAAATATCTCTTTCTAAAAATATTATCATGATTGGTAAAGAAAAATGTGACTTGATTATCTCCTTAGAAAGTGTTAACAAAGATCTTAATGAGTCTCTAGAAATTAGAACATTTCTAGAAGCTAAAATAGCCCAACTTGAAAAAGATCTCGAGTCCTCTCGTGAAGTTAAAGTCACACTCGAGGACAATTCAGGAAGAATGGGAAAATTATTTCTAGGTCCTGTTTTAGGATATAAGGAGAAAGGGTATCAAGAGAGAAAGGGTATAGGATATGAAGAAGGAAATTCTTCAAAAGTCAAATATGAACCTGTTGCTAAGTTTGTTACAAAATCTAAAGTTCCTAAAGTAAATCCCATTAAGCAACCTTTAAAAGTCGGCCGAAAGCAACCCTATGTATGCTCATATTGTCACAAACGGGGTCATCTTAAAGATTTTTACTACAAACTTAGAAAGAACCCTCAATTCACAAATTCAAAACAACCCTATAGCTACTTAGCTAATCTTAAGAATCAAGTCGAGTATCTAGTCAATACTTCTAAAAATCTAATGGAAGAGTTTCTTAGGTTTTCTAAAGTCCAAGAAAATAACTCTAATTATAAGACTAGAGCCAATCAAGGAAAGAAAACTACTCAAGCTTGGGTTAAGAAAATTCAAACCAAGAAAGCTTTTGTCGCTCACGTTGCACTAAAGGCACAAAATACCTCTCAATGGTACTTTGATAGTGGTTGTTCTAGACATATGACTGGCGATAAATCTCTATTTACCACTCTCGAAAACCATAAAGATGGTAAAGTAACTTTTGGGGATGGTAGCAAGTCGCAAATCATTGGTAGAGGTTCTATTGAAATCTTAGGATTCCCTAAACTCGAAAATGTCCTTTATGTTGATGGTCTAAAGGCTAATTTGATAAGTATTAGCCAACTATGTGATGATAATCTTGATGTGAAATTTAGTCAATCGGAGTGCATCGTTTATGATCAGTCAGGTGAATCGATTTTACATGGTGTTAGAACTAGTGACAATTGCTATGGAATCATTCCAAAATCTTCCTTAGTCTGCAATAATGTAAAAACCTCTTCTACCGATCTTTGGCATCAAAGATTAGGTCATGTTAACTTTAGAGATCTTGACAGACTTGTGAGAAGAGAGCTTGTTCGAGGCTTACCGCCACTAGGAAAGCCAACGTCCATCATTTGCGGACCGTGTCAATTTGGAAAACAAATTAAAAAGTCCTCATAAAAAGTTAAACTCGATAACAACATCTCGTGTATTAGAATTGATACACATGGACCTTATGGGTCTGACTCGTACCGAGAGCATAGGAGGAAAAAGATACATCTTGGTTATGGTGGATGATTTCTCTAGATACTCTATTATAGGTTTTTTAAGAGAAAAATCTGAAGCAGTTGACTTTCTTACTGTTGAATGTAGAGCTCTCCAAAATCTTCACGTGTTACCATAAAGCGCTTTAGGAGTGATAATGGAACCGAATTCAAGGAATCCGGTGTGAATGACTTCTGTGATGAAATAGGAATAAAACATGAATTCTCGGCCGTTCGAACACCTCAACAAAATGGTATAGTTGAACGAAAAAATCGAACGATCCAAGAAATGGCAAGATCTATGCTCCTTGGAAGAAATGTGCCCCGTAGGTTTTGGGCCGAAGCGGTTAACACTGCATGTCACACAGTAAATAGAGTTTATTTGCGTCCTAACACTAACAAAACTCCATATGAATTGTGGACGGGTAAGAAACCAAATTTGTCCTATTTTAGAGTGTTTGGAAGTCCATGCTATATTCTTAGAGATAGAGAACTTCTAGGGAAATTTGACTCGAGGAGTGATGAGGGTATTTTCCTAGGATATTCTCAAAATAGTAGAGCATTTAGAGTTTTCAACTTAAGTAACTCTAAAGTAATGGAATCCACAAATGTTGTCATAAAAGATGATGCTCCGGCCACACAAATTAATAATGAGGAAGATTTGTCATGTGAGTGTGATGTTGTGTAAAATGTTGAAAGTATTGATTCTCTAAATGATTTAGTTGTCCCAACTACCGAGAAAAAGGAAGTTACTCCTTGGGTGCGTAAAAATCATGACACTTCACAAATTATAGGAGATCCCGAGGTAGGTGTCAAGACTAGGGCGCAATTAGAAAATGAAGTTACCTATCTATGCTATACTTCTACAATTGAACCCAAAAACTATAAAGAAGCTTTAAAAGATGAACATTGGATTAATGTTATGAAAGAAGAACTGTTTCAATTTAAGAAAAATGATGTTTGGTAATTAGTCCCTAGGCCTTCTAATACCAATGTCATTGGCACTAAATGGATTTTTAAAAATAAAATGGATGAAAATGGTGTCATTGTTCGAAATAAAGCTAGATTAGTTGCTCAAGGATATACCCAAATAGAAGGTGTTGACTTTGAAGAAACTTTTGCTCCTGTTGCTAGGTTAGAATCGGTTCGTCTTTTACTCGCCATAACATGTCACCTTCAATTTAAATTATATCAAATGGATGTCAAAAGTGCCTTTTTAAATGGTATTATTCAAGAGGAAGTATACATTGAAAAACCAAAAGGGTTTGAGGACCCAAAACATCCTACTCATGTCTTCTTTCTAAAGAAAGCTTTATATGGCTTAAAACAAGCTCCCCGTGCTTGGTATGAAAGACTCACCTCTTATCTCCTTTCTCGGGGCTTTTTGAGAGGGGGAGTAGATATGACACTTTTCGTTCAGCGTGATGAAAAAGGTATCCTTGTTGCTCAAGTTTATGTCAACGACATAGTGTTTGGGTCTACGTGTGATAAACATACTCAATTTTTTTCAAAAGAAATGCACAAAGAATTTGAGATGAGTATGGTAGGTGAACTTACTTTCTTTCTAGGTCTTCAAGTTCGTCAACTCAAAAGTGGGATATTTTTGTCCCAAACTAAGTATGCTAAAGACCTCGTTAAGAAATTTAAACTCGAATCCGCTAAACATGCTCGTACTCCTATGAGATCCTCTATTAAACTTAGTAAAGATACCGACGAAAAGGATGTAGAGCATACACTTTTTAGAAGTATGATAGGTAGTTTACTTTACCTAACTGCGAGTCGTCCAGATATTTTATTTAGCGTAGGAGTTTGTGCTCGTTATCAAGCCGCACCAAAAGAGTCTCATTTACTTGCTATTAAACGTATCATCAAATATGTTAGTGGGACCCTGTCTTTTGGCATTTGGTACTCTTTTGACACCAATGATTGTCTATCGGCATATTCAGACGCCGATTGGGCAGGAGATGTTGATGGATGTAAAAGTACATCTGGCGGTTGTTTCTATTTTGGAAGTGCACTTGTCTCTTGGATGAGCAAGAAACAAAATTCTATTTCTTTGTCCACGGCGGAGGCCGAATACATTACCGCCGGGAGTTGTTGCACTCAACTCATTTGGATGAAACAAATGTTGGAAGATTACGGTATTTCCCAAGGCACTATGACTATATATTGTGATAATACTAGTGCAATTCATATTTCCCGTAATCCCGTTCAACATTCTAGAACCAAGCATATTAAGATCCGTGAACATTTCATTCGTGACTTGGTTGAAGATAAAATTGTTTCTCTAAGCTTCGTTCCTACCGATCAACAATTGGCTGATATCTTTACTAAACCTCTAGATGCCCTTAGGTTTGAAAATCTTAGGAAATCAATTGGGGTTTGCTCCATTGATTGAGATCGAAGCCGTTTATCTAGTTTAGGTTGCTTCTCTTGCATATTTTTTTATACCTATGAACTAGATTTCCTTTGTATATATTTTATTCAAAAATCTCAAAAATATTTTTTTTCTTCTTCATTTCCAAGGAAAACGGGATTGGTTAGAAATGCTATCAAAAACTTTTATCCATATGGATTTGTGGGCGATGTATTCAAATCCCTATCTTTTTCCATGTTCACGTGGCTTTCGATGAATAGTTAATCCATACATTGTTTATCTTGTGCACAATAATTCTCTTTTATGATATATAATTTTGTGATTTCCTCACATCTTTGCCTTTTGCACACACCGTACACGGAATATTACGAATATCTTGTTCACATTGTTCTTGCAAAGTGAGATTTGGTGTTGTCTTCTCAATCCTGTCACATCCCTTGTAAGCAATTGAAATTGTGCATGATCATCCGTTGCCCGGATTGAAACAAAACGATTATATTCTTTCGGTTGGTTTCCGTTTCAAGAAATGGAATCGGGCTGCGAAAAACATCAAAGTTTTTGCGTGAAAAGCCACCATTTTCATTCTCAGTTGTGTGGCTAAAATAGAAGCATTGAAAATGATATATATATATATATATATATATATATATATATATATATATATATATATATATATAATGCCAAAGCCACAATAATAGGCTTGATTGAGTCTTCAAAAAGATACGTCTCAATCTATTGTTACTCATGGGAGATATAAGTTGAAGATCAACGGGCATGCACATTTCATCAATTTATTGATTTCTCCTTGTGACATTATTGGCAAGAGAATCATCTATTTTGTATGCTTGTTACATTCGTGGTCAAGTGTTCAACAATATTTCACTTTTGTCACAAGGCTAATATGAGTGAATATTTCACGTATATATTGTTTGGCATTACGCACTTGTATAATGTTGTGGCTAAAAACTTTCACTCGTATTGTTCACACCCCTACATTATCGCTCCCACTATTTGGATATGTTGCCTCGAGCTAGGATTAATAAAATCACATTTTGGCATTCTTCTGGCCATCCCAATTCCTGATATTATGGTATTTTTCACTATATTTTATGATATTTTTATTTAAAATTTTTTAATTTTCGTTAGAAATTCTCGTTTGAACGAGATTTCTAACGACATCCATAACCCCCATTCTGTCTCCTCGTTCGAAATATCGTTCGAACGACGAATTTCGTTCGAACCAACTTCTAATGAGTTATCTCACGAGTCGAATCTGTCTCGTCATTTGAAATATCGTTCGAACGACAAAGTTCGTTCAAACGAACTTCTAATGAGTTTTCTCACAAGGTGAAACTGTCTCGTCGTTCGAAATCCTCGTTCGAACGACATCACTCGTTCGAACGACCTGGATTAAAAATGGTCAGATTCTCTTTCCAAAAACTGCCACCTTTTCCATTTTTTTCTTCCCACGATTCCCAACACCCCCATATCCCCTCTTTCCCAGATTTCTCTTACCCCTCTGTTCCATTTTCCCCTCTCCTTTTCTCTCTCTCTCTCCCACGATTTTCCCTCTTCCCACTCTCTTTCTTTTTCCCCTATTTCATATTTCTTCAACCCTTCCTCCATTCCCTCATTTACCGAGTTGTGCTGCCTCTTCATCCTCCATTGAAGGTATTTTTTTCTTTACTCTTTTACTCTCTTACGATATATATATACTTATATATATATATATATATATATATATGTATATCCCTCTATTCCCTTATATATATACTCATATATATTTCTATCTATCTATCTATATATATATATATATATATATATATATATATATATTATATACCTATTCTATAATCTATATATCGATCTATTCTGAAATATCTACTATATATCTCAATATTGATATACACACACACACACACACACACACACACACACACACACATATATATATATATACCTGCTGTTGGGGTCTATTTTCAAAATCGATTTTCAATTTTTTTTCCCAACATTTTTATATATGCATGTGTGTATATCCCTCATTTTTTTGGGGCTATCTTCTTTTGTGTATTTGTATATGTTGCCCCTGATTAAAATATAACCCATGAATATTTTATTTTTTTTCTCAAATTAAAATTTAGTTACTATTCATGGAATTTATTTTAATCAATTTTTTTTTAATTTTCCTTTAATTTTTTATCTCTAAAGGAGAATGGGAATTATGTTGATTGGTTGTTGGTTTCTTGGTGTAATTGGTGGTTTGGTTGGACTATGTTCGGGTAGGTTCTAGGTTCTATCATTTTTTCATGGCACGTAACCGTCGCCAATGACGCCTTAGCGATTCCCCCGAGGAACGTACCTCGTCCTCTGATGAGGAATCCCGTGCCATTCCCGACCTTAAACTGCATTGGCGGACCCTTGCCAAACATACCCTATATCACACCCAAGGGTTCGCTACCCGTTCCATTGTTAGGGAGAAAGTTATTAATCTCCACTCTCTCCACGTCACAACTGTACATTCGTGGATTTTCGATTTAGGATGGGACCCTCTCTTCTCTCTCACGGATGTCGTTTTTCCCGACCTTGTTCGGGAATTTTATTTTGGCCTGATCAACAGGGATACTCACCTTTACTCTCGGGTGCGTGGTCGGGAGATTATAGTCTCTCCCGACTCAATAGCTCAACTCCTTCCCCTCCCTCGGGTAACTAATCCCTCTTTTCCTTGGACATCCGATACATGTCCCGATCCCACTCTTGTCTTTAGTACTATTTTTAGGTTTCTCCCTCCCGGCACAGTCACTATTTTCCATAAAAATTTACATCCTGACTTTGTGGTCCTTAATTGGATCGTATGTGCCTGCCTTCTCCCCCGTGCCAACACCACTCAAATCACAAAACAGCACGTGGACCTCATGTTTGCTATCAGCATTCGGGCTCACATTGATCTCCCCTCCTATCTTTTTAGTGTGATTCGGTCTATTAGTATCCTTCCCTCCGGCCCCACTCGACATGCCCTCCCTTTTGTGGCCATTATCACTCGTTTTTGTCTTACTGCCGGTTGCCCCCGTGTCTCCACCAATATCCCCACCACTAAATACCAAACCGTTGACATGACCTCCGTTAGTCGCTCTCGTGGTCATTTGCCACCGGATACACCTCCCCTCACCCCCTCCACCTCTTCCCACTCCGCCGCTTCCTCTCACCCCGCCCCTAGTCGTAACGCCCCCTCCCGCTCTATCCATCGCCCCTCATCTTCCCATCTTCCCGCACCCATCGCGTCGGAGGATTTTATATTTGTCCGTTCACAGGTTGAACAATTTTAGGAGGATCGCCGTCAGGACCGGGCACTTATGCAGGAGCTTATACTGACTATGCAGCAGGAGCGCGAGGCCCAAGCCCGTCGAGATGCCGCTCGGGACGAAGCACAAGCGCGTCGAGATGAAGCCCAGGCTCGTCAAGACTCTCTCCTTTTAGAGCATCTTAATTCCATCCGCCGTCTGGAGATGCGCCGCGGGGCAGGCTCTTTCGGCACCGGCTCTCTTCCCGATGACACTCCACCCGATGCTCCTGCCTCTTGATGTGCTTGGCTCATTTCATGTTTACTTTTTTGTGAGGATGAGTGATTTATTACTCTCGTGTATTGGATTCATTTGCTTTGGTTATTTCATTGTATGAACCTTCACTATTTCCCATTTCCCCCTTACTTAATGCATTCTCAGTATGTTCATTGTTATTCTTCATTATTTCTATTTCCTGCTTTGTTGTCTATTCTCTTTTATATTGCAGGCCCCTAATCCCTTTGTCTTTTCCGGGCAAAAAGGGGGAGAAACTTTCATTAATCGAACCTCATATTTAGAAGGAGTTGGATAAACTTGGGTAAATTATTTGAATTTAATATTCATTGAATTTAATAATAATTGAAGGTAATTATAATTGAATTTCGTAATTGATTTTAATGATTGACCATATGCATAATTTAGGGGGAGTTAAACTCTTAACATTGAATATTGAGACATTCATGCACCATTCACAAAATATGCTATCACATTGTCTTATATATAATTACTCTCTATTTCCCCATGCGTTTATGAAATTGTTGTTTCATGTGTGTAGGATACATCTCCTACTCCTTTGCAGCTCGTCAGTCTTGTCTTTGTGTCTGTCTTTTTTTTGGGGTTTTGGGACGGGCCTTAGAAACGGCTTGACGGTTGGCTTAGCAAATTCTGTCTTTTATTATTCTGTTTTGTCCCGGAATAGCCAAAGGGGGAGATTTGTAAGGACAAATTTCCAATCGAGTCATTTGTTATATTGGCTTTATTCGGTTGGACAAAACAATTTTGGGTCATACAGCATCAAGCATCATTCAATGCAAAAATTCAAGCATCGCATCCAAAGTTCATGATTCATCAATATTCATGCCATGCTATCTATCCCACAAAGGTATATGACCAAAATACAATTTTATGTGTTGGAGTATTTTGACTAATCAAGAATTTTTCAAATAAGAAAATGTTCATAAATAAGTAATATTAATATTGATAAATCCTTGAAATAAATTTGGACACTTTTGGGAAAAATTCATAATCTCGTTCGAAGTTTAATCCAGGTCGTTCGAACGACCTGGATCTAACGACTTACCACAGCATATACTGGTGGCTCGTTAGAAGTTCGTTAGAAAGGTCATTCGAACGACCTCGTTCGAACGAGGTTTCTAACGACCTCTATAATTCTATACTGGCATGCCGTTAGATATCTCGTTCGAACGAGAAGTCATTCGAACGAACTCGTTCGAACGAGTTTTGCCAGGTTTGATTTTTTTAAACTTATTTTTTATGCAGTTTTTTTGCTATAACTGTTTTTGCCCACTACTTTTTCAGTTATTTTTCATATGGACGAAAATCAGTTTTATATCTCAAGGAAGTTCATTTTTCAAGTGAGAACCTTTTCCACAACTTCCCTCTTTTTGATAAAAATCAACTCCAACATTTTTATCATCTCTTCAAACAAAACCCCTTCATTCAAATTCACATTCAACAAGCAAGTTTGCGGTGGATCTCTGCATTCAAGCTTTGAGGAGACGGTGGTTTTGGGCTTCAGTGGATACCGCAACACGAGGAGTGTTGAGCAACGCGTTGGAGCTTCGCGGACTACAACTTCAGAGGTCAAGGACGGCATAAGCGAGTCATGAGTGAGTCAATGTCTGTAAGTCTTTTGAGTCTCTTGTAAAACCTATTGTTGTAGTGGATTTTGTCTAGGCCCAACCGTCCGAGGTTTTTCCCATTTGGGTTTTCCTCGTACATCGGCGTGTTGTGGTTGGGATTTTCGCATTTCATTTTATTAACTCACCTAGATGCATGTTTAGGATAAAATGATTATAATTGGAATTTGTTCTTGCAAACTTATGAAACTGCATTTAAATTGAAATTGAAGAATACCACTTTATATCTAATATTAAAATTGGATTGCGTGTGTGTGTATTCTACGAATTAAACTAAGATCATATAACCTTGCTACTTCAATAGAACTCCTTCTTAAGATATTTCCCAAGCTTTCTATCACTCTTTATTACTATAATTCTCAAGGAATTGGTGTGAGTTTCAAATGAACCCTAAGGCCCTATTTATAGGTTTCCAAATGTATTACGGTGTTGACACATGTCAAATGACTAAGCTTTTTGGAGTGGTGATTTAACGCCGAGGTGTCGCATGCCGGAGTGGTCTTGCAGTGTAAATATCACCAAATGATGACAAGTGTTTTAGCTTTCACTCTAAAGATGACATGTGTAAGGTGGAGGTGACCAGCACGTGGTGTAAAGGTGATAGGGGTATAAGGGTCATTTCACACATGAAGGGTATTTTGGTAATTTCACACTATATATTTTGAATATTTCTTAGAGATCCTTGAAAATATTTTATTTACAAAATGGGCCATTTTATATTTTTATTTTAGTCCTTAAATTTTCATAAAATTATATTTACTACCCCAAAACTTATTATTTTCCTTAAGATATGTCATAAGACTTCGATTTGATCCAATTTACAGTTGATTCTTCGTAATTAAAAATGGGGTTTGTTATATTGATAGCCAATAATACCACATAGCTAATAAAACAACATCTATAAGATAATAAGTAACACGTGAGTGTAAAAACAAACTATATACATTAGAGCATATAAAAGTGGGGTCATTAAATCCTTCCCTCCTTATAAAAGTTTGGTCCCCAAACTTGACTCATACTAATTTACAAACAAGTACAGATATTTTTCCTTTATTTCAACTTCCCGCTCCCATGTTGCTTCTTCAACTGAATGATTATTCCATAATACTTTGACCATTGGAATTATCTTGGTTCGAAATATTTGATCTTTACGGTCCAAAATTTCTACCGGATGCTCAATGTATGACAAATCTTCTCTGACTTGAAGAGGTTCGTGACTTAAGATATGTGTTGGATTTGGGACATATTTCTTTATCATTGATACATGAAACACATTATGTATACTAGAGAGTTCAGGTGGTAAGGCTATTTTATACGCAACAGCTCCTATCCTTTTAAGGATTTCAAAAGCTCCTCTGTATCTTGGGCTCAACTTCCCCCTTTTCCCAAATCGTATTACTCCCTTTGCAGGCGATACTCGCAAGTACACATAATCTCCTCTTTGGAATTCTAGTTGTCTATGTCGATTGTCAACATAACTCTTTTGACGGCTTTGGGCGGTTCGAAGTCGGTCTTGTATTAATTTCGCCTTCTCTGTTGTGATCTGAATCAATTCTGGTCCCAATAATATTCTTTCCCCAACTTCTACCCAACATGTAGGGGAACAACACCTTCTACCATAGAGTGCCTCATACGGAGCCATTTGAATACTTGCTTGATAACTATTATTATACGCGAATTCCACTAACGATAAATGATCATCCCAATTCCCTTTTAAATCAATTGCACATTCCCTAAGCATATCCTCTAAGGTTTGAATAGTTCTCTCTGATTGTTCATCTGTTTGAGGATGAAAAACAGTGCTGAAATTCAATTTTGTTCCCATGACTTCTTGTAGGCTTTTCCAGAAGCGAGACACAAATCTAGGGTTACGGTCAGAAACAATTGAAATTAGGATTCCATGAAGCCTAATAATTTCCTTCACGTACAACTTAGCTAACTTTTCTAAAGAATGGGTAATCTTAATGGCAAGAAAATGAGCAGATTTAGTTAGCCTATCAATAATTACCCAAATAGAATCATTACCACATGAACTCCTTGGTAAACATGTCACAAAATCTATAAGGATATGTGTAATACCCCATATTATTGAGGATATTTAATTAAATTAAATTGGTGGTCTAGGATATAATTAAATCGATGATTTGGAATTTATTTGATTCGGTGATTTGGAATTTATTTAATTTAGAGAAATTATATAATTCAGTGATTGAGAGTAAATCAGTTCAATTTAAGTTTAATTTCACAGGTTTGATATTTTGAGGTGGAATTAAAATAATTTTTTAAAGTGACTCGAATAATGATTTTGAGGTTACGGTTGGTTCCGAAAGGGTTAAAATAGTCGAAAAAGTGTACTCGGGTCTACAGTTTGGGTCCCGGGATGATTTTGGATCAACCCGGCATCGTTTAAGGGTATTTCGGTCATTCGGCAGTTGGAGGTTTAGAGAACTCCGAAAATACTAAGTGTATATCTTCCATTAGAGAGAAGGGGCTAGGGTTAACACAATCAGAATAGAAGAGAGGTCATTGAAGAGAAAGACGAAGAGAAAGCCAAAGCTTCCTACACAGTTTTTCGCCCCGAACGCAACGGAATCCAGATCGGAGCGAGGGGAGAACAACCACACCATCATATTAATAAAATTCAGACCTACAATTGAGAGGCAAGTATTTAAATAGCAATTTATATTAAGCATGTTATTCTACCCATGTAGATTAGGGTTTGATTTCATGCTTTTGGATGTTTTATATGAATTTGGAAGGGTTTAATTCATAAACTAGAGTGGGAATGCATGTAGAGATGTTCCTTAATGATGATAATATGAAATTAGTGGGTTTGGGTTGATTAATAAGAGAGAAATCTGAGTTCTTGATTTATAAAGTTGATGAATATGAGAAAACAATTGGGGTTTTATGTTAATTAAAGGAGAATTTGATTCTTGGGTTGAATCTTTGATGTTTTGTGTAAATTTTCATTGGAAATTTGTCTCTATAGGAAGATAAACTGATATTAGAGTATATTTTATGATTAAGATTGAATCTTTATGGGTTGTTGATTGAAGAACATGAATCTTGAATGACTTAGGGTTTAATTGATGAACACAAGATGTCAATCTGCCAGAATTTTTGATGTAACTTTAAACGTATGCCATTTTAGTTTTACTTAGAATTAAAGTGAGATACATACATATTTGGAAATATCTATGTCTTGGATTTCTAATGAGATTTTAATTAGGTCAATCGGAGTCCCGTAGAGGGAGAAATCGATGTTTTACTATAGGGTGTTTGATCTGCCAGCATAGTAATTGCCAGAATTTTTGACGTGACTTTAAACGTATGCCATTTAAATTATACTTAGAATTAGAGTGGGATCCATACATTATTGGAAAGATCTATGTCTTATATTTCAAATGAGCTTTGAATCAGGTAAATCGGAGTTTTGTGGAGGGAGTAATCGATATTTTACAACAGGGTGTTTAATCTGCCAGAAAATTTTCTTGTAGATTCGGTTGCCCAGTTTTGACCAAAAATTTCCTTTTCTTTAGGACCTTTGGAAATCATTTGGAATTAATTTGTGGGATTTAATTTCTAATATAAGGGAATTATATTGAAACACCAGTAGGCCTAGTTTGGGTTTTAGGCGTGGCCTACGAGGGAAGTTTAAGGGCTAAATTAATTAGGATTAATAGAGAGCAAAAAAAATCTAAATTGAAGGATAGTTCGAGTTAAGAGAATTCGAGAGGAACAGGGACTTAGACCATTAGGGAGTACAGAGTTTACCTTCCGATATTGTATGTGGAATAAAGAATACCCTTCGAGTGGTGAGAAATACTCGGGAATGTATGGTAATAAACGAAGTTATAAATTATGGAATACGTAGAATATTCGGGATATAAATATACTATATATGAGGCTTGTGATATGGGATGTGTGTGTGCCCTATTGTTATCATAAATATATATATATATATATATATATATATATATATATATATATATATATATATATATATATATATATATATATAGTTGTAGTGAATACCTATCGTTATTATATGGTTGTGTGAATACCTCGCTGATGTTATATTTATATAAGTGGAATGTGTACCTATATTGTTTCTTATGTGTATGACATACCTACCATACTTGCTATCACGGGAGGTTGGCGTTCGAAAGAGGACAGTCTTATTCTGTGTTGCCTTCGGGGGGATTTTAGATTTGGTACCTCAAGAACATAGGACTGTGAATGGCTTATCTGTGAGTCGATAAGTCTGCTGACTGTGGGAGCGTAGGTATGTGCGTGACCCATGGATATGTGAACTATGTTCGCCTCCAATATGTGTGATTTGATATATATGGTTCGTGAGAGAAGACGAACCAATAGTCCCTTGTACAATGAGAGATGTACCCGGACATGATATAAGAGTATGCATGCACCGCAGCTGTGCCTAGGGGTGCCTTACCAGTATAGATATAATGGATGATAAATATATATACCTTTGAGATGTTTTACAGTATGCACCGCAGCTAGGTCTGGGAGGTGCCGTGTTATATATATATATTAAAAAGTGTGCATATATATATATATATATATATATATATATATATATATATATATATATATACTTGTTATGTTATCTACTGTGTAAAATTAATGGATGAGAAAGATAGTGAAATATTATTTGACTTAAGTATGTGAACACTAAATCCTAAAATTTGAAAAGCCTTGCTCATATTAAAGAGAAATGGATATATATTTAATAAATGTATTTGTATGGAAATACGGGTAGACGCTATGAGTTATGGGTAGCAAACTTATGATTTCAAACTAGTTAGTTATGTGTATCTAAACTAAAAGTAATCTGAATATTGGGGTCGAGGTAACATTTCGGATCAATACATATGGAATAACTGTTGGGGTCAGGGTAACATTACGAACCAATAGCCCTTGATGTGTGATACAAGGATATAATAGCAGAGCGTGTACTTACATTATATATGGTGTGTAAAATATATATATACTACACGAATAATCTACTTATGTGTGCTAGTAGAGAGACGAGATAGTATGTATCTAAAGAACGATTAATCTACTAAAGAGTAATTAGTAGGAAGCTTAGATAGGGTATATCTATATAATGATGAAGTTACTAATGTGTGAATAGTAGGAAGATAGTTAGTGAATATCTAAAATAAAGTTTAAGTAGAGAAACTTAAATGGTAAAGTTTGAACAATAACCTATGTAGAAAGGGTAACTAGGGTTTAATAATAACATAAGAGAGATGCTAATTATTAAGGGTATTCGATAGCGTACTGTATGGGCGGTACGGAGGAGCTATATTGATTTGGGTTTATTATATAATGGTTGCCTAGTTAGATTGGCTAGAATTGACTAGGTGGGGTTAAGTAGCAAACGTTAGGTGCGCATTATAAATGAGAGATGAGGAACTCAAGGGAGTGTTCGCAACCTAACATGTGTATCTAATAACTGTTCATTTAAACTGTTATTTAAGTACTTGCTAAATGTTTTTAAATGATTTTTACTTGGGCTTTGACCCGTACTTGCAAAACCTTTTTCCAAAACCTTTTCGGTGTCCAGCCACAGGGATGCCAAGCAGGACGATCTATCTAGGGATGCGTAGCTGCAGCACTTGTGGATGCTTGCAGGATTTCGACTTAGACGATTCAGTTACTTCACTCCTAGTGTAGGGTGCAGGGTAGTACTTTATTCGGGCATGTTGCCCACAGTTATTTCATTTATGACAGTCAGACCTTGTATTCAGACTCTTATTCAGGTTGGACTTTATGTTGGATTTTGCAACCGATGGTTTATTCGGTATTATTTCATTCCAGTCTTTTATATTGTGGATGGATTTATATTACTTTTGCATGGGATGTATTTATGTAATAATGTTTTGTTGTTGATTGTTTAATAAAAAGATTAAAATTTTGACATCGGCTTTTTGAATACTAGGTGGTTAGTAATGTTTTAAAAAGTTTTCGACAGTGATGCTAAGAATGAGCCAAATGAGAAACTTGTTTTAATTGGATATAGGACTGATCACCTGGTATTAAATTAGGCAGGGTGTCACAGATGGTATCAGAGCATCAGGTTCTAGTGTCCTTAGGATCTGTGCGGCTTTTCACGTTTCAGCATAGCGTTCTTTGATATAGAGCCTTATGATACGATTGTTGTATTTCTCGACGTATGAGATTACGTTCTCCTGCCATTATATATAGTTGATGTGATTCATATACGAGCTCGGTTGGGCTTCATACACCGAACATTATAAGACGACTAGTGAGGGCCGTTAAAAGGACTGCAGGAGGAGAGGCTCAGCAGAAAGACCTATAGTATTCTGGGAATGGTGATTGAGATGGAAGTCATTATGAATATTGTTCAGGGAGGTGACAATAGGAAAATCACTCGGGAGGAGAAGTTTTCCCAAGAACTTTTACAGATAATGTTGGTGCAAATTTTAGACTCACCCAGTGTTGTCGATAAGAGGTGGGGGAAAAATAGAAGGACTCTTTGGGAGAGTCATCTATAAAAAAAAGGAGAGTAATAGGCCAATGGAAGGATAAAATCCAAAGAAAATTGTGTAGGGCGGAGTGTAGCAACACCCGAGATTAAAATTTCGAGCGAAAAGTTTTGAGCTCTTAGGGGCAGTATAAAGTGACGAGAGTTAGTCACCGCATATAAGGAGTATATGGGATTAAACGAGAAATTTGAGTGAAATTTGATTGATAGATATTCCATCTGCTATTTGAACATAGATGCGAATTAAGTTTTAAAACTTATCACAAGTGAGCGAGTTATAGGCCGATTGTGAAAAAGGAGCTGACTTTTAAGGGAACTTTACTCGACGAACGGGAATAGGAAGAAAATAAAGGTTCTTTATATTGATAATGGACTCATGAGTAGAATACAAAAGCATGGATGAGAAATCTGGTTAAGATGAATAGTTTTGAGGTCGTCAAAAGTCGTATTTTTACGAGTTTGCATTAACACTTCCATGAGAAGGGAGCCAAGAGGGTTAGAGAATCTACACGAAGAGTAAGATTGGATTTAACGGTGATATTGAAACACCACATGAGGGTATAACCATTAGGGGACCCATTTATATGATTCGGATCTGCTGAATTCCTGCTGAGTGACGGTGGATTCCATTAGGCCCTTCAAGGCTAGCAATGAGTCTATAGGGCCAGCGGAGCTAAAGGGACTACGGGGGTAGCAAATAAGGCTAAGATTATCAGGTCTGAGAGAAGGACACACCGGCATGGTCAGTGGTGCTAGAGATAGGGTATGGTATAGAAATGTGTCCTATGTGTGAAAAGTTGGACCACCTATATTGAACTTGTCCATAATGAGAAAGTGAGACTACTCGGACTAGAAAAGTATATAGGAATGGTGTCCGTAAGGCACAAAAATCGTCTGAGGAGCGAGATTTTCGATAGAGGAATTGGGCTAAGAGAATGCACTAAGAGTACATTTATATTATGTATTAGTTTAATGCTTTTGAGAGTTATGAAAATAGGGTAGACTACTTATGAGAGTTGACTGGTTAGCAATGGGTTGAGCGATCATAGATTGTGATAGTGAGATCTCGTGTTCGCTGTCCCAGAGTATGATTTATTTAATGAGGTATCACCTGAAAGAGGGTTGATCCTATATATATGCGTATATATATTATATATATTGTGTAGTAGACTTTTGTGTGTATGTTGTCTAGTCATAATTAATCTCGGTCGGCAGGGAGTGTTACTGATGCGATTCAGGGTAGAAAGGCTTATTGTTGAGCGGCGAGATATAGCTCGTGACTTTTTAGTGCTAAGAAACTAGTGATAGTAAAGGCATCGTGATATATGTTATCTTGTGTAGCATGCGAGTGGACGATTATACTTTTATGTCAAAATATGGGTATTTGAGGGTACGTAATATGGACTGAGGGCTTAACAGATCTCAATGATCGATAATGCTAGGTAGTAGTGTATCGGGAGGGTTCCTTGTTTGGATTTCGCTTTGCGAGACGTCCCACGCATCAAGCTTATCACAATGTTGGGAGTGGGGAGACGATTAGCCATTAAGACATGGGTTTAGTACCTTGAGTATTTTTTTATTTATAAAGTGATATCTAAAGGATAGTAACTATACGATAATGACAGGCTAGTGGAGCCAGGTAGCATCGATGAAGTTATGCATATTTATAGGTTGCTTGGGCGCCCTGGTTGGTGGAGATTTTTATATAACCCACAATTGGGAGGTGTATAAATATATGTAGTGATCCTTAGAGTCTATTTTTAAGGTAGTGTCGAAACCTAGGAGTTCAAGACTTATTCGAATTTCGAGGATGAAATTCCTTTGTAAGGGGGAAAGTATGTAATACCCCATATTATTGAGGATATTTAATTAAATTAAATTGGTGATCTAGGATTTAATTAAATCGATGATTTGGAATTTATTTCATTCGGTGATTTGGAATTTATTTAATTTAGAGAAATTATATAATTCAGTGATTGAGAGTAAATCAGTTCAATTTAAGTTTAATTTCACGCGTTCGATATTTTGAGGTGGAATTAAAATAATTTTTTAAAGTGACTCGAATAGTGATTTTGAGGTTACGGTTGGTTCCGAAAGGGTTAAAATGGTCAAAAAAGTGTACTCGGGTCTACAGTTTGGGTCCCGGGATGATTTTGGACCAACCCGGCATCGTTTAAGGGTATTTCGGTCATTCGGGAGTTGGAGGTTTAGAGAACTCCGAAAATACTAAGTGTATATCTTCCATTAGAGAGAAGGGTCTAGGGTTAACACAATCACAATAGAAGAGAGGTCATTGAAGAGAAAGACGAAGAGAAAGCCAAAGCTTCCTACACAGTTTTTCGCCCCGAACGCAACGGAATCCAGATTGGAGCGAGGGGAGAACAACCACACCATCATATTAATAAAATTAAGACCTGCTATTGAGAGGCAAGTATTTAAATAGCAATTTATATTAAGCATGTTATACTACCCATGTAGATTAGGGTTTGATTTCATGCTTTTGGAAGTTTTATATGAATTTGGTAGGGTTTAATTCATAAACTAGAGTGGGAATGCATGTATAGATGTTCCTTAATGATGATAATATGAAATTAGTGGGTTTGGGTTGATTAATAAGAGAGAAATCTGAGTTCTTGATTTATAAAGTTGATGAATATGAGAAAACAATTGGGGTTTTATGTTAATTAAAGGAGAATTTGATTCTTGGGTTGAATCTTTGATGTTTTGTGTAAATTTTCATTGGAAATTTATCTCTATAGGAAGATAAACTGAAATTAGAGTATATTTGATGATTAAGATTGAATCTTTATGGGTTCTTGATTGAAGAACATGAATCTTGAATGACTTAGGGTTTAATTGATGAACACAAGATGTCAATCTGCCAGAATTTTTTATGTAACTTTAAACGTATGCCATTTTAGTTTTACTTAAAATTAAAGTGAGATACATACATATTTGGAAAGATCTATGTCTTGGCTTTCTAATGAGATTTGAATTAGGTCAATCAGAGTCCCGTAGAGGGATAAATCGATGTTTTACTGTAGGGTGTTTGATCTGCCAGCATAGTAATTGCCAGAATTTTTGACGTGACTTTAAATGTATGCCATTTAAATTATACTTAGAATTAGAGTGAGATCCATAAATTCTTGGAAAGATCTATGTCTTATATTTAAAATGAGCTTTGAATCAGGTCAATCGGAATTTTGTAGAGGGAGTAATCGATATTTTACTACAGGGTGTTTAATCTGCCAGAAAATTTTCTAATAGATTCGGTTGCTCATAGTGATTTTGAGGTTACAGTTGGTTCCGAAAGGGTTAAAATGGTCGAAAAAGTGTACTCGGGTCTACAGTTTGGGTCCCGGGATGATTTTGGATCAACCCGGCATCGTTTAAGGGTATTTCGGTCATTCGGGAGTTGGAGGTTTAGAGAACTCCGAAAATACCAAGTGTATATCTTCCATTAGAGAGAAGGGGCTAGGGTTAACACAATCACAATAGAAGAGAGGTCATTGCAGAGAAAGACGAAGAGAAAGCCAAAGCTTCCTACACAGTTTTTCGCCCCGAACGCAACGGAATCCAGATCGGAGCGAGGGGAGAACAACCACACCATCATATTAATAAAATTCAGACCTGCTATTGAGAGGCAAGTATTTAAATAGCAATTTATATTAAGCATGTTATACTACCCATGTAGATTAGGGTTTGATTTCATGCTTTTGGAAGTTTTATATGAATTTGGAAGGGTTTAATTCGTAAACTAGAGTGGGAATGCATGTAGAGATGTTCCTTAATGATGATAATATGAAATTAGTGGGTTTGGGTTGATTAATAAGAGAGAAATCTGAGTTCTTGATTTATAAAGTTGATGAATATGAGAAAACAATTGGGGTTTTATGTTAATTAAAGGAGAATTTGATTCTTGGGTTGAATCTTTGATGTTTTGTGTAAATTTTCATTGGAAATTTATCTCTATAGGAAGATAAACTGATATTAGAGTATATTTGATGATTAAGATTGAATCTTTATGGGTTCTTGATTGAAGAACATGAATCTTGAATGACTTAGGGTTTAATTGATGAACACAAGATGTCAATCTGCCAGAATTTTTTATGTAACTTTAAACGTATGCCATTTTAGTTTTACTAAGCATTAAAGTGAGATACATACATATTTGTAAAGATCTATGTCTTGGATTTCTAATGAGATTTGAATTAGGTCAATCGGAGTCCCGTAGAGGGAGAAATCAATGTTTTACTGTAGGGTGTTTGATCTGCCAGCATAGTAATTGCCAGAATTTTTGACGTGACTTTAAACGTATGCCATTTAAATTATACTTATAATTAGAGTGAGATCCATACATTCTTGGAAAGATCTATGTCTTATATTTCAAATGAGCTTTGAATCAGGTCAATCGGAGTTTTGTAGAGGGAGTAATCGATATTTTACTACAGGGTGTTTAATCTTCCAGAAAATTTTCTAATAGATTCGGTTGCTCAGTTTTGGCCAAAAATTTCCTTTTCTTTAGGACCTTTGGAAATCATTTGGAATTAATTTGTGGGATTTAATTTCTAATATAAGGGAATTATATTGAAACACCAGTAGGCCTAGTTTGGATTTTAGGCGTGGCCTACGAGGGATGTTTAAGGGATAAATTAATTTGGATTGATAGAGAGCAAAAAAATCTAAATTGAAGGATAGTTCGAGTTAAGAGAATTCGAGAGGAACAGGGACTTAGACCATTAGGGAGTAGAGAGTTTACCTTCCGATATTGTATGTGGAATAAATAATACCCTTCGAGTGGTGAGAAATACTCAGGAATGTATGGTAATAAACGAAGTTATAAATTATGGAATACGTAGAATATTCAGGATATAAATATACTATATATGAGGCTTGTGATATGGGATGTGTGTGTGCCCTATTGTTATCATAAATATATATATATATATATATAGTTGTAGTGAATACCTATCGTTATTATATGGTTGTGTGAATACCTCGCTGATGTTATATTTATGTAAGTGGAATGTGTACCTATATTGTTTATTATGTGTATGACATACCTACCATACTTGCTATCACGGGAGGTTGGCGTTCGAAAGAGGACAGTCTTATCCTGTGTTGCCTTCGGGGGGATTTTAGATTTGGTACCTCAAGAACATAGGACTGTGAATGGCTTATCTGTGAGTGGATAAGTCTGCTGACTGTGGGAGCGTAGGTATGTGCGTGACCCATGGATTTGTGAACTATGTTCGCCTCCAATATGTGTGATTTGATATATATGGTTCGTGAGAGAAGACGAACCAATAGTCCCTTGTACAATGAGAGATGTACCCGGACATGATAACAGAGTATGCATGCACCGCAGCTATGCCTAGGGGTGCCTTACTAGTATAGATATAATGGATGATAAATATATATACCTTTGAGATGTTTTACAGTATGCACCGCAGCTAGGTCTGGGAGGTGCCGTGTTATATATATATATATTAAAAAGTGTGCATATATATATATATATATATATATATATATATATATATATATATATATATATATACTTGTTATGTTATCTACTGTGTAAAATTAATGGATGAGAAAGATAGTGAAATATTATTTGACTTAAGTATGTGAACACTAAATCCTAAAATTTGAAAAGCCTTGCTCATATTAAAGAGAAATGGATATATATTTTATAAATGTATTTGTATGGAAATACGGGTAGACGCTATGAGTTATGGGTAGCAGACTTATGATTTCAAACCAGTTAGTTATGTGTATCTAAACTAAAAGTAATCTGAATATTGGGGTCGAGGTAACATTTCAGACCAATACATATGGAATAACTGTTGGGGTCAGGGTAACATTACGAACCAATAGCCCTTGATGTGTGAAACAAGGATATAATAGCAGAGCGTGTACTTACATTATATATGGTGTGTAAAATATATATATACTACACGAATAATCTACTTATGTGTGCTAGTAGAGAGACGAGATAGTATGTATCTAAAGAACGATTAATCTACTAAAGAGTAATTAGTAGGGAGCTTAGATAGGGTATATCTATATAATGATGAAGCTACTAATGTGTGAATAGTAGGAAGATAGTTAGTGAATATCTAAAATAAAGTTTAAGTAGAGAAACTTAAATGGTAAAGTTTGAACAATAACCTACGTAGAAAGGGTAACTGGGGTTTAATAATAACATAAGAGAGATGCTAATTATTAAGGGTATTCAATAGCGTACTGTATGGGCGGTACGGAGGAGCTATATTGATTTGGGTTTATTAGATAATGGTTGCCTAGTTAGATTGGCTAGAATTGACTAGGTGGGGTTAAGTAGCAAATGTTAGGTGTGCATTATAAATGAGAGATGAGGAACTCAAGGGAGTGTTCGCAACCTAACATGTGTATCTAATAACTGTTCATTTAAACTGTTATTTAAGTACTTGCTAAATGTTTTTAAATGATTTTTACTTGGGCTCTGACCCGTACTTGCAAAACCTTTTTCCAAAACCGTTTAGGTGTCCAACCGCAGGGATGCCAAGCAGGATGATCTATCTAGGGATGCGTAGCTGCAGCACTTGTGGATGCTTGCAGGATTTTGACTTAGACGATTCAGTTACTTCACTCCTAGTGTAGGGTGCAGGGTAGTACTTTATTCGGGCATGTTTCCCACAATTATTTCATTTATGACAGTCAGACCTTGTATTCAGACTCTTATTCAGGTTGGACTTTATGTTGGATTTTGTAACCGATGGTTTATTCGGTATTATTTCATTCCAGTCTTTTATATTGTGGATGGATATATATTACTTTTGCATGGGATGTATTTATGTAATAATGTTTTGTTGTTGATTGTTTAATAAAAAGATTAAAATTTTGACATCGGCTTTTTGAATACTAGGTGGTTAGTAATGTTTTAAAAAGTTTTCGACAGTGATGCTAAGAATGAGCCAAATGAGAAACCTGTTTTAATTGGATATAGGATTGATCACCTGGTATTAAATTAGGCAGGGTGTCACAATATGTTCCCATTTCCACTCAGGTATAGGCAGTGGTTGTAGCAATCCTGAAAGTTTCTGATGCTCATCTTTTACGTGTTGACAAACCAAACACTGAGATACAAATTCCGCGATCTTCCTTTTCATGTTATTCCACCAAAACACTTCTCGAAGATCTCTATACATCTTGGTACTGACGGGATGAAACGTGAATCTCGAGTACTGACTTTCCTCTAAAATTTTCCTCTTCAGTTGGGCATCACGTGGAACACACACTCTATTTCCAAACCTCAATATATCATCCCGTATCGCAAATTACATTATCTTACCTTCAATAACCCCTTCTCTAATCTTCTTCAGTTGTGGGTCATTTACTTGCGCAATTTTGATTATTTCCATCAATATGGTTTGTACTTGTAAGTTCGCAATTATTCCACCTTTATTATAAATACGAATATCTATTTCCATATTTCTTAAATCCTTCAATAGAGTCTCCTGGTTTGTAATAAGACATGCTAAATTTGGTGTAGACTTCCTACTTAAAGCGTCAGCTACTACATTAGCTTTCCCTGGGTGATAATGAATATTCAAATCATAATCCTTCATCAATTCTAACCACCTCCTTTGTCTCATATGCAATTCTTTCTGAGTAAATATATATTTGAAACTCTTATGATCAGTATAAATCTCACAAGTCTCACCATATAAATAATGTCTCCAAATCTTAAGAGAAAAAATTACAGTTGCTAATTCTAGGTCATGGGTTGGATAATTTTGCTCATAGGGTTTTAACTGTCTTGAGGCATAAGAAACTACTTTTCCATTTTTCATTAACACACATCCTAAACCATTTTTATAAGCATCACTATAAATCACCAATCCTTTCGTGCCTGAAGGAATAGTCAAAATTGGTGCAGTAACTAATCGATTCTTAAGTTCTTAAAAACTTTTCTCGGCTTCCTCAGACCATTCATATTTTACCTTCTTTTGTGTTAACCTAGATAGAGGTTTAGCAATGCTAGAAAATCCTTCAACAAATCTTTGATAATAACCTGTTAATCCAAGGAAACTACGAATCTCACTCACATTACTTGGTCTTGGCCAATATAGTATAGCCTCAATCTTTTGGGGGTTAACTGACACTCCCTCTTTAGATATGACATGTCCTAGAAAAGAAACACTAGGCATCCAAAACTCACACTTCTTTAATTTTGCATATAATTTCTCTTTCCTAAGTATTTGTAATATTGTCTCTAAATGCTTCTCGTGTTCTTCAATACTCGTAGAATAAATCAGAATGTCATCAATAAAAACAACAGCACATTGATCCAAATATTTCCTAAAAACTCTATTCATCATATTCATAAAAGCAACTGGTGCATTAGTTAATCCAAATGGAATTACAAGAAATTCATAGTGACCATATCCAGTACGAAAAGCTGATTTTGAAATATCATCGTCCTTAATCTTCAATTGATGATAGCCTGACCTAAGGTCAATTTTAGAGAATACTTGTGCACCTTCTAATTGATCAAACAAGTCATCTATACGAGGTAAGGGGTATTTATTCTTAATGGTTACCTTATTTAGTTCACGATAATCTATACATAGTCTCATTGTCCCATCCTTCTTTTTCACAAATAACACTGGAGCACCCCAAGGCGATATACTTGGTCTGGTAAAACCCTTGTTTAAAAGGTCTTCTAATTGCACTTTTAACTCTCTTAATTCTAAAGGTGCCATACGATATGGTGGTTTTGAGATTGGTATAGGTCCAAGAATAAGGTCAATCGTAAATTTTATTTCTCTATTAGGAGGTAGGCCTGGTAAATCATCTGGAAAAACATCCGCAAATTTCTTAGTGATAGGAATATCTTCTAAGATAGGCCCTATCGTCTGCAAACTGGTAACAGTTGCAAGAAATCCTTGACATCCCTTCTTAAGAAAACTATAGGCTTGCATTGTAGAAACAATACACATCGGAGATATGATGCCAGTTCCTTCAAAACTAAATTTTGGTTGGTGAGGAATTTGTAAAGTAACACTCTTCTCAAAACAATCAACCTTAGCATGATGTGATGCTAACCAATCCATCCCCAAAATGACTTCAAAATCTTTAATGTCTAAAACTATCAAATCAACAAATAGTTTATGACTATCAATATCTATGGGGCAAGCCTTGTATATTAATTTACCGATCAATAACTCACCCGAAGGAGTAGAAACGTGTATGTTATGATTCAAGGGTTCAGGCAATTTATGAAAGCGATTTAATACATGTATATATATGAACGAATGGGTAGAACCAGGATCTATCAATGCTTTAAAAGGCTGTGCACATATAGAAAGTGTACCTGACACTACCGCATTAGAAGCTTGGGTATCAGAAAGTGCGCAAACTCTACCCTGTCTGTCTTGATCCTTCTTTGCACTTGAAGGCTTTATCAGAACCTTTGATGGATTTGGGCAGTCTTTTATCTGATGTCCTTTCTGTCCACATCTAAAACAAGCTCTGAATCCTTATAAAAAGGTCGTACTCCATGCATCTTTCCACATTGCTAACATGTCTGGTTATTATACTGTTTGTTATCACTAGATCCCCCAATGTTGGATGTGTTCCTAAAAAATAGGGTTCTTTCCTTTTTGTTCCCCAAACTTCCTCTTACCATCTCTAATTCGATTGTACTCCTCACCATCCCTCTCAACTATTGTAGCCCTAGTCACGACGTCAATATAAGATGTCAACTTTAGAATGGAAATTCGACTACGAATATTCAACCTTAACCCACGTTCAAACTTCTTTTCTCTTAAAACATCAGTTACTACAACATGATGTGGAAAATGTGATAACTCAGTAAACTTTGCCTCGTATTGACTAACCGTTATATTCCCTTGCACTAGACTCATGAAGTCAACTTCCATTTCGTCTTTCACCGTTTCAGGAAAATATTTCTCATAAAAGATTACTAAGAAATCATTCCAACCTATGTAAGTATGCCTTTCCTCGTGTATTCTATTAGTCATTCTCCTCCAATGTTCAGCCTCCCCTTCTAACATAAATGTTGTAAATGACACCCTTTGCTCATCGGTACACTTAAGAACATAGAGTATCTTTTCCATCTGCATCACCCAACTTTCTGCTTCGGTGGTATTAGGAGTACCTTTAAAATATGGAGGATTCAACTTCTTGAACTGTTCAATAGTACATCTACTTAGTTCAAGATTCTTTGGTACTCCATCTTTCACCTACTGCTCCACAATCTTTGCTAGACTTTCAATTGCCTTAAATGCACCTTCCAGTCCTTCTATACTCGAATCACTAGTTCCCACTGATGATCTTCTCTTGGTCATTTTCTACAGTCATGGCCAAACGTAAGATCTACTATACTATATCAATATTGAAAACTAAAAGACCAGTTATAAATAATATAACACATAGGGAGGGTTATCACATAATACTATATCCTAAGGATGGAAACATAAAATCTATAACGTTCGAAACCTATGTTCATTAGTCTATGGGTTCATAACCTATGCTCTAATACCACCTCTGTCACGACCCCGGCCCAAAAATCGTAGGGAACGAGAGTCTTGACATGCCACTAAGGCATCCAATATTCTGGCATTAAAAATTTTCTTTTAAAATATATGTAGCAGAAGTATAATCACATGGTCATGAATCGTAAAATACTAAAGGTGAAGGAATTACATCATCAGAGCTTTCTAAAGGAAACTTTATTTATATTAAAATATCCAAGAGATATAACTTGACACAAATTTTAAAGCCTTTTAATTAAAGAGCCAAACATTTTTTTATCTAATAAAACTCTACTTAATGTAACAAAAGAGCTCTAAAAGCTAAATCTTCAATATAGTCCCCTTATGTTCCATCCGCTTGCCTAATTATTTCCTGAAAAATGGTTAATTATAAAACATCAGCTAAAAGCCGAATGAGATTCAATCTCCAAATATTCCAAGGTTTTCAGAAAATAGATACCTATTCAATTTAGAGCATAAGGTATATACATAGAGATAGGAATTTCAAGTAATATATATAAAGTAAATGACAATATATATATTCAGAATAAACAGTTCAGAACAGAGCAGATAAAATAATTGAGCATATGTCAATTATTCAGTTTTAGTGGCCATGTACGCTCTAATACCCAGACAAATAGTGTTACCAAATGTTTCCACCCAGTAACATCACAGACAGATAATCATGATTTCTGGAACAACGCCTTGTTTAGGGCACACCAGCGATAAACCAGCTGGGAAGGTACCACCCAAATATTTCCACCCGGTAGTCAAGGCCAATATAGTAAGAGAGTTTCCATAGGCCGAATCAATAATTTCAGAATTCAAATCAGATGTTTATATGGAGAGATATATACATATAATAAATAACGAAATCATCGATATCAGATGCATTTTGAGAATAAAATCATTTCACAAAATATACATAGTTTGCATAATATAATATAATCAAAATGCACAAGAAATTGCATAGAGTACTCACCTAAAATAGAGGTTGAAATTATAGATAATGAGTCTTCGATCGCACGTTAATCTAACAAATACGATAAAGGTTTAAGTATACGTTCTAAACAAGATCCCGTCTACATATTCTATTTTAATAATAACTTGTTTCAAAGGATTTCTAATACCCATTTGCTTAACTTTTAAAACTCATTGATCGTAATTAAAGGATTAAATATATAGTTCTTCCTACTCAGTCGGTTCCCAGTAGAGATGGAGGGTCACAGGGGCACCACTTAAATACCATCTCCTCTAGACAGAACATTTCCGAATTCATTCTCAGTAGAGATGGAGGGTCACAGGGGCACCACTTAAATACCATCTCGTCTAGACAGAATTTCACCGGGCCTGACTTTGGAATTACTTAAATGGGATTCCATAATAACGAGCAATTACTTTTAAAAAATCATTTTTAAAAGCGTATATACAATTTCAAACAAGTTTAGATGAAAATAAAAATCAACTTGGATTTCTTCTAAACTTTAAGTTTTGATTAGTGAAGTCCTTAGTGTATTTTACCGGCGTAACTACTGAGTAAGGCTATAAAACACAAAATTAAAACTATAAAAATACATTACAACATTTAAATAAAATCATACCTACGAAATGAATTCTTTCTTAGAAATTATAGAACTCCTTCTTAAGATATTTCCCAAGTTTTCTATCACTCTTTCTTACTATAATTATCAAGGAATTGGTGTGAGTTTCAAATGAAACCTAAGGCCCTATTTATAGGTTTCCAAATGTATTACGGTGTTGACACGTGTCAAATGACTAAGCTTTTTGGAGTGGTGATTCAACGCCGAGGTGTCGCATGTCGGAGTGGTCTTGCAGTGTAAATATCACCAAATGATGACAAATGTTTTAGCTTTCACTCTAAAGACGACATATGTAAGGTGGAGGTGACCAGCACGTGGTGGAAAGGTGATAGGGGTATAAGGGTCATTTCACACATGAAGGGTATTTTGGTAATTTCACACTATATATTTTGAATATTTCTTATAGGTCCTTGAAAATATTTTATTTACAAAATGTCCCACTTTATATTTTGATTTTAGTCCTTAAATTTTTATAAAATTATATTTTCTACCCCAAAACTTATTATTTACCTTAAGATTTGTCATAAGACTTCGATTTGATCCAATTTACAATTGATTCTTCGTAATTAAAAATGGGGTTTGTTATATTGATAGCCAATAGTACCACATAGCTAATAATACAACATCTATAAGATAATAAGTGACACATGAGTGTAAAAACAAACTATATACATATGAGCATATAAAAGTGGGGTCATTACAAAGGGAGCCCGACCAACAGCAGGAATACTAACCAATTTGGCTAACGAAACGCCAACAATTTTACGTTTAATTATCATTTTGTATTATGTAAATAATAAAGGCATTCCATCCATTCATATACAACCCTAGACACCCTTCATGGGCTATAAATGCATTGTAAAACCCTCATTGCAGGGGACCAAAAATAAATCAAGGCAACCAGGTAACATAAGAGTGGATGTAGACTTTTCCCTTTACGCTTAACCACTTTAAAAATCTCACTTGTCTTATTTGTTTTACTTATTTATCTGTGAACAATTAATTAGGCCTTGTCTAGTTTTTTGCGTTAATAGATTGGTGTCGTCTGTGGAAACGTATTGCTAAACGTTTTCACCAATTCATCATACATGTCAGATATCACTGAAACAAGTGCCAGTAATGATGGAATTTCGCCTAATCCCACTCCCCTACCAAGTAACAACGATTTGACTAGAATTTTATCCATCCTAGCCAAAGGCCAAGAAGCTATGTAGGATACGATAAGGCAATTGGCCCAAACTCTACAATATGGAGTTCCTACTCAGTCCAATCAAAGAAATATGCCACCACTATCGGTTAAAAATGTTGTGCAAAGTTATTCCAGGACTTCTAGGGATCCTTCATACCATCCTGGAGAAATTTCTTCTATCAGGACTCCTAATTACTATGATGGGTAGTCCTTCACTCCAGAAAGATTAAGTGCCTTAAAAAGGCTAGGTATTGCCTCTCCCTTTAATCGTTTGGGACCCAAGGGAAACAGGAATGCCCTTAGGGTTGCGTCGAGAAATACTAGATGACCAACCGCTCTAAGGGAAGGTTTAGACTAGTCCAAATTGAACGCTCAACAAGCAGCTCATTACAGTCAAAGAGACAACTCGTAGGAGGAAATCTCAGCACAGCCAGTTGGTCGGAATGAAAGAGTTGCCACTAATGGATCTGGGGATGGCAATGACGCTTAGAAGGAGTCCATCTAATGTTTAGAGGATAGATTAGGAGAAAAGGGCAAGGACAAGAATCCTCTCCAAAGAAGCTTTGTCAAAGGATCTCCCTTTGTGTAGACCATTGTAGATTTCCCTACACCCACTAAGTTTAAAGCTCCGGTGGCTACTCCCAAGTATAAAGGGAATAATGATTGAGTTCTTCATATAAAACAATACCAAGCAGTAGTTGATATCTATGCCGTCCTTAACGAGATGAGGTGTGGGGCATTTTCAAGAACAATAACTAGGCCTGCTCAAATTTGGTATAATAGTCTTCCTCGGGGGAAAATTTCTAGTTTCCAACAACTCACCGAGCTATTCATTAATAATTTATGCTTTGGAGCCAAACCAGTAAAGTGAGTAGCTTATTTGCTCAGTGTAAGACAGAACGTAGGAGAAAGAACCAGGGATTACATCACTCATTTCAATAATGAGAAGTTAGAGGCTATTGATTACGAGGAGAAGACTACGATCACTGCCATAATGAGTGATTTGCTTCTCGACAAACTATACTATACTTTGGCAATAGAGCCACCAAATATGATGACAGAGTTGATGGTCAAAGCAGCGAAGATTATTAATGCCGAGGAAGCAATGAAAGTTAAGAAGAATTTAGATTCAAAGGCAGAAGCAAAGTCTAAAGGAAGTTCATATAAGAAGGATCACAAGAACCAAAATGAACGTAAGAATTTGAAATCAAAAGAAAGTTTGGATCGGCTTAGGAAGTATACCAATTACACCCCCTTAACAGTGGATATATATCATGTTTTGGATGAGATCAAGCACAACAATGATTTTAGTTGGCCTAAAAAGTTAAGAACGCCTGTGGATAAAAGGGATAAGTCCAAGTATTGCTAATTTCACAAAAACCATGGCCGTATGACCAACAGGTGTATTTCTCTTCAGAATGAGATAGAGGCACTCATACGATGAGGAAAGTTGGACAAATTTATTGATTGACAAACTGGTGGAAGAGCTGGTGGTAGAGGTCGACAAAGGTCTAAATCGCCTTGCAGTCCTAGAGAAGAAACGAAGAGGAACAATGATGATTATACGGAAGATAATCCTGATCTCCCCAAGAAGCTCAGGAAACCCAAACATGAGGTATTCACACTTAGTTTTGGATCGTTTGATTTCCATATGTTTATAGGTGGGGATGCAGGAGGAGGAGACCATACAGTTGAGAGGAAGGCATACCTCAATGAGGCTCAAACTTATTCCTATATCCAGTGAATCAACCTTGCTGAAGAGGATCGACCAAGGAAAGTCAACCAGGATAACCTAGTGACTGGATTCTCCAATAATGATTTATTCGGAGTTTTGTATCCTCATGATAATCCTTTACTAGTCAAAGTCAGAATTAGGACTGTAAATGGATATTCGAAAATCCACATTCGTCCGATATTCGAATCTGAATTTGTGAATATTTATCCAAAAATATGGAAATGGATACGAATATGGATACTCTATAAAAATATCCAAGAAATGGATACAGATACAGATAGTACTAGTATCCGACACGGATAATCCATATCCGATGCGGACTATCCATTTTATCGAATATCTGTTTTACCGGATATCCGTATCCGTCAAACATATAGTTAAAATATTACTAATAATATTATCATTAGTATTACTAATAAAATAATATTAAAAAAAATCTTAATCGTTTATTCCCTAAAACAAAATAAACACATACTCCACTCAAAACAAAAACACCATAAAGTTATTATTTTATTGGGTATATTATCTTGGAGTTATACTAAAGTTATAATGCACCCTATCACACACAACATACGCCCACTAAAGAACATATACTCCACTAAAAAAAACTAACTTCATTTCATTTCTCTTTCGTACAAAACAAGAGAAAGAAACCATCATGTAGTTATTCGTTAGTTTCCTTAATTATAAATAAATATAAGAGAGAAACAAAAAAGAATGTAAGAGAGAATCAGAAAAGTAGAGAGATGATTTTGATTGTGATGAGAACTGAAGTTAAAACAGGTATATTATATATAAAATAAAAATGTATGCGTATTAAAATAAAAATATCAGTATGTTTTGAAGATAATAGGTCCATAAGATTATCATTCTCAATAAATTTGATTTAATCTAAAAGGTGCATATTTATTTCTATTGTCATGGAATGCGACTATTATTTTATTTTTTGGATGGTTTTAAGCTTATATGGTTGTAAAGTATGGATGACTTTAACTCATATTATCATTATGGAATGATACTATTATTATGGAATCCATAATTATTGATGTTAGGAGGCAGTAATTTTGTTATATATTTATTTGGATTGGATTGGGTTTCATTGGATTTGATATTTTAATAGTTATTTTTTGCGATGGCTAAATAATGTAAACGGATATGGATATTATTCGAATTCGAGATATCCGAGCGGATACGGATATGGATAGTTGTTTTAACTGTCCGAACAGATATGGATATGGATACGGATACGGATACGGATACGGATACGGATAGTACATTCAGATAATGGATACGGATATGAAAAATATGGTATCCGATCCGTATCCGTCCGTTTACCACCCCTAGTCAGAATGAAGGATGTGCTGGTGTCTAGAGTACTGGTGAATAACGGCAGTTCGATGGACATTATGTTCTACCCCTATTTTGATATTCTGGATTTAAAACTCATCCAATTAGAGCCTTACTAGAGGCCCCTCATTGGATTCTCTGGTGAGAAGGTATTTTCGTTGGGAACAATCAAGTTAGATGTGTTGATCGGGACATGGCCGACGAGCAAAATAGAGAAAGTAAGATTTTTGTAATGGACAAAAATGTTCATTTCGCTTACAACATAATCATGGGAAGAGTAGGTTTGAAGAAATTTGAATATGTACCCTCTATTATTCATCAACGCCTGAATGTTTTGACCAAATTTAGAGTTGAAGTAGTGAAAGGAGATCAGAAAGTCTCATGAATGCTACTATTCATTCGTCGAGCAGGAGGACATGGAAAAAATGAAGAGAAAAATAACCACTTATCAAGTGGATACGTCTGATCCCAACAGCGAATATGAGGTCAAAACCTTGGATCCCAGATATGAATCAGAGCTGGTGAAAGGACAGGTGATGGAAGTAACGGAGAGCATTGTTCTGGATGATGAAAAACCAGAACGAACAACTCAAATTGGAGCGTTATTGGATCCGATTCTTAAACATGAATTGGTAGCCTTCTTGAGTCAAAGGAAGCAAGTGTTCGCATGGAGCCACGAAGATATGACTGGCATAGACCTAAATTTCTTGTGCCATAAGCTCAATGTTAATAAGGAGGTTAAGCTTGTAAAACAGCGAAGAAGAGTTTTTAGCCCGAGGAAGAACCGGGCTATAGAGGAAGAAGTGGAGCAACTTCAAATTCTTCCTTCATTGAAGACGTGAAATACCTGGACTGGTTGGTCAACGTAGTTATGGTCAAAACAAAAACAATAAATGGAGGATGTGCGTGGATTTTACTGACCTGAACAAGGCGTGTCTAAAGGATCATTTTCCTTTGCCACGAATTGATCAACTGGTAGATGCTACTTCGGGGCACGAGATGCTGAGTTTTATGGATGCATATTCTGGTTATAACCATATCGAAATGAAGCCAGAAGATAGATAAATTACTTCTTTTAGTACTCCCCAAGGAACTTATTGCTATAATGTTACACCGTTTGGTCTAAAAAATGTAGGCGCCATTTATCAACAACTGGTGAAAAAAGTATTTGAGGAGAAGATGGGCAAGAACATGGAACTTTATGTTAATGATATGCAGATAAAGAGCAAGAAAGTTACTGACCATATCGCCAATCTAAGCTAGATGTTTGATCAACTGAAGAAGCATTAAATGAAGTTAAATCCAACCAAATGCATTTTCGAAGTAGAAGAAGGGATGTTCCTTGGGTATATAGTAAACCAAAGGGGCATTGAAGAAAATCCAGATAAGATCAAGGCTTTGATATAAATGCAATCCCCGATGAGTAAAAAGGATGTTCAAAGGTTAAAAAGACGTGTAGCAGTGCTCAATAAATTTGTGTCCCGAGCAACAGACAGATGCTTTCCATTCTTTAAGGTGCTCAGAAAGACATTCAAATGGAATGGTGAATGTGAAAAAGCATTCCTAGAATTGAAGAAGTACCTAGGATCACCCCTACCGCTCTCCCGACTAGTGTTGGGAGAAAGGTTGTATTTGTATCTGGCCATTTTCTGAATCAGTTTTAGCTCTGCTTTGATCAGGGAGGAGAATGGTGTTCAAAAGATAATTTATTACACCAGCAAAGCATTTCGAGGTGCAGATATCAGATATCCCAAATTGGAGAAATTAGCACTAGCCTTAATTGAGGCTAGTAAACGGATGAAGACATACTTTTAAACCCATACTATAGTGGTATACACTGATATTCCACTAAGACAAGCTTTGTACAAGCTAGAGAAATATGGAAGATCGACGTATTGAGTTATGGAGTTAGGGGAGTATGATATTGTATATAAAACAAGGTCTTCTTTAAAAGGCCAAGCCACGACACATTTTATTATAGAATTCACGTACCTAGGGATTTTTGAGCAATAGGGGACTCCTGCCGAGCAGCGTTTAGGAGATCACAGACCTACAAACGAGCTTCCCGACCAACTCCAAATAAAGGAAATGGCAGAAAAAGTTACCACCGACTAACCCGAGCACTCTAACAGAATACAGGAGATGAAAGAGAAATATGAAGAGGCAAGGAATAAAATCTTCCATCAAGGGATTCTAACAAACCAAGTGTTTGACAACAATATTTCCGTATGGAATCTGTATGTTGATGGATCGTCCGGTGTAGCTGGATGTGGAGTCGGTATCATCCTCAATACTCCTAAAAAATAGATATAGAGTATGCTCTATGATTCCAATTTTGAGTCTCTAATAATGAGGCAGAGTATGAAGCCGTAGTTATTGGTCTAAATTTAGCCAAATCACCGAATTCTAAGCAGATTGTGGTATACAGTGATTCACAATTGGTGGTAAATCAAGTGTTGAGTTTATATTCAGCAAAAGGAGAGTTGATGTCTAGATACTTAGCTAAAGTTCTGGAGGTTATAACTACTTTGCCAGCTGTTCAAATAACCAGAATTCCAAGACTAGAAAATACCCGAGATGATGCATTTTCTCAGCTAGCTTCAACAACTAGGACTAAACTGTGAAGAATAATACCTATTGAGCTACTTGATAAATAGGAGCACTGATGAAGACTTGATGGTCAAATTTATTATAGTTAATACAGGGCCATCTTGTATGGATACCATAAGAGCTTATATTGAAGACAAAATTCTGCCAACCAACCTACTTGCGGCCAAGAAGTTAAAACACAAAGCTACAAGATATGTGCTGGATCATGGTGTGTTGTACAGAAGAGGATTGACCGCCAGTCTGCAACGCTGTGTTCATCCAGTTGAAGTAAAAGATCTTATCGAAGAAGTTCATGAAGGATCATGTGGATCCCATGTAGCAGGAAGAACTTTGTTGCGAAGAATCAACACATAAGGCTATTACTGGTCAACTATGTGAACAGTTTACGCATATTTTGTCAAGAAATGTGATAAGTTCCAGAGGTTTTCCAGCATACGCAGGATTCCACAAGCTATGTTAACATTAATTACTTCACCCCGTCCCTTTGCTATGTGGGGAATCGACTTGGTAAGGCCATTGCCGACCACCCGAGGAAGGTTCAAGTACGTAGTTGTAGCTATCGATTACTTCACTAAATCGGTGGAAGCGAAACCATTTATTGATATGGCCTATGAGAGAGTTTATCAGTTTATTTGGAAAAATGTCATCTGCAGGTATGGTTTGCCCTATGCTTTTATCATCGATCATGACATACAATTTTACAATGATGAATTTTCCGCTTATTGTGCTCAATCCAATGTCCAAAAACTTTACTCTGCTCCAGGCCATCCTCAGAGCAATGGCCAAACTGAGGTTATGAATAAAACTGTATTGAATGGTTTGAAGAAAAAGTTATATAACGCCAAAGGTAACTGGATCAATGAACTGCATTCTATTTTGTGGGCTTACCGAACAACTCCTAGAATGGCTACTGGAGAGACACCTTACATGCTAGAATTTGGAACTGAAGCTGTAACTCCATCCGAGCAAAGCTTACCCACTCACAGAGTTCTTAATTTTGATTCTCCAATCAGTGATTTAATGAGAAGGATAGACTTCTACATGTTGGAAGAAGTGCGAGAAGACGTAGCTTTAATAAACTCAACCCATCAACAACAGACTACACGTTTCTACAATAAAAGGGTAAAGCTGAGTAACTTAAAGGAAGGTGACTATGTCTTGAAGAAGGTGATTCAAAAAAATAATAAACCTGAAGCCAATTGGCATGGGCCTTATCGTATTGCAGCAGTTATCTGACCAGGCACATATCGAATTGAAATTTTGGAGGGTGAACAGTTGAAGGACCCTTGGAATGCAGAACACCTGAGTAAGTATTATCAGTGATGTAACAAAGTTATACTCATTTTATTTCAATATTAATGAGAAAGTGATTTCCTTAAAATGTTTGATTTTTTTTGGAGTACTAGTGTTATGCACTACATTACAGATTTGTTACCACCAACTAATTATTGGTCAAAATCATATATAACCAACTAATTGTTGGTTGGCATCAGTAACGACAAACTAATTATTGGTTGACATCATAAATAACCAACTAATTATTGGTCGGCACAGATTTGTTATCACTAACTAATTATTGGTCGGCATGAGTAACCACCAACTAATTGTTAGTCGGCATCAGAAACTACCAACTAATTGTTGGTGATCATCAACAAAGACACCAACAATGTTGGTTGTCAACATACCAAAAACCATGCAAGGTAAAATTGTAAGTCCTGAATGCTTGGTTAATAAACATTCGAATGACAAATGTTCATCTAAACTGGGCTAAAAGATGGACAAATGTTCCACACATGCCTGGGCACTAAGGTAACTAATGAATAACTAAAAAATTTTGGGCATATTAGTAGAACCATGGTAAAAAATTGGTAATTGGTATGATATTTGGGTAAAACCTAAGGGTATCAATAGAACCGATGAAAACTAATAAGACATTACATTAAGAGATTGATTAAATTTTATCCATTCACATTCAAAGATTGACAAGAAAAGTTTATCAAACTTTCAATTATTCATTAATTTAATTAAATGGTTACATATTGTTGCTTGGTACTAAAAATGAAGAAGTAAAAATACAAGCCTTTATTCTACAGGGCGTTCCCCTTCAGCCTTAAAGACGAGATCCATACCAGCTAGAGGATCATATAAAGTGAAAGGAGAATTGATGAAGTTGAAATCACATCCATTTATTGCTAATACTTGGTCGATCAAGAAGATGAGGAGGTCGGGCAATTTCCAGCTCATTATGCAAACCATAGTCTCCTAGATATTTCTTAATTAGGCACTAGGGAATGGAACGAAAGGGAATCCAGTCAACATCTAATCTAAAGGATGGATCTTTGAGGTTAAGAAATCCAGGATCATACCAGTCCCATAGCTTGTTGTTCTGGTCCAATTTCAACACTATTAGAGCATTCATCCGGTACCACTTATAGGCTTTATTTTGGGCCTGCTTAAATCTATCATCAAAATGCACCAGGGCTTCATTATAACCCTCCATCCAGACCTCTTTAGGTTTCTTATAAAAATGGAAGGTCAGCCTCTTGACTTGGTGACGCGGCTTCTTCAACAGTCTATCTTTGGATTGCAACTGAGAAGCCTCGGTAAAAAGTTGCTTAATTATAGTTTGAAGTTTCTGGGACATCTCTGTAATTGCTTGATTCTTCGCTTTCAATTGGGCAAACCTGTTTAGCTAAAGTTTGATAAGTCCTAGCTTCCTCTGTGGTACCTCAACCAGGTTTATTTCTTGCTCAGGAAGAGGATCCAGGCTTGTTCTTTTTTAGTGCTTCCAACTTTTCCCTCAATGTTGCATTTTTATCCTCTAAAAAGGAGTGCCCTTCATCGGTAGTAACAACAGCAGTTCCAGGGGCAGACTTCAAAAGCTTCATTTCATCCCTCAAGTTATTATTCTCCTCCTCTAGGAGTTTGGCAACAGTTCTAGTCTCTTTAACTTCAAATTTAAGCAAAGCTTCCTTTTTATTATAAGCAGAAATAAAATCATAAAAACCCCGAGCTGCACTTAAGCTTTGATACTTTTGCTCGTAGCTCCTGTGAAAAAGGGTGGTGGATTCTTTATGTTGTTATTAAAGTTATTCTATCATTTTATAGTAAGAAACATTATTTTCTACTGCCCGATCAACTAAGTACTTCAAATATTTATAAGCCTCTTTTGCCTGTTCTGATGCATCATCTCCGGGCAACTTGACGATTTCTTCTTCGGACAAGTCCGTATGGCCAGCCTTCAAAAAGGCATTTCACTTTTTTAGTAGCTCAGTATCATTAGAGGACAGTTGTTCCATCTTCGCTATAAACTAACAAGAAAAAATGGCCATCGATCAATAACAAGAATAAAATACATTTATGAGCAACACAGGACAAGCAATAAATGAGCAAAACATTATTTTATTAATAAAGGGCAAAGTCAAGTATAATCAATGTGAAGCAAAAGAGGTAAAAAGGAAAATGTTGAATAATTTTAAACCTTATACTTATCATTCTTAACCTTCCCATCTTGCTCGAAAGAAGGGGCTACAGGTTGAAGCTACTCAGTTGAAGGGAGAGAAGACTTAGTGACCTTAGGCTGGTCGACAGCAGAATCAACCATCAGAGATGACTCTCCAGAAGTAACCTTGCCTTCAACCTCATCTTACATAATTGGAGGAGGACCATGAGTATATCTCTACAAAAGTTCAGAGTTTTTAACGGTGTTTAACTCCTAGAGAAAAGCAACCCATCCATCTCTGAAATATTTTTGTTTTGCATACTCTATTTGAGCAGAGGCAGCAGAAATGGCTTTATTCCAGCCCTTAACCCAACCAGCACTGAAGGATTCCTTCACGGTAGACTTCCTCTTTATTTTCTCAACAGAAAGGTTCTCCCTCAGTTTTGTTGCAAGCTCCTCGGTGGTCTTTGCCATGCTTTCAGCTTCCTTTGCCCTGCGCTCAGCTTCAAGGATGTTATCATCAGATTTCTGTCGAGCATCTTTAGCAGCCTTAATTTTATACTCTTAAACTTTTTTATCAACCTCAAAGGCTTGTTGAGAATCAATCAATGACTTTTTCAATCCAACAAAGGCTTCCTCCACATCATCTGAAGAAGAAGCACGAATGGCATCATCCTTCTCCAGCATACTATTGAAATGCACCAAGCACTGTAAAAGAAGAAGATCAAGTCAGTATACGAAAAATGCAAGGGCAACAGAATAAAAAAGATGAAGTTTCTTACTGATGCAAGAATATGATCAGCCAGTTCAGGAACTTTTATTTTGGGCATCGCGGCATCAGCCTCTCTATGATCTGGAAGAGTTCAAGACTTGATCAACTTTCTTCCCAAACTAGGAGTAATATCTGCTGGAGCTTCAGTATCAGAAGAGATTAAGTCGACCAAGGTCTGTTAGTCGGCCTTAATCATTCATTTGACCTGCTTCTCTACAGTCCCTCTCATAAGTCTTTTCAAAGGTAACTCGTCACCTTTGGGGGCTGGGGGCTGGGGGCTCTTTTTTAGCCCCAGAATTCTTCTTTCTAGCATCGTCTTCAGATTTTTGGTTACCAGTAGTGGTGTCACCAAGAAGGTCAGGAAATCGACTTTTCTTCGTGATATCAGAGAGGGGAACATCCAAGTGAATAGCCACCTCACCACTAGGAGAAGTAGAAATAGGGTTTTGATCAGGGTCAATCACCAGAGTAGGGGAAGCTATAGGTCTGGCAATGAAGGAGGAAATGGTATTTCTATAGTGAAGTAAATAAAAGGCAGACCTAATGTGCTCCTCGTTAATCTATTGATTAAGTCCCCAAATAAACTTCAACTATTTTAAGTTTACTCCACTCTCTTTGGGGAACTTTCTCTTTCGGTCAACTGTAATCAAATTTATAAAGCAATAATCGGTGTGACATTTTATCAAAATAAACAGAGAAAAATTATTAAACACAGTACAACTTATCCCATTGCCAAAAAGTGGACATTAGGACCTTGATACTAAGCATTTCCATTCAAAGGAGCATGTTGCCAATTTTTTACAACTACCCCATTGTCAAAATAGGCTTTATTGGATTCGGGAAGGTTAACCACTAATGCTTTGTTGACTGCTCTGGTTTTCAAATAAAGAGTGGTATCACTAGTTACCCACTTATAAAAAAGCATTATTTTTAGAATCCCTAGATGGGTTCCATGTATTTGATTTAATCTATATACTCCATTTACTACCCTCAATGTTTTAGGAGCTACTCTAGCAGGTACAATGTCAAAGTACTAACAATACTCCAGACACAGTGGATTGGGAGGAAATGTGAACTGACACTCAGCAATAAAGATGGATGGGAACCAATTACCCTTAGCAAGAGAGAAAAAATCAGAAGGAAATATTGGATGTTCTAAGACAACCCAAGAAGTAATGTCAAAATTAGCCCTGAACTTATCAAGCAAATCAACAGAGTAAATCATGATGATGAAACAAACAAGAAGAAAAAAGAGTTCTTATAAAAGTTTAAGGATTCAACAAGAATGAAGGGGTGAAAAATGATCGCACGAAAAGTTCAAAGGATACAGTAGCAGAATCAGAAATGTGTACATGGAAGATGGTCGAAGTTTTATCGCCATTTTATAAGTTGCCTCGAAAATTAAGAAAATAATGATTAAGGGGAATGACGATTGAAATTACGACGACTAACAGGTGAAAAGACAAAAATACCCCAAAAGTGTTCGCCAAAATTTAAAATATTTACAAAATTGCCATTCACGCTCAAATTTGTCACTCAATTGGATAAATTTCACAAATATGGAAGGTCTATAACCAAGCTAATTCTAAGGCATAATGTTCCACACTTTTGTATTAACTTCAAGTATGAAACATTGTTGTCTTCTATTGATACCAAAATTCATCACCCTACATGGACCAATTATAAGCCAGCACGTGTCATCATATATGGAACAAGCCCAAGTCAGCATGATACATATCTTCAACCAGTAATGGAGCCCGACCAACAGGGGAGCCCGACCAACAGGGAAACCCGACCAACAACAGGAAGACCAACCAATCTGGCTAATGAAGCGCCAATAGTTTTATGTTTAATTCTCATTTTGTACTGATGTAAATGCCTAAACAATAAAGGCATTCCATCCATTCATATACAACCCTAGACGCCCCTCATGGGCTATAAATCATTATAACACCCTTATTGCAAGGGACGGAAAATTAATCATGGCAATCAGGCAATACATAACAGTGGATGTAGGCTTTTCCCTTTAAGCCGAACCACTTTAAAAATCTCACTTATCTTCTTTGTTTTACTTATTTATCTGTGATCAAATAATTAGGCCTAGTCTAGTTTTTTTGCATCAACGCCCACCTTGGGTTCTCAACTATATATTTGTGTTTTTCTCAATTAAAGATGAACTTGGTGGATTAGATCTTAAACCTGCCAATCCAACTAAATCAATATTTCATTCAAAGCATAGGTATCACATTAATATATGTATATGAATTCAATTATTACACAACTACAATATAGTCCTACTTTAAGTAAAATTATATGAAACTTGAGTAGTGATGGTGTAATGGTAACTATATGATTAAGTTACAAACATTCGATCATTGAAAACATTTCGTATAGTATGTTTAAATAAAACTACATATTCATAATTTTATGCTTCTCAGTATATATAATCATGGAACATGGAGTCAAAACACCCTTTGGAAGGAGGATACATGAATATTCTTTGAAGACATAACTATTATGGCGTCAAATTATTATCCTCTAGTATTAAACATTATAAAATCATAAATTTAAAAATACAGGTTTGCCCAAAACTAATAATATGAAAACATAAATGAATATACTTTCCAAAACAAGTAATGGTGAAATTTTGTAAGCTTCCCAGAGCAAGACATTGTAACACCCCATGTTTTAATTACTAAATTTTAGTAATTTGGTGATAAATAAATTTTTTGGAATTTTTGGGCAGTAAGAAATTAACTTGGTTTTATTAATAAAACTTTAATCAGGAATTAATTAGGATATTTAATAAAAGGTTATATGAATTTTATTTTAAGTATTAAATCAACACGTGCGTATTATATTTAGCAAGTTAATTAAGTTGGATTTTAAAGGATTTATATTGGGTGGATTTAATTTTGGGTTGTGTGCGTCGTTCAAACGACATGGCATGTCGTTCGAACGACAAGCGACGTCGTTCGTTCGAACGATAGGGGCAGTGGATTGATAGGAGTCATAATCTGACTTTAACTCTTAAACCCTTTATATACTAAACTGATAAGAGGATGGAGCTGGGACTTGGAAAAATACTTTCTCTCAAATTTTCTCCAGTAAGGTTCTCAAAGCATATTTTCCTCTCATCTTCAACCCTAGCCCCAACCTTTAACAAGTTTTGAAGATTCAATTGGCATTTTCTCAAGAGGAGTTCAACCTTCTACTCAGATTTTAATCCAACTGGTTTCAGGCATGAATATTCTATTCCTTTCCTGTAGTATTATGCATTTTAAGTGTTGCCTAAACCATAATCTCATGCTTTTTCTTAAAACCAATTAGAAATTAATTAGATAAAGTGATTCTATAACAATTGGGGTTGTTTTTACAAAATCTTTTAATATGAATAATTTTCATAATCCTTGGGTACGTAGGTAGCATGAGTGGATTTGGGGCTTTGTGGGTGTAGGTTGCAGGTAGAAAAACCTGGGTTCTGGAAATAAAAAGGAATTGGGGGCGTATAAATTATATAAATTGTGTAGAAATAATGATAGTTGAAAAATGACTTTTAATGATGGAAAATCAATGTTCTTAAATTGAAATGATATTTTGGGATTAATTTTGGTGATATTGAGATTTAATTGAAATTGGACTTTTATGCGTAGTTTTGCAAGATGATTATTGCTTATTGTGTGATTTATATATTGTCTTTGCGACGACGGGTTTTAGGGAATTTATGCTCTCCCTATAGTTTAGGATGCCCTCTAGGTATAGAACTAGTGGGTAGGCCTTTAGATGATTTACACCTTCTAAGTATGGGACTAGTGATGGTCGATCATCGCGAGTTTTATCATCTTGGGGGTGGGTTAATTTTCGATACATTACCATCATTGCACTAGCCTAGGCATGAGACTAGGAAGAGATTTAAGTTAGAAATTCATCCTATACATAGGGTAAGACATTTTGATAACTTGGGGACCCTTGGGCATGGGACTAAGGGGTATTTTGAGGATCTCACATCGATTAAAAGGGTGGAGTAATTTACAAATTGAGAAATTGAGAATTAATGCCTAAGATAAAAACGGGTATTAAAATATGTGGCGACATAATGTGTCGGGGACGATAGATTAAATAGGTCAGAGGACGATTTATGTTGTGTCGTGTGTTGAACCTTGTCATGTATCGGGGCCGACAGTTTAAACGGGTCAGAGGATGATTGACAAGGGGAAGTGTGACATTTTGGTGGATTACCACCCAGGGCGGGAGGACCACCATAATAAAAAGTGAGAATAATAAAAAAAAATTACTTAATTAAATGATAAAATTAACTCTGTGGGACTTGGGAATTTAAAATCATATTGGTGTGTTCTTTTGAAATGGGGATCTCTCGGGTAGTTAGTAATTTATATTTATCGCAATAAATTACTCATTTAATTTAAAATACTCTATCGTGATACTTATTGCGTTTAATGCTGTTGTCTGGGTTCACGGACCCTATTTGAGGGGAGTAATATGTATTCATGCTTGGGGCTTTGACCTCGTGCATTGACAAACATTTTTCACATTTAGTGTGGAGAATATCATTGGAGGTGAAGCTGAGGACTATTTCATTTTATTACCTTATTTTAGTTTAGATTTCCTTTCCAGCCATTTTTCACTTATGAGAGACCATTTGGGATTTTATTGGGCCTTTTTGGTTCCAAAGTTATAGGACGGTTTTAGTTGGATAATTCGCAGCTTTACTTTCAGTTTTAATAAAAATCATTATGTCAGATTGGATTTAAATTGAAGTTTTAGCATGTGATGGATCTTTGTCGTTCAGTTATTACTCTCTTGTGGTATGGATTATATTATTTATATTGTGGATTGAAATATTTATTGTCTCATATCTGTCTCATGCTAAGAATGTTATTTATTTAGTTGACTCTCTGTGAAATTAGGCGGCGGTGGCTGGCCACCCCGTCTATCGAATTTTGCGGGGTGTGACAAATGGTATTCAGAGCATGGTCTTAGATCTCATAGGTTATGAGTCTGTTTTAACTTCAGCATTGCATATCTTTGATTCCTTTGGTGATTTGTACTCTTATTTATTCCGAGTTTGATGTTGTTTTGTTCCTATATTTCAGATGGCGAACACAAGGAGAGCAGTAGGGGTGACAATTTTAGAAACAACACGAAAAAATGACACAAAATGACCCGAAATTGACACGATATGTCGTGTTCATGTCATGTTTTTTACACGAAGTCGTGTCATGTCGTGTTCGCATCTGAATAATGAGTCGTGTCGTGTCATGTTATCATTTTTTTAGGCGTGAAATACAAGAAATTTGGGTATTCGTGTCGTGTCGTGCCGTGTTCATGTTGACACACAAATTCATGTCGTGTCGTATTTATGTCAGAAAAAACCTTGTCGTGTCGTGTCGGGCCGAAACATGACCTATTGACCCGAATTGCCACCCCTAGAGAGCATGAAGTAGGAGAGAGGAGACCATTTCTGGCCCTGCGACTTAGGAGAGGCGGCGATAAATTATTTTAAAGGCAGAGGAGTTGGCGGCTATCTTCGTGAGTCCACAGCGACCAGTATGGAGATGGGGAGACAGAGAAGGAAGAATTTGCAGGGGAAGGAGTAGGGTACACCCGCTTCAGCCTGGGACAGGGTGAGGACTAGCTTTCTTAAGGGCAATCCTCACACCTTTGGAGGGGGATCTGACCCGACGGTTGCTCATCAATGGAGGAGAGACATGGAGTGGCATTTAAGGATGGTAGACTGCATAGACATGCAAAAGAAGATGTTGGAAACTTTTAAGCTGTCTGGAGATGCATTGAAATGGTGGGAGGGTGCCACCACATCATAGGAGAGAGATCAGTTGAGTTATGTAGATTTTCAGGTTAGGTTCAATAATAAGTATTTTCTATATGTTGTTCGGTGTATAAAGAAGAGGGAATTCATAGACTTGGAGCAGGGAGCGAAGTCGATTGTTGAGTATGAAAAGGAGTTCACTAATTTATCTATTTTTGTGCCGGAAGAAGTAGATACTGAGAGGAAAAAGATGGAGTGTTTTATTAAGGGATTATCGTGGTCGACTAGGCAAATGGTGTTAGGGAACCCGGCGTACACTACCTATGCTCAGGTGGTGGATTTCGCCATGTTTTTGTGGCAAGAGAAGGTAACTTATCAAAAGAAGTTGGGAAAGAGATAACATTCAAATGGACAGGGAAATGAGAGTAAGAGTCGCCATGAATAAGCATGGAAGAAACAAAGAACAAATTAGGAAACAACAAGGACAAGGAGAAGAGAAAATGAATACTAGACGTTATGGACCTTTTAAGGGTAAATGCTTTGTATGTGGGAAAGTAGGACATCCAGCGGTGAGGTGTGACAAGAGAGAGGGTAAACAAAACCAAGGGGTACATGCCCAACCAGGTTAAGTTATGCAAGGGCAATAAGGACAAGGAGCGCAGGGGAAGCTTGGACTGAGGCCTCGAGTCTTAGTAGCAGTGAATGTTTAGTGAGTGCTAGCAGCACCGACAACGATAGGTGCTCAGGGAAAGCCAACAGCACCGGAAATATCAGGAGATCAGTGAGTGACCGCAACACCAAACCAATTAGGGTATGACTTCAGTCAGAGCAGGATAGAATACGTGGCTAATGGAGTGTGGGTACGTAATCTCTATATTTTTATACACTTATGAGTTTAGGTATATATACATTATTTTGTGAAGAAATATTTTCGTACGAGTAGATTTAGGTGTATGGGTGCCCGATTATAGCACTCTACTAGTTGCGCATTTAAAATAAGGCGACTAATTCGACTAATTTATTCTCAAAATTCTACTAGTTGCGATTATAGCACTCTACTAACTGCATAGGATTTCAGAGATTATCGTTGGAGGTGCAGCTGAGGAATATTTCATTTTATTACCTTATTTTAGTTTAGATTTCCTTTCCAGTCATTTTTCACTTATGAGACATCATTTGGGATTTATTGGTCCTTTTTGGTTCCAAAATTGTAGGATGATTTTAGTTGGATTATTCGGAGCTTTACTTTCATATTTAATAAAAATCATTAGTGGAGATTGGATTTAAATTGAAGTTTTAGCATGTGATGGATCTTTATCATTTAGTTATTACTCTCTTGTGGGATGGATTATATTATTTATCTTGTGGATTGAAATATTTATTGTCTCATATCTGTCTCATGCTAAGAATGGTATTTATTTAGTTCACGCCTGGTGAAATTCGGCAGTAGTGGCTGGCCACCCCGTCTGTCGGATTTTGCGGGATGTGACAGACATGCCAATTTCTTTACATCAAAATAAATATGTCCTATAAGCTCATCTAAAGTGCAGTCATCTTTCAGGAATTTTCATAATTTTTCTATACAATAACTTTCTATAATTTTTAATCTATTTTCAATAAACATATTGAATAATACTCAGTTAAAGTTTCATAATTTATAGAGTTCATATGTCATGTCAAACTGTCCATCAAACTTAGGTTATATGCAAATAACAACTATGTACCAACCTACAAACATTACCTAAGTGTAACTATAGGGAGTTTAATTCTAATTTCTAGATATGATTTGTATACATGAGTTTAGTTTCATCTAAAAAAGGAATGACTCAATTATGTAAATTATAAAAGACATATATATATATATACAGAGAGAGAGAGAGAGAGAGAGAGAGAGAGAGAGAGAGAGAGAGAGGAGAGAGGTTTGAATACAAGGGAGTTCTAGAGAAAGCAATATGACTTACACCTACAACTTGCCTCAAGTATGAATCCATACATATGAAAATGCACCACTTAAGTCGTTTAATACAAGATTAAACTATCTAAATGGCTCCGAAGACTTCGTCGGAGAAACTCTTTAATCAAAACAAATTTCTTAACACAAGATGTGTAAAATAGTATGTACCAGTTATTTAAGATATAGAATTAACCAGTTTTTGAAAACCAAAAACTTAAAATGAATTTAATGACCGGGCGGAAAAAGTGTGTTCGTGTGAGGACACAGTCGTCATGTGTTTCGCCGTCTCGATACAAAAGAAAACCTAAGCTACAACTACACTTGACAAGCAAGCACAGCGGTAAGTCGGGTGTCGTGAGAAATCCACAGGGAGTGATTAAATTTTAGATGTTAATTGTTTTAATTACATCAGGAATAAAAATGGTGTAAAAGAAATAAGAAAAGGTGATGGGTGGTTGTCGTGAACAAAAGAAAAAGAGAAGTTACGCTAAATTAAAGGAAAGCGAGGATCGGGATCGCATTCTACCAAACGGATTGAAACAACTACTAATCAAGATTCCGGCTTGAAAGAAATTTAATCGAGCATTTACAATTAAGCATAAACATCACACAAGAAGGAATTTAACCCAAAGTTGCGAGATTAAACATTTAACTGAAAATGGTCACACGCGGATTAAATTCAGATTGTCACTATAAACACTAAAGTTGCATGACAAATAAAGTTAAACGCATAACAATCCAACTTTAATACACGCGGTTTCAATTAAACGCAATTTTACACAAAACCTAATTTTTGAGGTCCAAACCCGAAAATGGCGAAAACGCAATCCTGACCCTATTTATCTAAGGGTAATACATGAATAAACTAATTAAACTAATTAAGCAAGAAATAAATTTATCTAGGCAAGAAAGTAAAGAAAGCAAGTAAATGAAAGCATGGGTATTAAGGAAAACAACTAAATTAATGTAATCAAAACTAATGTACAACTTACAAAACAAAGAGTACAAGAGAGGAGTAGGATTTAGCTCCCAACTACAAACCCTAAAATCTAAGACAAAATGGAGATATCTCTTCAAAATGAAGAGAAAGAGTATTTATACAAAATCAATCCCATGGCAAACTTGTAAGTAAAAGGGGAGAAAAACAAATATCAGCAGGGCCGAATCGATTCGGCAATGGGCCGAATCGATTCGGTTGGAGAATATCTCGAGGCTGCCAGAGGGGCAAATCGATTCGGGTGAAAACCGAATCGATTCGGCATGGTGGGCGAATCGATTCGGCTGAAATCCGAATCGATTCGAAAACAGGGGAACTGGCACTGGTCTCCAACCGAATCGATTCGCAAAAGGGGCGAATCGATTCGGACCTACAGGTCTTGAATCTTTCCTCTGTTTTTGGTTGAGATGAAATTATCTTCCGCTCAAAATCCCGTAACTTCTTCGTTCGGACTCGGAATCGCACACCGTTTGCGGCCACGCGAAGCTTGTTCAGAGGGCTTCAACTTCCGTGAAGACATTGGGCCAGTTGCCCAAATTGTGAAATGACAAAATTGCCCTTGCGCGTGCGATTGTGTACGGAACTTCGCCGGAATGCATCCAAACTTCATACTAAGCATCCAAATACCTACAAAAGCTCAATTAATCCCTGCAAAACATGTTAACATAGAAATCCAAGGTTGTCTGGTTAACGAGCATAAATATAGGGATTAAGATACCCGATGGGGTTAATAACGCGTAGGTTAACGGGTGAAATACGCAATATTTGCGTCGTATCACACCCCCTAACTTACGCATTGCTAATCCCTAGCAATGAAATAGGAAACAACAAGAACTACAAGAAAACCAAAAGCAGGATACAAGTACAAAATGGTATGAAAAAGTAATAAAAAGATAAGGCCACTTTCGCGGGCGAACGATTGCATTTAGCATATGCAATAAGCCGTTAAACCCCTAGGTTACCCTAGTGGACGAGTGTCGTCTCGTGAGGGTTTTCAGGGATGAAACCCACAAACATCATATTGTTTCCTCAAAAGATGCCCAACCCAACATGCGACAAACTCAACAATAACGAAAAAGATTTCAAACATGTTATTAGCATATTGAACGAATTCAAGCTAAAGTTCGTTGTTATTAACAAGTTGAATGCACCTCATAGAATTGAAACTTTAAAAGTGGGAGGGGGGAAAGCACATGCATAGTGTGATTTGGTGAAAAACTTATATAAATCGGATACTAATCAAAGCAAGCATACATTCAATCCTCACGGGCATTACGCTCAACAAATGAATTCACTCAGAATGGGAGGTAATACACGGGACATGCGGGCATAAAGAGTAAATGTAAATGGAAACTAGGCCGCACACATGTCACAAATGAGGAACGCTATATATAAAATAAAAAACTGTAATCTCAATGAAAGATACCACTCATTAAAGGAGTCGAAACGTATTTTCACAGATTATCAAAACTATTATTACTTTTAAATTAAATTCACCCTAAGATCACATAGGACTTTATAGGGTTGTAATGTAGGTTTGGGGTTAAGGTACGAAATGAAAGGTATATGTACGGATTCAAAGTGTTCGGAGATGAAAACTTGGAATAATGGGAAGGATGCGGGCAATATCAAAAATGGAAAGTAACTTCCAAACAAGCATTAGATATAACAATTGGAGAGTAATCAAAGCTTATTGAACTATATAAACAACATATACAACTTTCTCTTTTCTTTTTCTTTTCCTTTCTTCTTTTTCTCATTTTTTTCTTTTGTTTTCTTTTGCTTTTTGCTTTCTCTTTTTCTTCACTTTTTTTTCACTACTTTCTTTTCTTTGCATCACTCTTATCAAACTCTCATATGCCTAAATTGCAACCGACATACAACAACATCCAATCCCAAGTAACATTCCAAACAAAGGTATGTAAGGTGTATGTATGGCTTAAAACTCCAATTTGGAGTTAGTTATGGGATTTTGGGTAATGAAACAAAAGGCTAGTATTTAGGCTCAAAGGGGTTGACTAGGGAAACATATATGGTGAGGTCAAGGCTAATATGGGTGATATAACAAAGATGGCATATGATCATTTCATAAAGTTTACGCAATTCTCAAGTCAAAACAATATATGAAAATCATGATCAAGTAACACATTTCAAGCATGAACTCAATTAATGAACGGTCAAATGAAAGATTAGAGAGATTACCAATGAATTCAACGTTTTCAAAGAGGAAAGAATAGTGTATAACACTCACAAACAATGAAAGGTACAAAGCTTACTCGGTGTAAGTATATACAATGCAACAAAAGATTACCGAGTTATAAAAATCTTAAACCAAATCAATATAACAAGGAAAGTGCATATGCTCATGGGATAAAGTTTAATTCATGAAGTTATTCACAATATCAATGATTTGAGGACTAAAGTCCAATAACTTCTAAAATCGAGAACATGCATCATTGAGTTGTCTATTGGATCGGGCAATTATTGAAATTTATCACTGGAAACAAGGCAAAATGCCCAACAAAGGAGAAAAAAGAAAGAAAATATTTTTGAAAATTTTTAATTTTTAATAAAAAGCATGCTTAGTAACTAAATGTGAGCAAATCCATGGACAAAACAAAGAAATGGATAAAATATCCTACACCCCCTAACTTAAATGTTGCATTGTCCTCAATGCGCATTAAGAACACAACACAAAGAGAGGAAAGAACGATATTACCCAAAATTGGAGCGATCTCCATAAGCGCGAGTCCAAAGGAATCTACAAAACAAGTTAGTACCGAGCATAGCAAAAACAAATAACAAAAAGTTAACTAATTACACTAGACTAAATTAAAAGGAAAGAAAAATAGGAAAGAAAAAAAATTAAAAAGCTAACTATTTACAACCTACTATTTAGGCTTCACACTAACTATACACTAGAAGTCTAAATAGTTGAGGGTCCACCCAAAAAGGGATTTGACTTTGAAAGATCAATGGTGGACCCTCCAAAGCGAACATGCCTCCCGAAAAATAAGAATTCCATTTGAACAACGGAAGGCATGTGGGTGTTGAAAAAAGTGAACCATCGCCAATTTGAAATTTTGGGCGGACGATGGGAGATTTGGATAACAAGGGGGAAAGGTACACTTGAGGTCCAAGAAAAATTGACTCATCTCCCAAAGATTTTTCAAATGGAATGGGAGATGGTGCACATGTCGGGATAACATCCATCGAAAACAATTCCGACAAGGAGTCCTCATCGACAAAAAGTGTCGAAGTTTTAAAAGTTTCTACCGACTCATAGGAATCAACCGGTAATTCTAATGGTTCAATGATGGAAAACGTATATGGTAATGAAATAAATTCAATCTCCATCAATATATCGTTGGAAGGAGATTGAATTTCGGGGGAGAGAGATTCACATTCGATGAGAAAGTCTTTGAAAAATTGAGGTGAAACACAAGTTTCCACCTCCTCGTTGTTTTGTGCATAAGAATTCATCTCGTCGCAAAGCGCTCCAAGTCTCATTCCAGCACCATTTAGGCTTTCCAAACCTTGGGAGTAAAGAAGAAAAGTTTCTTCCAAAGTAGGCTTCCTCGGCTCTAGATCTTCGGACTCCTCATTTGGTAAAATCTCATCTTCTAAATCATCGGAATAAAAATCGTCATTGGTTTCAAAATATGAATCCAATTCAAACTCCCAATAACGATTTTCATTGCGATAAATGTTTTCAAGTCTTTAATTTTCAAGAAAATCTTGAAAATGAAAAACTTGAAAACTATCCCCAAAGTATGAATCATTAGAATAACCGTAATAACTATAATAGTAGGACATGATTACCTCGTTGTTTGTAGATGGAGAATCCGATCAAGAAAGTGAGCAACCGCGAATCAAAGTTTCTTAGCGCTCAAATATGCTATCCTGCAAAAAAGGTTAAAATAAAGAATACAAATACAAAAGGAAAAATACTACGAAATAATAAAATAATTACTATCTAAAACACACTCCCCGGCAACGGCGCCATTTTGTACTTGTATCCTGCTTTTGGTTTTCTTGTAGTTCTTGTTGTTTCCTATTTCATTGCTAGGGACTAGCAATGCGTAAGTTAGGGGGTGTGATACGACGCAAATATTGCGTATTTCACCCGTTAACCTACGTATTATTAGCCCCCTCGGGTATCTTAATCCCTATATTTATGCTCGTTAACGAGGCAACCTCGGATTTCTATGTTAACATGTTTTGCAAGGGTTAATTGAGCTTTTGTAGGTATTTGGATGCTTAGTATGAATTTTGGATGCATTCCGGCGAAGTTCCGTCCACAATCGCACGCGCAAGGGCAATTTTGTCATTCCACAAATTGGGCAACTGGCCTAATGTCTTTACAGAAGTTGAATCCCTATGAACAAGATTCGCGTGGCCGCAAACGGTGCGTAATTCCGAGTCCAAACGAAGAAGTTGCGGGCTTTTGAGCGGAAGATAATTTCATCTCAACCAAAAACAGAGGAAAGAATCAAGACCTGTAGGTCCGAATCGATTCGCCCCTTTTGCGAATCGATTCAGTTGGAGACCAGTGCCAGTTCCCATGTTTTCAAATCAATTCGGATTTCAGCCGAATCGATTCGCCCACCATGCCGAATCGATTCGGTTTTCACTCGAATCGATTCGCCCCTCTGGCAGCCTCGAGATATTCTCCAACCGAATCGATTCGGCCCATTGCCGAATCGATTCGGCCCTGCTGATATTTGTTTTTATCCCCTTTTATTTACAAGTTTTCCATGGGATTGATTTTGTATAAATACTCTTTCTCTTCATTTTGAAGAGATATCTCCATTTTGTCTTAGATTTTAGGGTTTGTAGTTGGGAGCTAAATCCTACTCCTCTCTTGTACTCTTTATTTTGTAAGTTGTACATTAGTTTTGATTACATTAATTTAGTTGTTTTCCTTAATACCCATGCTTTCATTTACTTGCTTTCTTTACTTTCTTACCTAGATAAATTTATTTCTTGCTTAATTAGTTTAATTAGTTTATTCATGTATTACCCTTAGATAAATAGGGTCGGGATTGCGTTTCCGCCATTTTCGGGTTTGGACCTCAAAAATTAGGTTTTGTGTAAAATTGCGTTTAATTGAAACCGCGTGTATTAAAGTTGGATTGTTATGCGTTTAACTTTATTTGTCACGCAACTTTAGTGTTTATAGCGAAAATCCGAATTTAATCCGCGTGTGACCATTTTCAGTTAAATGTTTAATCTCGCAACTTTGGGTTAAATTCCTTCTTGTGTGATGTTTATGCTTAATTATAAATGCTCGATTAAACTGCTTTCAAGCCGGAATCTTGATTAGTAGTTATTTCGATCCGTTTGGTAGAATGCGATCCCGATCCTCGCTTTCCTTTAATTTAGCGTAACTTCTCTTTTTCTTTTGTTCACGACAACCACCCATCACCTTTTCTTATTTCTTTTATGCCATTTTTATTCCTCAAGTAATTAAAACAATTAACATCTAAAATTTAATCACTCCCTGTGGATTTCTCACGACACCCGACTTACCGTTGTGCTTGCTTGTCAAGTGTGATTGTAGCTGAGGTTTTCTTTTGTATCGCGACGGCGAAAAACACGACGACTGTGTCCTCACACGAACACACTTTTTCTGCTCAGTCTAACTTAAATGTTGCATTGTCCTCAATGCGCATTAAGAACACAAAATAAAGAGAGGAAAGAACGATATTACCCAAAATTGGAGCGATCTCCATAAGCGCGAGTCCAAAGGAATCTACAAAATAAGTTAGTACCGAGCATAGCAAAAACAAATAACAAAAAGTTAACTAATTACACTAGACTAAATTAAAAGGAAAGAAAAATAGGAAAGAAAGAAAATTAAAAAGCTAACTATTTACAACCTACTATTTAGGCTTCACACTAACTATACACTAGAAGTCTAAATAGTTGAGGGTCCACCCAAAAAGGGATTTGACTTTGAAAGATCAATGGTGGACCCTCCAAAGCGAACATGCCTCCCGAAAAATAAGAATTCCGTTTGAACAACGGAAGGCATGTGGGTGCTGAAAAAAGTGAACCATCGCCAATTTGAAATTTTGGGCGGACGATGGGGGATTTGGATAACAAGGGGGAAAGGTACACTTGATGTCCAAGAAAAATTGACTCATCTCCCAAAGATTTTTCAAATGGAATGGGAGATGGTGCACACGTCGGGATAACATCCATCGAAAACAATTCTGGCAAGGAGTCCTCATCGGCAAAAAGTGTCGAAGTTTTAAAAGTTTCTACCGACTCATAGGAATCAACCGGTAATTCTAATGGTTCAATGATGGAAAACGTATATGGTAATGAAATAAATTCAATCTCCATCAATATATCGTTGGAAGGAGATTGAATTTCGGGGGAGAGAGATTCACATTCGATGAGAAAGTCTTTGAAAAATTGAGGTGAAACACAAGTTTCCACCTCCTCGTTGTTTTGTGCATAAGAATTCATCTCGTCGCAAAGTGCTCCAAGTCTCATTCCAGCACCATTTAGGCTTTCCAAACCTTGGGAGTAAAGAAGAAAAGTTTCTTCCAAAGTAGGCTACCTCAGCTCTAGATCTTCGGACTCCTCATTTGGTAAAATCTCATCTTCTAAATCATCGGAATAAAAATCGTCATTGGTTTCAAAATATGAATCCAACTTAAACTCCCAATAACGATTTTCATTGCGATAAATGTTTTCAAGTCTTTAATTTTCAAGAAAATCTTGAAAATGAAAAACTTGAAAACTATCCCCAAAGTATGAATCATTAGAATAACCGTAATAACTATAATAGTAGGACATGATTTCCTCGTTGTTTGTAAATGGAGAATCCGAGCAAGAAAGTGAGCAACCGCGAATCAAAGTTTCTTAGCGTTCAAATATGCTATCCTGCAAAAAAGGTTAAAATAAAGAATACAAATACAAAAGGAAAAATACTACGAAATAATAAAACAATTACTATCTAAAACACACTCCCCGGAAACGGCGCCATTTTGTGACCGGGCGGAAAAAGTGTGTTCATGTGAGGACACAGTCGTCGTGTGTTTCGCCGCCGCGATACAAAAGAAAACCTAAGCTACAACCACACATGACAAGCAAGTACAGCGGTAAGTCGGGTGTCGTGAGAAATCCACAGGGAGTGATTAAATTTTAGATGTTAATTGTTTTAATTACTTCAGGAATAAAAATGGTGTAAAAGAAATAAGAAAAGGTGATGGGTGGTTGTCGTGAACAAAAGAAAAAGAGAAGTTACGATAAATTAAAGGAAAGCGAGGATCGGGATCGCATTCTACCAAACGGATCGAAACAACTACTAATCAAAATTCCGGCTTGAAAGAAATTTAATCAAGCATTTACAATTAAGCATAAACATCACACAAGAAGGAATTTAATCCAAAGTTGCGAGATTAAACATTTAACTGAAAATGGTCACACGCGAATTAAATTTGGATTGTCGCTATAAACACTAAAGTTGCGTGAGAAATAAAGTTAAACGCATAACAATCCAACTTTAATACACGCGATTTCAATTAAACGCAATTTTACACAAAACCTAATTTTTGAGGTCCAAACCCGAAAATGGCGGAAACGCAATCCCGACCCTATTTATCTAAGGGTAATACATGAATAAACTAATTAAACTAATTAAGCAAGAAATAAATTTATCTAGGCAAGAAAGTAAAGAAAGCAAGTAAATGAATGCATGGGTATTAAGGAAAACAACTAAATTAATGTAATCAAAACTAATGTACAACTTACAAAACAAAGAGTACAAGAGAGGAGTAGGATTTAGCTCCCAACTACAAACCCTAAAATCTAAGACAAAATGGAGATATCTCTTCAAAATGAAGAGAAAGAGTATTTATACAAAATCAATCCCATGGAAAACTTGTAAATAAAAGGGGAGAAAAACAAATATCAACAGGGCCGAATCGATTCGGCAATGGGCCGAATCGATTCGGTTGGAGAATATCTAGAGGCTGCTAAAGGGGCGAATCGATTCGGGTGAAAACCGAATCGATTCGGCATGGTGGGCTAATCGATTCGGCTGAAATCCGAATCGATTCGAAAATAGGGGAATTGGCACTGGTCTCCAACCGAATCGATTCGCAAAAGGGGCGAATCGATTCGGACCTACAGGTCTTGAATCTTTCCTCTGTTTTTGGTTGAGATGAAATTATCTTCCGCTCAAAAGCCCGTAACTTCTTCGTTCGGACTCGGAATCGCGCACCGTTTGTGGCCACGCGAAGCTTGTTCAGAGAGCTTCAACTTTCGTGAAGACATTGGGCCAGTTGCCCAAATTTTGAAATGACAAAATTGCCCTTGCGCGTGCGATTGTGTACGGAACTTCGCCGGAATGCATCCAAACTTCATACTAAGCATCCAAATACCTACAAAAGCTCAATTAACCCCTGCAAAACATGTTAACATAGAAATCCGAGGTTGTCTGGTTAACGAGCATAAATATAGGGATTAAGATACCCGAGGGGGCTAATAACGCATAGGTTAACGGGTGAAATACACAATATTTGCGTCGTATCATTTAACTAACACAACCTTAAGAAAGGGATGAGAATAAAAGGAAGCATGCAAGATCAATTTTAACGTGGTAAAACCCCACCCAATTGGGGAAACATCCACGGTGACCTCTAGGTGACAAAATTAAATATCCACCAAATTAGAGTAACAAGTTACAAGTTGTATAACACCCAAGACAAACAATCAAACCTAATCTAAGTTCAGAAATTATACCAACTCCTCTGGCATTTTCTGACTTCTCCCAAGGTTCTGATGTTGTTGATGTTCTCCCAGCTTTGTAACTCCACTCCTTTTAGCTTTACGTCGACTCTAAAGTCCAATATCTCAATACTAACGCTTTTCAGTATAGTAGTATAAAGGTGTACGTGGTGATGTGCTCTAAATCACATGCATGCAACTCACACACACTTAATTGTAGACAGTATGAGTATCAAATTACAAACATATCAGTTAATGTGCAAAGATTTACAAAATCAATTTAGTCAAAATTATCAGACTTTGGATATTTAAAATAACCGCTGGTCAAGAGAGGAATCTTACTATATGAACTAGCCAAGATCCTATGCACTTTCCTTATTTGAAAATATGTACTTATCTCACAAAGCGTGAAATATTTGAAAGTGAAATCCCCAATCAAGATCTCAACTAGATCTAAGTCTGAATATTTGAGTAAACTGAAATAAAAAAAGGTTTTGTTGGTTTAGGGTTTGAAAACAACATATCAGTTTGAAAATAACCAAGGGAAACAAGATTTCTCGAAAGAAGAAATCAAAACAAAGATCTATCTAAGTGAAATGTATCACAGAGACGAAATCTCAGGATTCTATGAAAAGAAACTGAGATTCAACCACCGTGATTAAGTTGGAAGAGAGATAATGGACATAAGAGGATAATCTTCACAAATCTCGAGCTGATTTACTCTCAGAAAAGGGTTTTCTGGTGAGATTTGAATTGACGTAGGTTTAGGGTTTCAATTCTCTCGCTAACTCCCCCTCTCTCACTAACTCTTATTTTCTCTCTGGTTTGGATGAAGGCCAAAAGTTCCAAATGGCTGAGGCTTAGATTATATATATAGAGGGAGAGGAAGGATCGAGAACTCATAGTCAATCCTACGATTGGGATTAATCCTAGCCATTTGACTATTGATCTAATGGCTTGTAAAATGTGGTAGAAATAGGAAGCATTGATTGGTCAAGATGGTTTCACTTGGATTAAATCTAAACACATACGAATCATCGATAAATTTGATCCAAGGGTTCTCAAGGAAACACAAGTCTGTGAGTGTAAAGAAACATAAAATCCACCAACGAGATAGCAGCACGTGTTGGCATAATTAGGGTTGTGTTTCGGTCGGATCGGATCGAAAAATGCCTCTTCGAAAAAAAAATTGATTTTTTCGGAAATAAAATAACTATTCCGATTTCCGATTCGATTTTTTCGGAAAATTAAAAAAAATCGAATTCGGAAAAATCGGAAAATCGGCAAAAATCGGAAAAAATCGAAAATTCACAAATTATATTAAAAATCCAGAAATTTCGGAAATTCCAAAATTTTAAAAAAATAAATTATGGATTTTCGAGTACTCGAAATTCTCATTTTAAAGAAACAAAGAAAATGGCTTAATCCAACATGTGAATACATGAGGATTTGGCCCATTGTTTCATTTGTGTAGAAGTTAGGAGGATACTCTCCTTTTATAGATCATATTTTGGAGCCCTCTCCCTCACCCAACCGATGTGGGATATGGGAAACTTTCAAAAAATCAGAAAAGAAATCGGAAAAATCGGAAATCGGAAAATAATTCTGAAAAAATAAAAAATAATTTGGAAAAAATTTAGAAAAATCGAATCGGCATAGTTTCGGAAAAATCGGATCGAAAAAATCAAAAAATTGGAAATTCAGAATTATTTCCGATTTCCTATCCGATTTTTTTTTGGCAAAAATCGGAAATCGGCAAACTAAAATTTCATTCCAAATTCGGAAAAAATCGAATCGGAAATCGGAAAAATCGAAAAGTTCGAAAAAAACACAGCCCTAGGCATAATACATGCTATAAAATGCGTATGCAAAAATAATTAAATTCACACCCTGAAGTCCCAAGCTAATTTTAAGCCCTAAAAAGAAATTGCAAAAATTGTACAACAGCCCCAAACTTTTATATATAACCAATTTTAATTTCTAAAAAATCGTTTTAAAAAATCTTAAAAAATATTTAACACATCCCAAAAATAGTAAAATATTAATTTAAGGGATTTAACTCACACACAACTATATAGAGCATGAAATAATGTATGTATGCAGTCCTAGTGTGTGGTGTTGGTGTAGCACCTTTAGGAAGCTATAGAGGAATCAAGTGTAAAGTCTGAGGTTCTTTGGTAAAGAAGGATGGGACACTAATTTTGTCACTATTTACAAATTAGATGAGCACCTATATAATATAGACTCAAGTAAGTCAAAGATATAGGGTGCTTCAACATATACAAAGGAAGATGAAATTATATCTAAAAAATTGATGATTTATACAAATTCAATAAGTATAATTCAATAATAAAACAAGATTAACATAAAAATATACCTTGGTAACAGTTATAAATTTATTTGAATTTTTTAAGCTTTTCTTATCACACTTTCCTCCTTATGCTTCTCCTTTCGCTCTCACCAAGCCAAAATCTCTCCAAACAGAAATAAGGGTTCAAAATGATGAAAAAGGAGGTGATATTTAGGATCATAAGTCCTCCAAGGCTTCTGCCCTCTTCAGCCAATCAACATAAAACATTTGGTGTACTAAAAGAAAAAATGTATCTTGAAAGGATGGACACCTTTGCCCTCAGTTTGTAAATTCACTATAACTTCTTACTCGGACACCAGTTTCACACTGTGTTTATTACGTTACAAACCTAACTTATATATATAAAACTACACAGTTTTTTCCACGACCAAATTCGCATATCCTATAGGTCAAAACTAGTATTTAACACGAAAATTCCTATCGGAACTTTAGAATTTCATCGCTTGTAACTAACTGGAAATTTCATGATTCTTGAGGGTACAAATGGACTAAAATAAGATAACTTAATATATATATATAAAACATTATAAAAAATAATAAAATAATTATTCAAATAAAAGTTGTCATGACTATATTCATGTTGTCACAACTCTCCCTCCTTAGAAAATTTCGTCCGTTAAATTTATTTTTAATGTAACTTACCAAACAAATAGGAATAGTGTTTCCTCGTGCTTTATTCACTTTCCTATGTTGATTTTTCAATTACATGGCTGCTCCACAACACTTAAACTAAGGGAATAACTTTGTTCCTTAACTTTGTACCATGATTCTTCTTTAATTCAACAGGTTAAGTTTTAAACTGATGCGATGGATCCATGAAATACTTATGAATCATTGATACATGAAACATATCGTGTAAATGAGACGAATTTGAGGTAAATCCAATATATATTATATTATCCCAACTCTTTCCAACACTTCATATGGCCCAACGTATCTTGGACTTAGCTACCCCTTCTTCCCAAATCTCATTAAGCCTGTGAAATGTGTAGGAATATAAAATATGCTTATTGAAATTCCAATAGGGTCTTTATTTTTTTCCCCACAATCTTTATTCCTGCTTTACGCTATTTTTATTCATTACCAAATCATTTTTATCTTTTCATTTGTCATATTTATCAATTCTGGACCTAAAATTTTTCTTTCACCCACTTCATCCCAATATAAAGATGTTCTACATATCTTCCCATACAAATTTTCAGAAGGAACCATATCGATTTTTGACTGATAAATGTTGATATAAGATAATTCCATCAATTGAAAATGATCATCCCAACTACCTTTAAAATTGAGTACATAAGATCATAATATGTTTTCTAATATTTAAATCATGTTTTATGATTGTTCGTCAATTTATGGATTAAATGATTTCCTAAACTTCAAACTGGTGCCCATGGCATTCTATATACGAGGCCAAAATTTAGATGTGAATGTGGGATCTCTATTTGATACAACTGACCTAGGTTCCCTCTGTAAACGTATAATCTTATCAACGTACATATGTACTTACTTATCAACAGTCTAGGTAGGCTTAACTGGAAGAAAATGAGTAATTGGTCTACAATAAACTAAATAGAATCGTGTCCCTTTTGTGATTGTCGTAATCATATTACAAAATTCATTATAATATGTTCCTACTTCCACTTAGGAATAGACAATGGTTGCGATAATCCTATAAGCTTTTGATGTTCCACTTCACCTACTAGCATACTAAACACTTAAGTACAAATTCTACAATCTCATATTTCATATTATTCCACTAGTAATACTCTATCAAATCTCAGTACATTTTGGTACCTCTGGGATGCATATAATGGGATCATTTGGTACACAAATTCTATTTTTATAAAACAACGATTCATCATTCTTAATCTCAAAGTCACTCTCTTTACGATATTAACCTCACACTTCTTCTTCTTCTGAATGCATCATTAACCTATAATTTTTTAGTACGCTCTACCAATAAGGGTCTCATTGTAACATGTGCCAATAATTCTCCCACTTTTAATAACTTTAATTCAATCCCCATCGATGTTAAGTCATGAATATTGCTAACACTTGCATATTATATGCAACCAAGAATTCCCAATGATTCTTTACTCAGAGTGTCTGCTGCTACATTAACCTTCCCAGGATAATGATAGATGGTAGAGTCATAGTCTTTAATTAACCGCATCCAACGCCTTTATCTCAAATTTAGTTCTTTTTTTGTAAAAAAATATTTCAAACTTATCATCCCCAAATATCTTATAAGTATCCACATAAAATTTATGTCACCACAACTTCAAAGAAAAAATTATGGAAGATAGCTTCAAATCACGTGTAAGGTAATTTCATTCATGTATATTCAATTGTCTAGAAGAATATGTGACTAATTTCCCATTTTACATAAGAACACATCCTAACCCTTGATGTGAAATGTCTATATAGATAACAAAAGTCGCATTCCCACAAGGAATAGTAAGTATAAGAGATGAAACTAATTGACTTATTAATTCTTTAAAACTCCTCTCGCACTCTTCATTCCACACAAATTTCACTTCTTTATGATTAAACTTTGGAAATAGTAAAGCTAACTCCTTAATAAATCTACGATAGTATCCCGCCAATCCTAGAAAACACCTAACTTATGACATATTTTTAAGACTCTTCCATTCAACAATGGCATCAAATTTATTTGGATCAACATATATCCTATCTCCTGAGACAATATGCCCTAAGAACACAATTTTATTTAACCAAAAATACACTTGGTAAACCTAAAAAATAATTTTCTCCCTCTTAAAATTTATAATATAAATATCAAATACTTTTGATGCTCCTACATAGTAAGTGGGTAAATCAACACATCATTTATGAACACAATCACAAATGAATCAATGAAAAGGTGGAATACCCAGTTCATAAGATCCATAAAAACTGTTCGAGCATTAGTTAATCCAAATGGAATCACAAAAAACTCATAGTGACCATATCGAGTCCCAAAATTATTTTGGAAATATCATTATTTTTTCTTTCAACTGGTGATAACCCGATCTGAAATCAATATTTGAAAGCACTGTGGCACCTTATAATTAATCAAACAAATCATCAATATGTGGTAGTGGATACTTGTTTCAAACGGTCACCTTATTCAACTACCAAAAATTATTACACAATCGCATTGTTCCCTATTTTTTTCACGAATAACATTGGGGCTACTAATGGACTAACTCTAGGCCGAATAAAATCTCTACTTATCAAATCTTGTAATTTCACTTTCAAATATTTTAAATCTATTGGTGCCATTTTGCATTCAGTAATGGAATTTGGACCAGTGCCTGTAACTAATTCAATGGAAAACTCGACTTTTATATCAGGTGGAAATCTTGAAAATACATCAAAAAATTCTCTAACCACTAGTATATTTCAATTATAATTGTCTTTTTTCTAGTATCAACCACATAGTCTAAATACCACATACAACCTTCACGTAAAAATTTGTTGGTCTTAATTTATGATATAAGATAATTAGGAGAAACATTCCTTTCTCTTGTAAATTAGAACTCGAATCCACTAGGCGGATGGAATGTAACTTCCTTTTGAAAATAGTCAATAGAAGAATTATATGATGATAAGCAATACATCCCCAGTATAATATCAAAATACCAAATGGAAAACGGTGTCAAATCACATGTAAATCTCGTTCACTCATTTAAAAGACGCCATCTTTATAGAGATGCTCAACCAGAATCACACTTTCCATAGGGGTGGAATTATATAAAGAACAGTTTAAAAATGGACATGGGGAGATCCCGTTATCTTTGTAAAGAAGAGGGATGGCTCACTATGGTTTTGAATTTACTACCATGAGTTGAACAAGGTGATGGTGAAGAATAAGTACACTTTACTAAGGATCAATGACTTATTTGATATGTTATAGGGTATTTCTTTCTTCTACGAGATTAATTTGTATCTGGGATATCATCAATTAAGGGTATTTGGGGAGGACGTGCCAAAGACTTCCTTCTTGACTTGATATGGATCATACGAGTTCAGCTGTATTTTAGGCATACCAAATCCCCATTTGTGTTTGTCGTGTCTTTTTATGATTGGTCAATTATTATTGGACGCTCATTTAGGATTTCTTGAAGATAAAGGGTTCGTTGACCGAGTTGACCCAAAAGGGGATTCAGTTTGCATGAACTAAAATGTGGCAGCCGGTGTTTTGTACTCTGAAGGAGAAGTTAACTTCGGCTCCAGTTATATTTCTACCTAAGAGTGGCGCAGAGTATTTAGTCTACACTGATGTTTCCCTATAGGGTCAAGGTAGGGTGTTAATGTAGGAAGATTGATCAATTTCTTATGCATCTCAACAGTTGAAGCCTCACAAGGTTAATTATCTGACACGCGATTTGGAGCTAGCGATGGTAGTGTTTACACAACATATTTGGAGGAACTATATATGGGGTGAGAAGCTCAAGATTTTTAGCGATCAAAAGAGTCTTAGTATATTTTCACACACAAGGACTTAAACATAATTCAATAACGGTGGTTCGAGTTCACTAAGGACTACTGTTTTAAAATTTGGTATCACCCATGAAAGGCTAATGTGGTGGCATATTCCCTAGAGTTGATGATCAAGGGTTAGTTTGTCTACTCTTTAGTTAATAGATGTGGGTTCAGTTATGATGATTGGCGAGTTTGCTGATGCTTTTATAAGGATGATCACAGTGATTCCCAATATTATTATGCTGGTATTCCAAGAACAGGTAGATGACATAACATGTAAAGAGAAGGTGGCTAAACTTTTGGCCATAGGTGAACTTCTTTATAATGCTTCTTTTGATGGTTGTTTGTGTTACAAAGGGAGGTTAGAGGTACTTTTAGATGAAAAGTTGCGTAGGGAAGTTCTATAGGAGGCCCATGGTTTATAATTTTTTGTACCTCCCGGTGGGGATAATATGTATCACGATATGAGGAGGCAATATTGGTGGGAAGGTATGAAGCGAGGCATTACTACGTTTGTGTCCAAGTGCAACATATGTTAGATGGTGAAATTAGATCACTACCGACCGTCGGGTACACTTCAGTCCATACCCATTCTTGAGTGAAAATGGGACGTAATTTCGATTAATTTCATCTTAGGATTTCCATTGATGCCCAGACATCACGACTCCATTTGGGTTACAATGGAATACTTTATGAAGGTTTCACATTTCTTGCTCGTTCGCACAGATTTCATAATAATCATGATTGTATATAACAGAGATTGTTCGATGATAGGGATCTAACTTTTTTGAATCTTAGTTTTTGGGGAGCTTTCAAGAGGTTATGGGGATGTGGTTACACCTGAGTATATAGTATCATCCTCAAATAAATGGGCAAATAGAGCTGGTGAACTAGATTCTAGACAATATACTTCAAGCAAGCATTTTGGATTTTAGGGGCGGTTGGGAGGTGCCTTTTACCTTGGTGGAGTTCATCTATAACTGCCATTAGAAGTTGATTAGTATGGCACCGTATGACGCATTATATGGGCATATACGTAGATTACCCATATGTTGGTCAAACCAGGACAAAAATAGCTTGTTGGGTTTGAGTACGTTTAGAAGATGAGAGAGAATATTAAGATGATTTGGGAGCATATTAAGATGACCCAAAGTAAGAATAAGAGTACATAATGTGTCCCATGTATCCATGTTTCGTCATTTTTTATGGGATGAAGCTTCCTACCAACACATACTTAAAGGATATTCATCTAGAGTCCGATGCATCATATAGCAAGGATCCAATGCCTATTTTAGACCATAGAGTCCAAATTTTGATGTCTAAGGAGATACCTATAATTCATATTTAGTGGAGTAATCATAATGAGGCTGAGTCCACTTGGGATACGACGAGGGAACATTATTTGCAGTTATTTTGAGGCAGTTATGTGTTATTTTATTTGAATTTTGAGGACTGAATTCTTTTTGTTAGGGGGAAGAATGTATACCCCGTAATTTTAAAGGGAAATTAATAATTAATTAATTAATTAATTGGAAGATATTAAATTAACTAAAAGGAAATTTGAATTAATAATAATTTAAATTTGTGAAATTGTAATCAATTAATGTGAATTTAATGCTAAGTGAAATAAAATGGGATTCAAAGTTTGATTGAAAGGTTGTAAAACTTTTATGGGATTTAAATTAATAATTATAAAGTTTGGGGTTAAAACCATAATTTTATTAAATTATAATTCAATTGGATAGATAGGGAATTTTAAGAAACCTCAAGGGTACTTTAATCTTTTGTACATTGTTTAGGGTTTTAGTTTGGGGTTTGTAGTTCAAACTTTTGGATTTTAATCAACCGGTAAAGGGACGCGATCGCTACTATTTGGGTTGCTATCACGAAAGTAGAACCGCGATCGCGATCATCCCCAATCGCGACTCGATCGCAGCCCGAACGCTGGAGTTATAGGCTTTAGGTTTTATTTTATATATTTTTCAAATCATAAGCCTCATTTTAATAACTATTGACCCTATTTATCTCTCATCTACTCAATAAAAACACATTAACACTCTCTAAACTCTTCCTTAAGCTACCCTTTTCATAAAGAAAATAAAAGAGCTTTTCAAGGAAATTATAAGTGGTGACTGAAGAGAGGATTCAAATCAATTCCATCATATTGTAAAGAGTTTTTAAGATGGTTTCAAAGATGATTTCTCAAGGACTTGAGCTCTTAAATTTAAATTAAGTTTGTTGGAACACGAGGCCCCTAATTTTAAAGTCTTACCAAAAGGATAACTTCCCTTTTAAGATGCGGAAGCCAGATGGTTCAATTCAACAAATACATAAACCAAATAAGTCAATATCTTTCAAATTAAAATTAAACAAAGTGAAACTAGATTACACAAACAAATATTTTAATTTCACTTAAACCAACTTACTTTAATGCAAGTCCTAGAAAATTGACTAACAAAATAATTAATCCATTTTTGCAAATTTAGGCCAAACCAAATTTTATCAAATTAAAGTAAATGACTTGAATTAAATTACCATAAACATTACCCAAATTAATTTTAGCACCAAATTAAGTAAGTAGTGAGATAAACCAATTTTATCTTTTTACCTAAGCATGCATCTAAGGTGATTTTTGCAAAAGATAAAATAATAAATAAATCACTACGCTGCGATGTATGAGGAAAAATCCACAACGGGAAAAAACCTCGGACGACCCTAGCCTTAAGTCCACTAAGTACGGAATTACAATTACAAGCAAGATGACTTACAACACTCGACTCGACTCCATCAAGCCCCGACGCGTCTTCTTGTAACTACCTCTGCCTAGCCGACAATCTCGAAACTCCACCGGAACCTTGGAATCCACCAATGACACTTTAGGAACACCGTTAACCACACATGGTGCCTTTAACCATGGAGAATGCCGCGGCAAAACCAACGAACTTCTTCTTTATGGTATGTAGAAGTAAAGCCAAACGAACTCTTCAACTCGGTAGAGTAAACCTAGTGCAAAACACTCCAAGCAAGGATATATATATTGAAACTTGGAATAAACAAACTATAGGTGAAAACAAAAGTGTTTAAAGATTTTTTCTTGAAAAATAAACACTCAAAACATGAACTTTTTCCTTTCTGAATTTTTCTCTCAAACTCTCTCTTGGAGATTGTAGTATGTGAAAAAGTTAAACCCAAAATGTTGGTTCCCGCACTTGATAAGACTGTCAAAAGTTAGTGGGGAAAAGTAGCGGGATAGAGGTGAAAAACTACCAATTTAATTTCCCATCGGAAATCTCGTTCGAACGAGATTTTCGTTCGAACGACCCATCTAACGAAGTTCCAGTGGCCTGATGGGAAATCTCGTTGGCAAACTCGTTCGAACGACATTCTCGTTCGAACAAAATAACTCGTTCTAACGACAATATCGAACGAAGTTCTAGTGGAAAGTCGTTGGTAGACCTCGTTCGAATGACAATTTCGAACAAAAATCTAGAAAGCTTAAAAATTCAATTTTAGCCAAGAAACTTTATTGTAAAGTTTTAAAGAAACCTTTTGAAAATAAACAACAGTTTAAACAAAACTTACACCCAATACTAATTGTTCCAAGCTCCTATATAAATATGTAATGCATTCATACCATTGGTGCAAACGAAACAAATGTTATTGACTTAGAAACGAGGCACGATAAACTCGACATTTGATGAAGCTTTATAATCTTGGCTGCTACGTCTTCAACTAACACATCATAGGCTTGAATGGATAAACTTGAACACTATCCTATGACTCAAACATTTTTATTCGGAATTGAGCCAAAACTACAAAGGACTCATTTGGAAATTTGTGTCCTTACAAATCTCCCCCTTTGGCTATTCCGGGACAAAAACCAAACAAAAATCCTAAAGGACCGTCAAGCTCACTAGGCTCAAAAACATCTCACCCAAAATAAATAGTACAATGGTTGACACGAATACCACTTTAAAATTAAACGCTTTGCCACTTTAAAAACATGCCACTTTACAATACCTGCACACTTAAGCAACACATTAAACGCATAGGGAATATTACAGTATTAAATGCAATTTAAATAAAGACTCCCCCTAAATTAATTCTCCCTTTATCAAATGATCTACTTAGAAAGACGTCTCCCGCTAAGATAAATCTCCCAAACTAAGATACGATTACAATAGGATTAGATACCATTTCTCCCCCTATCATTCCCCCCTTTTTTGTTCAGGAATAGACAAAGGCTAAAGAATCAAAAATTAATTTATCTCCCTCAATTAAAGCATATGCACCCCTTAAACTAAACAAGGGATAAATAGAATGGGATAAAAAGCTAAACATGAAATTGTGCATAAAGTGATGAGAACATTAAAGCACATGGGAAACTAAAATTCAACTAATCCACATAAAGATATGAACATCAACTATGATGTGATAACAAAAGATATCAATTGATTGTAGAATCTAAGCATGTGATATCGAAACAAAATTCGCAACAAGATAGATACCAAAAATAAATTAAAAGCATAAATGAACTAACTAATCATGGCAAAGACTCAAAAACAAACAAAATATCATATATATGTATACACAATAGATTTAAACTAAGCATAAGTACACACATATAGATATAAACACCAAAATGACACAAAAATAAATAACATAAGTTTTTCTACACTCTTATAGCATAAATGTGTCATATGGAAACGGAAGTGTTGGGGTGTGAACTAGTAACAATTAAATTTAGACCCAATCACTTAAAACATGTTCACGAAGTTCTCAATTGATTGCAAACTTCATCACATTTGAATGAAACCTCATGTGACTATATAGATTGAACTCAATGAACAAACATACACAATACATGCGAGCCTAGAATTTTGATGATTCTACAAACCAATAGAGTCATGACATTGAAAGTACAACTAGGATAAATGAACATTGTGCAAACCGTTGATATACCATCCAATCTCCCTCAATTTAAGCATATATATTTGAATGAATATATCAATAAAAATAGGCCTTGGCAATTATTTTTCTTTTAGTGCCATTGTTCTATTTTTAGGCCTTTGGACCACGTATTTCTTTTTGGTCCATTCCAAATGGTGGCTTACTATTCGCAAAGAATAATAAATCCTCTCGAAGCCCTTCCCCGTGCACATCTATATATACCATTTTTTATTTCTCATAAATCTCACGTGCAACGAATTTTTGACATGCACTAGTCCTCCTAGATCACAAATATGTAGATGACAGGATTGGTAGGAGAACACCTCACAAAGCTCAAATATAATATCTGAAGATTAAATTTGTGCATGTGTGAATTGAAGCATATAAAAATAGAATCCATTATATCAACACAAAATCCAACTACTCCATATAGGCGTGGTAAAGAACATTTTAAGGATTGACATTCTAACCAAAAGTTCTAGTCACATGGAAGAGAAATGAGGATTCAAACATATGCCACAAAATTTGTGTAAAACCAAAATACACACAAAATCAAATCTTTGTGAGTTTTTCAAATTTTTAACCAAAAAATAAAAATATTTACTCAAAAGACAAACAAAAATCATTTGTATTTTTCATTAGGCCTAGATAACTCAAAGGTGAAACACAAATGATAAACAAAAATCTTTTTATATTTTATATTTAATCCCAATTACAAGAAATATAATGCAAAAGATAAACAAGTTATGATTTCTAGCATGAGATATGAAATAAAGCAATGACTAGAAAATGACTAAACATGCATACACCTAGAAATGAGATATAATATGAAGCACAAAAACCTATAGTATGCAAACAAAACTAACACATTCAACCTTTAAACTTAGCAAGGTAGGTTTCATGTGAAAGCAAATGAGAATCAACAAATCTAATATCTAGCGCGTCTAAAAATGATTTCCTAACCCATATAGATGTATATTTAAAGTGATGGGGTTTGGGAACTAATGAAATGCTAGACATAGACTTCCTAGGACTTCTTTTAAGATCAAATTAAAATGACCTAAGGTGACCTTTCCTACCACAATGCAAGCATGTGTAAACCTGAGGAATGTTACTTGAGGTGTGACCTTTTCTAAAGTCCTTGGATAAAGTTGACCCTTTAAAACAAATAACGGTCTTAGCTTTAGCAACAAGTATTTGAACAAGATGAGCTAGAACCATGACAACTACTACCCGAGCAAGTAAATTATTTTTCATTTTTAAAATTTTGGACTCAAGTAATAAATTAGACTCCTCAAATTTATGGGGCTCCTTCTTTAAATTTCCAATTACACCTAGAAGGTCATCACGCTCCCCCTCAATGTGAGCAAACTTATCCCTAAGAGTCTTTTCTCGACTATCACTCTCTTTCTTGGACATTTCTAAAATATTAAAATTGTAATTTATGTCCATGAGCTTTTCACGAAAAATATATTTTTGAGATAGGGAGATTTGCAAAAACTCAACTTTAGTTTTAAAACAAGAATTTTCATTTTCAAGAAATTTAATTCTTTTTGCAAATCTCAATTTTAATTCTCTTAATTTTTCATTACACTTATTAAGCCCATTAAATTTCTCTCGAATAGCAAAAACTTCATTATCATTAAGATGTCCCATCAAGAGATACCAAAAAATATGAGAGTGAGTAAAAAAAATGAACCACCTAAAAATACAAGGAGCACAAAAATTATAAAAGCCAAAAAGCGGATCTTTGACGCTATAAATTAGCACTCCGGCAGATACCAATTTCTTGGAACACGAGGCCCCAAATTTTAAAGTCTTACCAAAAAGATAATTCCCTTTTTAAGATGCGGAAGTGAGATGGTTCAATTAAAAAAATACATAAACCAAATAAGTCAATTTCTTTCAAATTAAAATTAAACAAAGTGAAACTAGATTACACACACAAATATTTTAATTTCACTTAAACCAACTTCATTTAATCCAAGAAAATTGTTTAACAAAATAATTAATCCATTTTTGCAAATTTAGGCCAAACCAAATTTTATCAAATTAAAGTAAATGACTTGAATTAAATTACCATAAATATTACCCAAATTAATTTTAGCACCAAATTAAGTAAGTAGTGATATAAACCAATTTTATCTTTTTACGTAAGCATGCATCTAAGGTGATTTTTGCAAAAGATAACATAAACAAGTAAATCACTACGCTGCGGTGTACGAGAAAAAACCCACAATGGGAAAAAATCTCGGACGGTCCTAGCCTTAAGTCCACTAAGTACGAAATTACAATTATAAGCAAGATGACTTACAACACTCAACTCGACTCCTTCGAGCCCTGACGCGTCCTCTTATAACTACCTCTGCCTAGCCGATAATCCCGGAACTCCACCGGAACCTTAGAATCCACCAATGAGACTTTAGGAACACCGTCAACCACACATGGTGCCTTTCACCATGTGAGTATGCCGTAGCAAAACCAGCGAACTTCTTCTTTATGGGATGTAAAAGTAAACCCAAACGAACTCTTCAACTCGGTAAAGTAAACCCGGTGCCAAACACTCCAAGTAAGGATATATATTGAAACTTGGAATAAACAAACTATGGGTGAAAACAAAAGTGTTTAAATATTTTTTTTAAAAAATAAACACTCAAAACATGAACTTTTTTCTTTTTGAATTTTTCTCTCAAACTCTCTCTTGAAGATTATAGTATGTGAAAAAGTTAAACCCAAAATGTTGGTTCCCGAACTTGATAAAACTATCAAAAGTTAGTGGGGAAAAGTAGTGGGATAGAGGTGAAAAACTACCCAAAACTGCCAATTTAATTTCCCATCGAAAATCTCGTTCGAACGAGATTTTCGTTCGAACGAAGTCTCGTTTGAACGACCCTTTTAACGAAGTTCCAGTGGCCTGATAGGAAATCTCATTGCCAAACTCGTTCCAACGACATTCTCGTTTGAACAAAACAACTTGTTCTAACTACAATATCAAATGAAGTTCTAGTGGCAAGTCGTTGGCAGACCTCGTTCGAACGACAATTTCGAAAGAAAATCGAGAAAGCTTAAAAATTCAATTTTTGCCCAAAAACTTTATTGTAAAGTTTTAAAGAAACCTTCTGAAAATAAACAACAGTTTAAACAAAACTTACACCCAATACTAATTTTTCCAAGCTCCTATATAAATATGTAATGCATTCATACCTTAGGAGTAAACGGAACAAATGTTGTTGACGAACAATAAACTCAGCATTTGGTGAAGCTTTATAATCTTGGCCGCTATGTCTTCAACTAACACGTCGTAGGCTTGAATGGATAAACTTGAACACTATCTTATGACCAAAATGTTTTTGTCCGAAATTGAGCCAAAACTACAAAGGACTCAATTGGAAATTTGTGTCCTTACAAAGTTGTTGACTATTTTAAAGTCAAGTTACTAAACTATTCCTCTCCTTATATATATATATATATATATATATATATATATATATATATATATATATAATTATTAATTTCGCATAAACCCTCATTGTAGACTTTAAATTTGTTAGTAAACCTTAGGATTTTGAGATCCCTTATGCTTTGTCCCTATTTTGGTGAAATTAGATAATCTCAGATGGTTTAAATTAGAATTTGTCCTTACTTGATTTGTGAATTGTTAAATTAGACTATTAGTTAGTACACTTGCATATCAGTGTTTCATACTGAATATTGTTAATTTGAATTAATAACGAGTAATTAAGACTTAATTCGGGTTTAACTATTATTGATAATACAATTTCTAAATGCAGTTGTATATTTGGCTTTATGGGTGGTACATTTAACTATAAATGACTAATTAATGCAATTTAAAGCTTGATGTTTAATACTTAGAGTTTAATTCCACACATAAATGCATGAATAGTGGATAGCCAAATGTGTAAACTATTGAATTGTATTTAGAAACCCTTTAATTAAATTACATTCTTCAAAATTGGAACTTGGACCTAATTACATTTGCATTGGAATTTAATCCTTAATTATTTTCCTTATGTTGTTGGAATTGAAATATTTTTGTAGTTAAATTAGAAGGAGTACATGATAAATGTGGTTGGTTTATGTTGGTTTGTGGTTGTTGTTGGTTTATGGGGGTGGTTGTTGTTGGAAATTTAAATTGGTTGTTTATTTCATTTAATCCTTAAATTAATTAACACTAATAATTCCTTAACTAATTATAGTGTCTTAACAATTACCATATCTAGACAAAAGCGTATTGGGGGGTTCCTTATTTGGATTTCATTTGTGATATGTCCCACGCAAGTACTCTAGAGATGGGTTGGAGTGAAGACTTTAAGATTCCTTTAATTAACCTATATCTTTTATTAACTGTTTAAATTGATGAGTAGTCACATACTTGATATAACCCCCAGAATGTTTTGAGAATCCCTTTAGAAGTTAATGAAATAAGTCAGTGAAAGATTTAAAGACTAGTTAGATTGGTATGAATGGTGGGGTAAATGGAATATAATGATGTTACGATAAGTAGAAAGATAAATGGGGATGAAAATGATATTTATTAAATGAGATGGATAAATAGATGTGGTTATGGGTGCGTGCCGAGAGAGAGAGAATTATTACTTTTTGAATACTGTGAAGCATTGGTTGATTTTTACTTCATGCCAAATGTTATTTTCCCCACCCAAGCTATCATCGGGTGGTGTTCGATCGATGGGACACTATTTTGTTTTGTACATCACTGGATTCTTTATGCTTATAGTTCCAACCAAAAGACAAAATTATGATGTCCATTTGTATGATGAGATTTATTTGGGAATAATGTGATTTATTCATGTTTATAGTTTTGAACACGCAAAAAGGTGGTGCTTGGTTCTGTGATGGTATTTATGTGTGCGTATAACAACTTTTTGGGATGGCCAGAGACAAGGGATGCATGTCTTTTTTAGTTTAATTAATATATCTATTCATTATTGAAATGAAAGATGTAATTAAAATGGATTGTGAAGTTTGTGGCATATGGTTGGTTCTATTAGTATGCTAGGTAACCGTGGACTTATCACTTGTATATATAACTCATTTTGATATGTGTAACTTTGGTAACTTATTTGGTTGACAAATTTATATTCATGGAAACCTTTCATGTTCTAGGGCTTGTCTATGCGAGTAGAGTCTTACCCAGTTAGCAAAAATTATCCATCCTCTCAATTCTAGTCATCATCATCAGGAGATTTGATGTAGGCTCATCTGCAAGATGTACTATTTTTCATTTTCAAGTGTTACTTGAGTATTCTAGATTTAGTTGACTTGTATATTGGCGGGATAATTTGGCATATAAATTCATATAATTAATTAAGTTGGTGTTCTAGTGAGACTGTGTAGTGGCATATTTCATTTGAGCCTTGCGAATGTAGTTGTAGAGATATATCTTATATTGTTTTAGTTGACGATGCATTTATGAGTTGAATATTTGAGGCTTATAATACCGTACTCATATTTTTTCAATTGTTTAATTTGTTTATATAAATGCTCAGAATGATATTTGAATTGTTTTTACAAGTTGTATATATTTGTGTTAAAAAGTGATCAATACTAGTGATACTTTACACAAGTTTTTATATCTTTATTATTAATATTTTACTTATGTGGTTGAAAAACTCAACACTTGTAAGTTTTTTGCTCTTACAATTGGTACCGTATAGGGAAACTCACCACTTAATGTAATTTCACTAGAAATGTTTATTTTCCAAGTGTTGTATTATGGACAACATACTAAAGGACCATTAAAGTTACCATTATTTATGAATAACGAGTTCATCTCATCCTTATTTCCATGTGTTAGATATATTATTTGATCTCACTGTGATGGTGGTGCTTCCAATTATCAGTATCGAGACCGCAAGGAACAATCTGATGGTGACTATAGGACGTTTTCCTAGCCAGGTCTCAGGGATAATTGATGCCTTTGAAGAACACTTTCACTAGAAAAACGGAACTTCTCACCGAAGGTATGAGAACGATCGACTTTAGTGACGAATAATAAATATTTAATGCAAAGCTCCAATAGTATAAATGCAAGCACGATGTTGCCCTTACTGAAGATATAATAGATATCAAAATAAGTGTTATTATAATTTGGTTGGATACTTACCATGAAAAAAACTTTGACTCTTACACAAATCGATCAAAAAATCTTTATTATATAGATAGGCGATAGATAGATAGATAGAGTCTCGTTCATTGGAATCTATGGGAATTGAAACCGAAGATTATTCACGACTTCTCTACGTCAAAGTTTTCACATGCAATTCTGAAGATTGAAGATTATATCCCTTTGTTGTAATATTTGGTTAAATCGTCTTAAGGCTTATATACACACGAACACATTTAGATTTACGTTGAAAAATGATTTTTGTGATAATATTAAGTGAAAAACTTCAAAAATGCATTGCTTTGTACATTTTTTAGGTATATTATAGATGTTGTCTACAAGCATGCACATGACTGGGTTTTAGACCCATGCATATGAGAACATGGTTTAGGCTAGGAATTATTTCTACCTAAAACATGTGCACGACTTCAAAACTTCACCCTACACACAATAGGCACAATTTGAGGAATTGTCTCAAAGATCAATATCTATCCAAAATTTGGGTTACCCCTAGGATATTAGACTAAGATTTTTAACCAACAAACTACTAATTCGAGGGGGAAAGTGGTAGTTGAAAATGATCCAAAAGGGTGTTAAAAATTTCACAAGCATCAAAGATTTGTATTTTTTATATTATGATTCATTTATCTTTATTTAATTTGAGCTTGGGCCTTTTGTCATAATCATGTTCTTTTTTTGTTTTGCACAAATGGGATATAATATAATGTTAGTGGTTTATAAAAATCATCATGATATCAACCTTTTTGATAATATTTCCTTAATTGTGAACATTTTAGTAAACTCACTTTTTGTAAGTAGGATAAAATCATTTTTACTTAGAGATTTGTTGAGCAAAATAGATCTATCTTGATATCTCAATGACATGCTCTAATTTGCTCATATTTAATTTTATAGACTTTTTATATTTTCTACCTCATTTATGCTTTAATTTTGGTTCCTTATATTATTCCCTTTATGTATTACTTTACAAAAGGGGGATAAATTTTTAGTAAGGTCAGATTGTGGGTGGGGGTGAGGGTGGGGGGAGTTACCTTATTTAGGGGGAGATTATGTGGGGTAGTTACCTTATTTAGGGGTAGTAGAGTATTTAAAATAACATGCTAGTTAGAATAAAAGATATGACCTTCTATTATTTACTATATCTTTTGTTGATTATACTGACTTTTAGCATAATGTTTTCTTTACATATTTATATATTGACGACCTTGCTAATTTGTGTAGAAAAATATGTCTCAATTGATTCTTGGAAAGTTAAAGTGCATCTTGTTTCCATCGGATTCTTGTGTTTATTATCTTTTCCTATATTCCTTTGGCCGAGTTGGTTAGAGGTGATAGATTTCTTTATTTTCTTGTAATCTTGTGTTGTGTGTTTTGACACATAATAGATCAAATGGGGAGATCGTAAGAGTATAGTATACTCATACGCCCTCGCTTATGGGATTATCTTATTTTGATTTCCAAAACACATTTTGAGATTTTGTCCTTGATGTCCAAAAAAGATTCTCCAAATTTCAAGATCTTGAATCCATTCAGTTTTCATCACTGAAAAACTCTAGCACCACTAACGACCTTGGGTCACTCATGCTTTGTGTCCTTGAAAACTTTGGTCGTATCCACGACACTTCTGCGACAACCAAATTAAATGATCTACAATTTGAAAATCCAAATATCTTTTCAGATATTTTTATCTCAAATAATCTTTTTTGGTTAATGGGATTCTGTAACTTACACTCTTACATCCTAAGGATGGTGTATGTGTGTGGCTTAGCTTGTTTAGGGTCCTCAAAATCTACAAAAAAAATCATTTTTTCATCTTTATTTTAATTAAGCTTCAAATATTTTAAGAGAGAAAATATCTAAGAGAGAAGTCAATTTTATTTTATTTTTGATTTTTAAGAACTCAAAACCTTTTAAGAAAAAAAGTTAGTTTAAATCATAGTTCATCTTATTCTTTCTCTCTTCTTTGTATTTGATCAATATTTAATTGATTGGTCAATAAAAAAAGATGAAAATTTATGAGTCATCAAACATCTTGTCACCATTAATCTTCTTAAACTTTGCACCTTTATTAATTTGGATATTATTGTAATAGTGTGATTCATCAATAGATTCCTCATTTATAATGAAGAAAAGGCTCGAGTTGGTTTAAAGTCAATAATGATGATTAGTTAATTAAGGCATCGCATATGTTACGATTCTCGTCAACATTATATAGGTATTTGGCTTGATAGGAATTTGTGAAAAAAGGATAAGCGTGAGTTAGCGAGTTGTGTGATCGTAACACGCTTTTCCCGTCTGTAAATCATTATTAAATTTTAGTGAGATTGTTGCACTGGCCCGATGTGGTTTATCGTTAATGGGATTTCCCTCATAAGATTATTTACTTTTTCAAATTAATTTTAACTCAAATATTTAATTAAGAATAAATTTTGGCTTGTAGTTATATCATTGGTAAATCATGCCCCATAAATCCATAGGATGTTTTATTTAACTAATTATACGGTGCACATATTGTGTATTTCACTTGTTAACCTACGCGTTATTAGCCCCCTTGGGTATATTATTCCCTATATTTATCCTTGTTAACTAGACAACCTCGAATTTCTATGTTAACATGCTTTGTAGGGGTTAATTGAGCTTTTATAGGTGTTTGGATGCTTAGTGTGAAGTTCGGACGCATTCCGATGAAGTTTCGTATGCAATTGCACGCAAAAAGGGCAATTCGATCATTTCAAGTCTGGTCACTGGCCCAAGTTCTCACGAAATTTCTATCCCTCCTCGTAAGCTTCGCGTGGCCTCAAAGGGTACGCGATTCCGAGTCCAAACGAAGAAGTTACGGGACTTTTGGCGGAAAGGAAACCAAATAAACCAAAGCAGGGGAGAGTGCAGGAGGCTGATACATGTAGGTTCGATCGATCGACCAAAAGGGTCTATCGATCGACCCCTTATTATTTCTAAAATCTTTGGAGACAGTGGGCAACTTTCTGAGCATCGATCGATCGACTGTTAGGGTTGATCGATCGACCCTGCCTTAATTCTGCAGCTTTTTCCTTTTGTTTTCTTTCTGCTTTTCTTTTGTCCCAACTTACTATATAAGAGATATTTTGTTCTCTTTTGATCATATATTACATTTTACATTAGATTTAGGTTTTGTAACTTGGGATCTTCCCTCTCCTCATTTTCTCTTAGATATTTGTCCATTGTTATGTATGTGAGTTTACTATTCCTTTGTCTTCCTTAATTCATTAGTTGTTCTAGCTTATTTCTTGCTTTGTAGTTTAATTTCATGCTTTGTTAATTAGTTGTAGTTAGTTGGTTATTACTTTGATTGGTTTAATTAGTTTTAATTTAGTTTAATTAATGTCTTGCCTTAGATAAATAAAGTCGAGGTTGCGTTCCGCCATTAACGGGCGTCGAACTCCGAAAACTAGGTTTCATGCCAAATCGCGTTTAATTGAAACCGCATGTATTAAAGTTGGATTTTTATGCGTTTAACTTTATTTTTCACGCAACTTTAGTTTTTATAGCGACAATTCGAATTTAATCCGCGGGTGATCATTTTTGATTAAATGTTTAATCTCGCAACTTTGGGTAAATTCCTTATTGTTTGATGTTTATGCTTAATTAAAATGTTCGGTTAAATGCTTTCGAGCCGAAAATCTAATTAGTAGTTGTTTAGCCCATGAACGTGTGTATGTGATCCCAACTCTAGCTTTAATTTTGAGTAGACTTAACTTCTCATTTTCTTTATTACCGTAACAACCTATCATCGTTTATAATTTTATTCCTGAAATAATAAACCGATTAAAATTTGTCGAACACTCCCTGTGGATTCGATACCCGACTTACCGCTATACCTGTATCACAAGTGCAGTCATAATTTAGGTTTTTGTATTGAGTAGGCGAAACAAAAACAATGATCGGCGTGCTGACACTGCGTTGCCTTTCATCATCGATCAAAATGGCTCTGCTGCCGGGGAGTGTTTTGTTATAGATTATAATTTCTTATTATTTTGTAGTATATTTTTCTTTCGTATTTTTATTTTTTGTTTTAACCTTTTTTTGCAGGATTTGCACATTTGAGCGCCAAGAACCACTTGAATTTTTTCGACGCACATCATCTTTGTGGATTTAGCCATTTCGAGCTTTCGTTGGGGGTAAGCATGTCGTATTCCAATTCTTTCAGTAATCCTAATGATAATTCTCAAAATCCCCATAAACCTATGATTTTTGGTCCTTAATTACAAACCATAAAAATTGAAACATCTAAAATCACTTTGGGTGAGTATTACAAAAGTCAATATATGGTTTACCGGAATTTTGGGAATGATCATTTTGATTTTGGGTCGCAAGATCCTAATGATAAGAATTTTGAAATATATAGCAATAGCTTTCAAAATTCTTATGTTAATGATTTTTATAGTCGTTTCGATGATAACTTTCAAAGTTCTCATTTACAAGAATCCTCTCTCGCCCCATGACTTTCGGTGAGGGCTTGCGCATGCTTGAGAATGAGAAACTTGAAAAAATTTATCGGTAAGAAAAACGTTGTTGCGAGCATGAGTTGGATTTATTATTTGAATCCGACCATATTTTTTCTTCCGAGACTTTCGAAGTCGAGGAATGCTTTGAACCAAATGAGGTACTTTAGCCTACTTTGGAAAAAACCATCTCTCACTTGGCCCATGGTATAATACTGAATGAAAATGAGGAAGAAATGGACGTAATATCCATTTGCAATGAAAGGGCTTCTTCCTTGATTCTCAAAGGAGAAAGTTTCATTGAAAATGATCATATTTCTTTCGAAATTCAATCTTCAAGTGATGATAACTCATCTCTTGATATTGAATTTCTTTCATCCCCATCTTTATTTTATACTATCACACCATCGCTAGTACCCGATGAATCGGTTCCAAACTTTATAGTTTCAAACCTTTTCACCGATGAGGAGTACTCGCTCGAGTCGCCTTCCATAAAGGCATTTTTGCCTCCATGTGCACCATCTCCCATTCCAATTGAAAAATATTTGGGAGAAAATTCAATTTTTTTTTTGGAACCCATGTGTACCTCTCCCCCCTTGTTATCCAAATCCCCCATTGTCCCTCCCAAACTTTTAATGGACAATGGTTCACTTTATTCGCCCCATGCATGCCTTCCGTTGTTCAAATGGAATTCTCATTTTTCGAGAGGCATGCATGTTCAGGAGGGTCCACCGTTGATCTTCCAAAGTCAAAATGTTGTTTGGGTGGATCCTCAAATTTTTAGACTTTTAGTATATAGCTAGTTAGGAGTCTAAATGGTAGGTTGTACATAGTTAGTTTATGTTTCTTTTTAATTCAATCTAGTGTAATTAGTTAATTTTTTTTTCTTTTTGTATGCTTGGTCTTAACTCTTTTTGTAGGTTCAACGTACTTGAATTTGCGGAGATTGTGCGTCCCAACATACATTTGTTAAGAAAAAACGAAAAGAAAAATTTCTTGCTAAAAAAATTTCTTATTTTGCACACACTCATTCTCACACATTTGCAATTGTTTGTTCCTTTTATTTTATTTTATTTCATTTTTCATTTGTGAATATGCGTGTGTGTCGCTCGTGTATATTTTGTCCACTTTTTGTGCTTATTTTGTATATAGTTATATGTATATATTTATTTTATTTTTATTTTTTGTTATGTTTTATTCTTTTTATTTTTATATATACTCTATATACTTATTTATATTTATATATATACCCTTAATATCCCCTTAATTCCTTTTCCCCCCTTTTTAAAAAATAGCAAAGTAGTGGGCTGATAACTGAGTGATCGATCGATCGAACCCCAGGGTCGATCGATAGACCAGTTAAATCCGATTATGCATTCCTTTTTTCCCTTTCTCCTTTTAATTTCTATTCTCTCCTCTCTCTCCCTGTTCCGAGACCTAGAATTTTTCCACCCCTTTGTCACTCAAATTAACCTCTTTTCTTTACTCAAATCATGTATAAAACTTACTAACTACTCGTATTTGTATTGATTTGTTGGTTTAATGTCTTTTTCATAATGTTTACCCATTTTTGACATTGTTTGAGTTTTTCTCCGTGTGTGTTGTTCCAACAAGTTTTGTGCTTAAATTTTGCTTAATATCCATTCATGAACACTTGTTGTTGATTGTTAAATGTGTTTGTTCATGAATGGGCCTTGTTTCTTGGATCAATGACACTTTCACACCCTCATTCCACATTGCGCACACCAAGTGTTTGCTAAAATTCCTAAACCAATTTTTCAATCCGTTTTTAGTGCACACTTGGGTGGTTTTCACTCGTTGTCGTACATCAAACCATTTTATAACAATGTGGAATTTTTTTGCTCGGTTTTGCGCACTTCCACCCACCATTTCTATTAGTTCACTAACTAACCATTAATTGCGCTTACAATATTTTTTGTATTTCTTAATTATTGTTTTGTAGGTAGAAATGGCAGCCATAAAGAAATATGATTCCACTAGGTGCATGTCCACCCGGGTCTATGAGGGGTTCCGTTGCCAGCGAGAACAGGTCTGGTTCCAGGCATATTTTTATATTCCATGGAGGCCTTTGGCCTATCATTAGGCTTGGAAACTTGAGGATTTGCCACATGAGGCGCGCACTTTTTTGCGTAGACAGGGATGGGATCCCTTTCTCACCACGAATGGGCGTATCAACGAGGAGCTAGTGAGGATTTTCTATGCAACACTAGTGGTGGTGAAAGGGGATGGGCCGATTACTTATGAGGCTATGGTCCGAGGGGTGAGGATTGCTTTTAGCCGCTCAGATTTGGCGGGCTTTATGAACGTTTCCGACCTCGAGGAATCAGTCAATTTATCTGATGGGGAATTATTTGGGCTTAGGACGTTGATTGGGGCTCTTGTACCGAGGGAAGTGTGGAAGAAAATGGCTTTCTGATCGACCGCAATGGAGGATTTACCATGTTTACTACACTATATCAACGTTCACTCCTTTATGGTGACAAGCAACCGATCTGAAGTGGGTCACAAGCATGCGACATTTGTCTTTGCATTGATGAAGAATTTGGGCGATGTCAGTTTTCCCAATATCTTTTTGGACATGGTGTACGTGACGTCTAAGGAGCGAGCCTGGACTTTTTCCCTACCATTTCCCTGCCCTTATCACGAGGATCTGTTTATTGCATGGCTGCCTTGAGTATGATGCGGATCGCAAGTGTGAGCCAATGAGGCCTCTGACCGAGGATAACATCTCGAGGATGTTGACTCACGCATGGGGGTAAGCCTGGTGCTAAGAGACAGAGGGCAGAGGTGACATATGAGTCCGACGAGGAGACCGAGATTAGGCAGGCAAAGTAGGGATAGAGTTCTCAAGTGCCACATACAGATTCAGATGCCCACTTTGAGGCATACCAGGCATTGTAGGACCAGTGCTGGGAGGATACCAGGTCTGGCGGGCTTCTTTGGAGTTGCAGCTAGAGCAAGACAGAGCCGAGCCACGACAGGAGTTTCGCATTCTATTGGACATGATAAGGGACCTATATGTGCATCAACATCGGCAGGATGCGTCGTTCCTGCCTCATTTTCAGTGTCCCTTTTATCCTAGTTCTTTCGGCCACTAGGCTGCTTTTTTGTATTTCTGGGTTCAGTTTTGTATTTCTGGGATCGGATATTATATTTTATTTTTCCTTTTTATTTGTATTTATTTTCTTTTTATTAATTGTATTGTATTAACTTGTTTTGTACTGAAGTTATGAAATGAAAAATAATAATGCAGTTTGTGGTTATGTATTGGATTTTGATGTGTGTAACTTTTCATATTTATAAAATCAAATCTTCACCCTCAATTTATCTAGTATTTGCACTTTAGCCTCTCTATATTGTTGTAAGTTATGACAAAAATTCTGTTAATTTAATATATCGATAAATATTCTTGCTTTTCTTTGTACTAACTTGTTTTGAAGATTCATTTGGACTTGTACATATGGAGATCACTCCAAATTTGGGTAATGTCATTATTTTCCTATCTCTGTGTTGTGTTCTTTAATAGACTCATTGGGGACAATGCAACATTTAAGTTAGGGGGTGTAGGATATTTATCCATTTCATGTTTAGTACTTGAATTCGACCACAATTTAGTTACAAAGCATGTTTTTTGTTAAAAATTTCAAAAATATTTTCTTTCTTTTATCTCATTTTTTGGGCATTTTTGCCCTTGTTTCCGATGATAAATTTCAATAATTGCCCGATCCAATAGACAACTCAACAATGCATGTTCTCGATTTTAGAACTTATTAGACCCTAGTCCTTAAATTATTGATATTATGAATAACTTCTTGAATTAAACTTTATCCCATGAGCACATGCATTTTTCTTATTACATTGATTTGGTTTAAGATTTTTATAACTTGGTAATATTTTGTTGTATTGTATATACTTACACCGAGTGAGATTAGAGACTTACCTTCATTTGTGAGTGTATACATTATTCTTTCCTCTTTGAAAACATTGCAGTCATTGATAATCTCACTATTCTTTCATTGATCATTCATTAATTGAGTTTAAATCTTGAAATGTGTTACTTGAGCATGATTTTCATAAAAAAATTTTGACTCGAGAATTGCGTAAATTTTATGAAATGATCATAGGCAGTCTTTGTCATATCACCCATATTAGCCTTGACCTCACCTTTTATGTTTTCCCCAGTCTACCCCTTTGAGCCTAAATACTAGCCTTTCGCTTCATTACCCAAAATCCCATAACCAACTCCAAATTGGAGTCATATACCATACATATTACCTTACATACCTATGTTTGGAATGATATTTGAGATTGAATGATGTTGTGTAGTGTGGTTGCAATTTGAGCATGAAAAGAGTGAAAAAAGAAGAAAGTGTAGTGAAAAACAAAAGAAAAGAAAAGAACAAGAAAGAGAAAGTTTGTATATATTGTTAATATAGTTCAAAAATCCTTTTAGCTCTCCATTTCATATTTAATGCTGATTTTGGAAATCATTTTTCCAATTTTGATATTGCCCGCTATTTCCCATTATTCCAAGTTTTTCATTCCTAACACTTTGAATCCATATGTACATCTCCTTCATTTCGTACCCTAGCCTAGCCTATATTACAACCCTACAAGTCCTATGTGATCTTAGGGTGCATTTAATTTAAAAGTCAAAATAGTTTGATAATCTGTGAAAATGCATTTCGCCTATTTATACGAGCGATATCTTTCATTGAGATTACAATTTTGCATTTCCTATATGGAGTTCTTTATTCGTGACATGTGTGTGACCTAGTTTCCCTTTACATTTACTCATTATGCCCACATGTCCTGTGTTACCTCCCTGTTTCAAGTGAATTCATTTAATGAGTGTAATGTCCGTGAGGATTGATTTATGCATACTTTATGTTTATTCGATTTATTTAAGTTTTTGCCAAATCATATTTTGCATGTGCTCGCCCCCTTCCCACATTTTAAGGTTTCAATTCTATGAGGTGCATTCTATAATGTTAATAACTACGAACTTTAATTTGAATTCGTTCATTGTGCCAATAATGCATATGAAATCCTTTTCGATATTATTGAGTTTGTCGCATGTTGGGTTGGGCATATATTGAGGAAACTGTAAGATGTTTGTGGGTTTCATCCCTGAAAACCCTCACGAGACAACACCCATCCACTAGGGTAACCTAGGGGTTTAACGGCTTATTGCATACGCTAAATGCAATCGAATCGCCGGCGAAAGTGGCCATTAGTTATTTTTACCATTTTGTGCAATCTCTTATCTTTAGTTTACTTGTTGTTCCTATTTCATCTTATTTCATTTCTAGGGACTAGCAATGTGTAAGTTAGGGGGTGTGATATGATGCATATATTGCGTATTTCACCCGTTAACCTATGCGTTATTAGCCCCATTGGGTATCTTATTCCCTATATTTATGATCGTTAACCAGACAACCTCGTATTTCTATGTTAACCTGCTTTGCATGGGTTAATTGAGCTTTTATAGGTGTTTGGATGCTTAGTGTGAAGTTCGGACGCATTCCGGTGAAGTTCCGTACACAATCACACGCACAAGGGCAATTCGGTCATTTTAAATTTTGGGCACCTGGCCCAACATCTACACGGAAGTTCTATCCCTCCTCTCAAGCATCGCGTGGCCATGAATAGTGCATAATTTCGAGTCCAAACAAAGAAGTTACGGGACTTTTAGCGGAAAGGAAACCAAATAAACCAAAGCATGGGAGATTGTAGGAGGCCGATACCTTTAGGTTCGATCGATCCACCAAAAGGGTCGATCGATCGACCCCTTCTTATTTTTGAAATCGATGGAGACAGTGGGGAACTTTCTGAGCATCAATCCGTCGACTGTTAGGGTCGATCGATCGACCCTACCTTATTTTTGCAGCTTTTTCCTTTTCTTTTCTTTCTTCTTTTCTTTTGTCCCAACTTACTATATAAGATATATTTTCTTCTCTTTTGATAATATCTTACATTTTACATTAGATTTTGGGTTTGTAACTTGGGAGATTCTCTCTCCTCATTTTCTCTTGGATATTTGTCCATTGTTATGTATGTGAGTTTACTATTCCTTTGTCATCCTTAATTCATTAGTTCTCCTAGCATATTTCGTGCTTTGTAGTTTAATTTCATGCTATGTTAATTAGTTGTAGTTAGTCATTTATTGCTTTTATTATTTAATTAGTTGCAATTTAGTTTAATTAATGTCTTGCCCTTAGATAAATAGGGTTGGGGTTGCGCTCCACCATTAACGGGCGTCGATCTCCGAAAACTAAGTTTCGTCCCAAATCGCTTTTAATTGAAACTGCATGTATTAAAGTTGGATTACTATGTGTTTAACTTTATTTGTCACGCAACTTTAGTATTTATAGCGACAATCCGAATTTAATTCGCGTGTGATCAGTTTTGATTAAATGTTTAATCTCGCAACTTTGGGTTAAATTCCTTATTGTGTGATGTTTATGCTTAATTAAAATGTTCGGTTAAATTCTTTCGAGATGGAATTCTAATTAGTAGTTTTTTATCCCGTGAACGTGTGTATGTGATCCCGACTCTTGCTTTACTTTTGAGTAAGCTTAACTTCTCATTTTATTTATTACCGTAACCACCTATCAACTTTTACAATTTTATTCCTGAAATAATAAACCGGTTACAATTAGTCGAACACTCCATGTGGATTCAATACCTGACTTACCGTTATACTTGTATCGCAAGTGCAGTCGTAATTTAGGTTTTGTATTGAGTAGGCGAAACGAAAACAACGATCGGCATGCGGACACCGCGCTGCCTTTCGCCATCGATCAACTAAGCACAAATTAAAATATATGAATAAAATTTTAATTTGTTATATTCTCCCTTTCAGTATGTGAAGTACACTCTCAACCGGTATGAGAGCTAGTCCTCTTTTTTTTTTTAATCACTTAGAGGAAGATCACATTTTTTTGTTAATATGGAGAATAATTCTATGCTAAGTGGAATGCACATATTTGAAGATATATATCTTCATGATAACATATTTGCATATTTGAATGGTCTTAATCCAAATGAAATATAGGTGTCTCAATCTTCATTCTCATCTAAATGCACCAACCAAACAGTTTACGAGGACGAAAATTTGAACCTAGAATTATTGTTGGTTTTCCTCCAAACACGAGTGTTAACTGAGAGCACGTTTATTTCTTGAACATTTCCCTTTGCTTCCATTGATACACCACTATAATTGAGCATTTATTGTGCCTTAGGCTCCTGCCTTGCCTTTTATTGTGACAAGAGTGCTTAAAAAATATCTTACACCAACTATGTTCCAGATCTATTAGATTAATATCTAATTCACATCTCTTCCACGAAATCAGTTAATAAGTAAAACCCCTTTCCTTTAACAAGATGATAGCATACATTTTCCCTAGTAAATATTCATATAAATATGTTCATCTGATCAACACCTTTATTTTTCATCCATTAACAAAATATATCAAAGTTTCATGCCCAAAAAATGGTGAACCAATGAATTTTCCATTCCGGCCTTCTAATATTTTTTTGATTTATTTCATGTGTTTCCATTCCTATATGTGATAACTTAGTTTATCATGCGCCATCTCATTCGAGGGAAAAGTGTGAGCAAGTTGTTATATGGAAAAACTATTGTTATTGTGAATGAGAGGTTTCCTTATAAGCAGATAGTAAGTGTTGACATAATTTTTATTTTGGAGATTCAAAAGATTTTAAAATTCAAAATTAAAATTTGAGAATTGAAACTGTAAAACAAATATTAATGCATTTGACTCTACAAACTTAATTTTACAGTAAAATATTTACAAATTTGAATTTGTAGTCCACAAGTTTGCGAATTTACGATATAATAAAATGCTAAATGGTGAAACATTTTTTTTGGTGTTTGAGAAATTAAAAAACCAGTAAAGTTTTATTGTATTTTTTACATCGCAAATTTATATTTACTATTTCTCGATCAGAGCATTGGTGACCGTAAGCCCTCTGGTGATCGAAGGCAAAAATAATATGGCGATCGAAGACGCAAAGGTCCGGTCTCCGGTGGTTGGAAGGCAAATATTATTTTATAGTTTCTAATATAACGATTAATTGATATTTTATTAAAAATAAAATCAACTTACAAAAATAAGGAGTATCTTTACAAAAAAAAAAAGTTGAGTGTCCTTTGTCTATATCCAACGTTATTACATGTCGTAAAAATGTAATAGGGAACATATTTGTAAAAAAAAAAAGTTAATTGTCCTAAAACCATAATAGGGACTATTTTTATAAAAGAAAAGTTGATTGCTCTAAAACTATAATATGAATTTTTTTAGTTAAGGGTAAAATTGGTATTTTTTAAAAAATAAATTTAATTTAATAAAAAATACGAACTATTTTCACAAATATAAAGTTGAATGTCCTATATTCGTAACTAATATTATTTTAAGTTCAAAAAGTTCATAATCTATTAATTGTAATTAACAAATCTGTTGACATAAAAAAACAGACTTGATCTAATTAATTAATCACAGATAAATATGAATAAAGAAATAAGACAAAGGATTTTTAAAGTGGTTTAGCCTTAATAAAATGGCCTACGTCCTCTGTCTTGTATCGCTGGGTGTTTTGCCTTAATCCTGATTATGTTCTCTTATGATAGTTTACCCCACTATGTGGGTGTTACAAAGTATTTATAGCCCTTGGGCTGTCAGTATGAATAGAAGATATGTCGTTATTTAATAGACATATGCATTTGTACATGACAAGAATGTTCATTGAATCTGTCTTCGTCGTTTGATCTTCCTGACAAAATGCTCGGTACACTGAGAAGCTTGGTATGTTGAATAGCTTGGTGTTTTAAGTTACTCGGTAATTACATTTATGCCATACAGGATAACATGTGTCTTCATATAATTGGTCCACATCAGCTGACTAATTTTTATATCAACAGAAGCCCCTAATGTTTCACAGTTGAAGTCAGATATGAAAGTGTGGAATATTATACCCAAAAGTTGCCCAGGCATGTTTACTCTGTCTTGTTTGATTACAGATTTCCAACACTTGTAAAATTTTGCATGTATCATAATAATTTTGAGCGCGAAATGGAAATTTTGTAAATATTTTGAATTTTTGGCGAACGCTTGGGTACTTGCGTCTTTTTCCGTGATTAGCCGCCGGAAACGCAATCGTCATCATCTCTGATCATTACTTTTCTCATTTTCCAAGGCAGCGTGTTTAAAGACGATAGCATCATATTGTCTTCTACCTTTTGCCTTTTAGATTTCCAAACTCTTTGCCTTCTTACTTTTTCTTCTTACGATCGTTCATTCTGTCATCCACCTTAGCTGAATTCTTGATTTTCTGTAAGAATTTCTTCCATCTTCTTTCTTTGCTTTAGCCACCATCGTTTACCTTATCGAATCGTTGGATAAGTTTAGGGATGATTTTGGTATTCCTTCTTGGGTTATTTTGGAAGAACCTCCTTGCCCTTTTGATTTATTTTCTCTAGCTGAAGGACACTGGTTTGCCTCCATTTTTATAGCGGAATGTGAATTTTCTTTCCCGCCTAATCCCCTATGTTTGGAATTTTGATATTGTTCCTTCAAGAGTAGTTCCAAATACATGGAGGGTAGTTAACGGTGTACATAGATTGAATCAAATTCATGGAACTCGTTTAGGGATTCCTGAAATTACGTAGTGTTATAAATGGGTTACCAGCGACACCACTTTTTATTTAAAAACAAGGTTTTCTAACAGAGCTTTAGTGGTCAATCTCGCTGATGCTAATAGGGATTATTTTGAACACGGGGTTGTGATGAAAATTTGGCAACACCCCCCACTAAAAGGGAGAGACGTGTACCAAGGTCCCATATGTCCACTTTATGACAATGGGATAGGTTGTTTTGTTTTTCAAATTATCTCTATTTTTGTTTGATAAAATGTATCACTCACATGTATTTTTTATTTTGCAGTTGATAACAAGTGAAAACCCCCAAAAGGGAGTGATATTAATATAAAAGATTTGAAAATCATCTGGGGTTTGCATCAAGCAATGGTTGGGGAGCACATGAGGGTTACTTCCTATTTGCTGAGATATAAGAACACCACTTCTTCTTTTATTGCTCGTCCTCTTGTTCCTCCCTTGGCGATTGATCTTGAGTAAGTTCCAGCATCTTCTTTAATTATTAAAGAGTCTTCCTCTCATTTGAGTACCTCTATTGCTGACTTGATGACAAAGAAGAGGAGAATACCTGAACTCTTTGCCAAGGTTATCCCTGGTGATGATGGGGAAAAGAAGAGCAAAGAAGATATCTCAGCTGAAGGGACTAAAAAGAAGGATGTTAATCCATCTGGAGCAGTCACATCTGTTAAAGAGGTCAGCAAGAAATCCTATTTTACCCCAAAATAGGCAGCACCTTTAATTGAAGGGGTTTATGTTGTTCGAGAAGAGACATCACCTTTGATTGAAGTTGCTCCTTTGAGGAGATTAAGGAGGGGTCTTGCTGAAAAGACTGTGGATGCTGTTGTTCAATCTTCTAGGGTTAAGGTATCTTCTCTGAGGGCTAATTCTCCAGCCATCATTACTCCTGGCTTGGCTAAGAAATTGATCTGGTCTGGAGCTCTTCCTAATTGCCAAGCTACTGAGACTTCTACTCCTCGGGAGAAGGTTACTGACTTGGAAGCCCAACCCTTGCATCAATCAATATCATTATACTTGTCATTTTGATTATTCGTATTATGTTCATACTCTCATTTGTGCTTTTCTTCCTCTTGCAGTTTTTGGTGTACTTTAATAATATCCTGGAGAAGGATGAGGCCATCAAAGCCTCAACTTCATCCAGTGGAGTAGAAGAAGCCCTTATTGGGTTATCAAAATCTTTGTTGTAGTCCTAGCAGAAGTATGAAGAGGACAAAGATACTTGGGAAAATAAAATAAAATCTGCTGAGACAGATCAAAAAAATGATGAGGAAGCTGCCAAGGAGGCTAATATAGCTCGGCAGGAGGCTGATACAGCTCGGCAACAAGCTATAAATGCTTCCAAAGAAGTAGAGGAGAAATTAAAGGTTATTATTTATAGCAAGGTAGAAGTTGATGGTAAGCTTGAAGAGGCTGAACGACGTAAGAAAGACCTTGAGGAGAAGGTGAAGTCTGTTGAAGAGCTTCGTAGGGAAAAAACTTCCTCGAAGAGGGTGAAGAGAAAGGCTACTGTGAAGAAATCCTTTAGCTCTAGCTGGGACAAATGATGGAACAAAGTTGTAGCTGCTTCCTCTACTCAAATGGAGTATGCAAGTTTGAAGTTCTTTAGGGATGGATAGTTACAGCATTGAAGGAGTTGAACGTTGCTGATGATTCTGAACTATTTTAGAAACACATTCATAGCCCTCCTCCCGCTATTGAAGAAGAAGAAGATGATGAAGAAGATGGATCGGATGAATCTTCTTTATTGGTTATAGAACAAACACTTACTGCCACCATTAATCAATTCTCTGAGCAAGTTCAGCAGACAATAACTTCTACCGAGCAACACTAGCTACTCACCAAGTAACCAGTTCCTTCTGCCAAATCAGCTGAGGATGTTGTAGGAAATAAGGAGAAGGTGTAAAGTTATTCAACAATTTGTTGCTTTTCTCTATTTTTCCCTTTTATTTTTTACCTTTGGTTGTACCCTATTCTCTTATGATCAATAAAATAGACTTTGTTATCTATTCTGAGTTTCTATTTTAATTGTTTAATATAGTTGTACTATTGTTGATCTGTTTTTACTTTTCCTTGTTAGTTTATTGCCAGGATGGAATTGTTGTCAGCTCATGATACAGAGTTGATGAATAAGTGTACTGATTACTTTAAAGCTGGTCGTGCAGATTTCACTGAAGCACAAATAGTTGATATTCTTGGATCTGATGCCTCTGATTGAGAAATTAACGCTTACCAGTATTTAAAATGTCTACTTAATTGGGTTGTGGCAAAAAATATGGCCTACTATAAAATGATTGAAGATCTTCAAGGAATGATCGAATAACTTTAACTTCAACACAAAGAAGCCACTGCTTTTCTGTATGAAGGTTATGAGAAAAATTACCAACAGTTGAGCATTGATCGGGTTTATGACAAGTTCATTTCAGCCCATAATAAGAGAGAGTGTGCTAAATATTGAGATTACAAATGACAGAAATATTGCTAAGTTGAAGGAAGAAGAAAATAATGCTTTGAGAGAAGAGTTGAGACAACAAAAATCTGCCTCTTCCTCTGGAGCTCTAGTCCCAGTCAATGATGAAGGCTTTTCTTTTTTGGAGACTGAAAATAGTTCATTGAGGGAAGAATTGGAGGCTTTGAAAATATCCAGACCTGCATCCTCTTCGCAGTGTAGAGCAAGAGTTGGTCGGAGCAGCATTGAAGAAACTAGGACTCGACGGGTCTTAGAAAATCAAGTTGTTCAATTGAAGGCAAAAAATTAAGAATTAATTGAGATGTCCCAAAAAATGCAAAGTCTCACCGAGCAACTTTCCAATCAGAGTTCTGCGTTGGAGAGTAAAGAAAACCTGTTGAAGAGGCTTCATCGGCATGTTGAGATATTGACTTATCAATTCCATAAGCAGCCCCGAGAGTTTTGGATGGGGGGATACGATGAAGCTTTATGCCAGGTTGAAACAATCAAACAATGAGCGATACAAACAAGGGTGGTTGAATGCTCTAGTTATGATGCATATTAAGAAAGGAACAGCGTTGTGGGATTTGTATGAGCCTGGGTTTCTTGATATTCCAGTACCTCCTTTCAAACTAGATGATAGTTGGATTCCAGTTAGCTCCATTCATCAGTGTTTGATCTCCAAATACCTCGGTGATTACAATCTTCACGAAGATTTTGAGATATCCCGACCTCCACATCTGCTTGATCGACCAAATTCAAGCAATACCAGAATGCTGCGAGATTTAAACTCCATATACTCTTATTTTTCTCTAGATGATCCTCCAGGTGGAATGGATCCTGTACCTAAATCTGAAGGAAAGAAACCAATAGAATAGGCTATTTGTATTTGATCATTTTTTAAAAATCATCTTTTTGTAATTTCGTTTCCTTGGAAATTAATTGTATGATGTTTATCTTATTAATCTTTATGAGATCAACTATAATAATGCTATACTTCGTTGAGTATATATATATATATATATATATATAAAGGGATAATTTGTCTTGTGTTGATTTGATTGCCTAGACAATGGAACTTTGCCCCATATGTTTGCCTAGTTGTAGTGACTTATCACCCATAAGTGCCTAAGTAATGGAATTATTTTTATCCCATGTTCCTGCTTAGTTGTAACAATCTTGTCTAGACTGCCCTGGTGCCTAGGTAGTGGATATTTTACCCATCTTCTTGCCTAGTTTAGATGCCACTTGGGTCACCCATAATTAAACAGTCCTTACCTTGTTCGATTGTTGAACCAACATTATTGGTGTTTGTTGATGCCGACCAACTTTGTTGGTATTTGCTGATGCCGACAAAAAAGTGTTTTATTGCAGCAAATTTCAATTGTAGTGTGTAGCATTATTACTACGAAGAAAAAATAATAACACAAACGAATATCGGGGAATCACCGTTTTTATTTATACTAAAACAATAGGTTACATGTATCATTACACTACTGGTAGTATTTTGTAGGTGCTCTTCATTCCAAGCATTTTTGAATTCTTCACCTTCTAGAGTTTTTATTCTATAAGTGTGAGGTCGAACAACAGCCGTAATTCGATAGGGCCCATGTCAGTTGTCTTCTAACTTATTGTGCTTTTGAATGACTTTCTTAAGCACATAATCTCCTTCTTTGAGATCACATTTCTTAACCCTTTTATTGTAGAACATGGAGGTCCTTTGTTGATAAGTTGCATTTCAAATTGCTGCGTCCTTTTTGACTTCTTCGAGCATGTCCAGGTCCAAGCGTCTTATCAAATTGCTTACCGGAGAATTGAAATTAAGAACCCTATGAGTAAGTAATCCTAATTCAGCAGGTATGAATGCTTCACTCCTAAAGGCCAACATGAAGGGAGATTAATCAGTTACTGTTCGGGGAGTTGTTTGGTAAGCCCATAGCACTGAATGTAAATCGTTGATCTAGTTTTCCTTAGCATTATCCAATATTTTCTTCAACCCATTCAATACAGTTCTATTCGTCACCTCTGTTTGCCTGTTACTTTGGGGATGACCCGAAACAAAATGAATCTTTTGAATGTTAGACTATAAATAATATGCGATGAACTCCTCATTATCAAATTGGGTACCGTGATCAGTGACAAAAGCATGTGGCAAACCATATTTGCAAATAATATTCTTCCAGATGAACTGATAGACCCTTTCATAGGCCATATCAATGAGAGGTTTAGCTTCCACCCATTTTGTGAAATAATCAACAATAACCACCAAATATTTGAATCGCCCTCTTGTAGTTGGCAGAGGCCCGTCTAAGTCTATTCCCCACATAGAAAATGGCCAAGGTGAGGTGATTGGCGTTAATAATGCCTGGGGAGTTCTTTGTATGGTAGAAAATCGGTGGTACTTGTCTCATTTTTTAGCATAAGCTATACAATCAGCGCGCATTGTTGACCAATAGTACCCATGCGTAGTTATTCTCTACAAAAGAGTCCGACCTGCTATGTGAGATCCACAAGATCCTTCATGAATTTCTTATATTAGATCTTTAACTTCTACTGGATGAACACATCTTTAGAGACCTTCTATCACATCTCTTCTGTATAGCACTCCATTGTTTACGAACCTCTTGGCTACAAGTTGGTCGGCTGGTAAAATGCCTTATTCGATATAAGCCCTGATGGGATCCATCCAGGAAGGTCCCATATCCAAAGTGATAAACGTCACCATCAAATCTTCGTCAATACTTTTATTTCCAAGTATCTCAATAGGAATTTTTCTTAGTAGCTCAATGCGAGTAGCTGAGGCTAACCAAGTTAGTGCATCTGCCCTTGCATTCTTCAGTCTTGGTATTCTAATCATTTGGGCAGCTATTAAATTGTCTATAATCTCTATAAATTTAGTTAAATACCTCAACAAGAACTCTCATTTTGTTACGTAAAGACCGAGCATTTGATTTACCAGTAGTTATGAATCACTGAACACCATAACTTGCTCTGCATTCAAAGATTTAGCTAAGTTGAAGCCCATAATTATGACATCATACTCAACTTCATTGTTGGAAGCTTTGAATTGGAAACGCAGAGCATATTCTATATCTAATCCATCTAGACTATTAAGAATTATTCCAGCTCCGCAGCCTGTTGCACGTGAGGAACCATCTGCAATACCCCGTAATTTTATTGATTTTTATTTATTGGATTAATTAAATTAAATGATAATTAATCAAAAATTAATTCGGTTTTAAATACTAGCGAGACGCGAGTTGGTATTATTATGACGATAATATTGAATATTACTGAGTATATATGGTAATATTTGAGTATGGAAAGTATTAAAATTGTCGAGAGTTATAAATACGATAATTTGAGAAATTAAGTTGGGACGCACGTGTCAGTCGCGTCAGGAATCAATTTAATTAGATTTAAAAAGTAAATTATAATTTTATCAATCGTATGGTCATTTTGAATGCGCGTGTCAGACGCGTCAGGAATCAATTTAATTAGATTTAAAAAGTAAATTATAATTTTATCAACCATATGGTCATTTTGAGTGTGCCAACGTGTCTGAAAGGGTCGAGATAGTCAGAAAACACTAGTCGGGGGTTTAATTTGGGTTCCGTGGCATTTTTAGGTCAAATCGGCAACCCGGAAGGGTATTTTGGTAGTTTTAAAAATTAAGGAATTAAGACCCACGAATTTTAGAGTTTATTTATATATTATTAGAAAAGTCATTAGGGCCATTATCAGCCAAAAACAAGAGAGTGGGCTACGTGAGTTAGAGGGAAGTTGCAAAAGGGTTTCCAAACCAAAACCACCACCCACCACCACTATTTTGCACGGAAATTGTGACCGGAAAGAAGAGAGAATCAGCCCTTGAACACCAACAACGAATCAGAACATCGAACTTAAGGCAAGTGATTTGGTTTCATTAGTTTCAATGAATATTTCTTCCATGTTTAGTGTATAAATTAATAATTGTCTTGAAAGATTTGATGAAAACCCAATAAATTTGATGTGCAACTCTAAACCTTGGTTAGGAATTACATGTAGAATTATTCTGAACGAATTTAGTACCCAAAACATAACTTTTGATGATTTAAAAACGGATTAAAGAGGAGAATTATCATTGTTCTTGAAGAACATAGAAAACTAGGGTTTTTATTGAAGTTTTGATCCATATAAGGCCAATGATTGATGATTAAAAGGTGTGGAACGTTTTGGTTGTATGATGATCCTATAACATTAGATTAGAATTTAATACCTTGTAATGAAGTTTTGGGACGAATTTTGGACTAAAAGAACGAAGCAGTCCGTAGCCCATCTGGTCCGATCGATCGATCGACATTCATAGGTCAATCGATCGACCTTCCCAAAATTGGTTACATTTTTCCCTTTGTTGAATTTTAATAGTTTCGACCCTAGATAATCATTGTTGGGAATTTTGTGAACACTCTTAGACTTGAGGAAGACCAGTAGGTATGTTTGCGAGACCGGAGTATAATTAGGATTCAATTTTGGGAAGTATATAAAACCTAATAAAGCTCGTCGAGTGAGATACTATTAGAGTTAAAATTAAATGATTAAATTTTGTATAGTGGATAATATAAGGTTAGTGGAAGAAATGAGGACCTTAAGAATAGTGGATTTAAATGTGGGAATAATAAGAGACTTGGTAACCTTTATGGATTAGGTTTTAAGTACTTGGAATTACGACGTGAGATGTGTCAGCGGTCTATATTGTATATTATTCGGAGACTTAAAAATGTACAGATTGGAATAATGGTATAGGGATGTAGAATATACCTCTATTAATATTATAAGATATCTAAGATGTGTGAATGCTTAGTATATAGACTTATATGTGTATAACATACCTACCATACTTGCTATCACGGGAGGTCAGCTTTCGAACAGGGCCATCTAATCTTTGTGTGCCTACGCGGGAGATTTAGATTGGTACCTTAATGACATATGGCTGTGAATGACTTATTTGTGAGTTAATGAGTCAGCTGACTATGGGAGCGTAGGTATGTGCGTGACCCATGGATATGTGAATTATGTTCGCCTCCAATATGTGTGATTTTGCTTATTAAAACGGTTCCTGAGAGATTCGGAATACGTAGTCCTTATGTACGTGATGTACCGGAATTCGATAGCAGAGTATGTGTGCACCACAGCTTAGCCTAGGGGTGCCCATAGTATATTATTATGTTGAAATTTATATATTGGTGATGATAACAGACTCCTTGTTAATGTGGGTGAATGTTCTTATTAATGTGTGTGAATAGTTGCGACACTTTGAGTAAAGTTAAAATTGAGAATTTCCTATATGATCTAAAATAAATTAATCTAAGAAATGAAAAGGTAGATTCACATAAATTAGATTGGAATGTCTTGAACAAACCCCTATATTATCATGTGAGGACGGGTTACAGTATAGACTAGTTAGTTAGCGGCATAACTAGGATGGATTATGGATATACGTTAAGCCACTACACCAAAATGGGCAAATTGTCACCTTTCAGCCGGCCAGCCTTGTCAAGGTCATTGACCGTGACAAAAAAATACGCGTTTTATGTCACGATCATTGACCTTGACACGACCGTGACAACTAATTGTCACGGTCATTGACCGTGACAATTATGTAAATACTTGTCACGGTCAATGACCTTGACACGACCGTGACAATGTTTGCAGCAAAAACCCTATCCTCTTCTTTTTTCCCTACCGCCGTTCCCTCCCTCTCTCTCTCTCTCGACGCTGCTCTCTCTCTCTCTCTCTTCCATTTATATATATGTTTGTGTGTATATATGTGTGTATGTGTATATATATATATATATGTGTGTATGTGTGTATATATCCAAAAATTTAAATGTAAATAATATCCAAAAATGTAAATGTAAATAATATCCAAAAATGTAAATGTAAATAATATTCAAAAATATTGGATAACAATTTATTTTCATTCAAAATAAATAATTGATAATAGTTGTATAATAATTGGATAATAATTGATATTTTCATTCAAAATAAATATTTCATTCAAAAATATTGGATAATAATTGATATTTTCATTTAAATTGATAATAATTTTATTCATGAAATTAATTCAATTAGGTAAAACCCTAGATAATTTTTTAACAGAATTTGATAATATTATATCAAGTTTAGTAAATTCACAAAATGTTGCCAATTGTATGTTTTTAGGAATATCATTAGTTAGAATCCATACACATGCATGTTGTTAGAAAGTCTTAAATTTAATTCTCACTTTAATTTGTAGAATCTCTGTACTTGGTTGGATTTATCCCTTTATGATAATGAAATTTATGCTCCAATTATAATTATCTCATGTCATAATTTTATTGATAAACAATATATGTAGTTGTCACGGTCGTGGTGGGGGGAGGGGGTGGGGGTGGGGTGGTGGGGGTGGGGGTGGTGTGTGTGTGTGTGTGTGTGTGTGCGCGGAGGTGTGTGCGTGTGTGCGTGGCGGGGGGAGGGGGGTATGTGTATATGTGTGTGTATGGTGGTGTGTGGTGGGGTATGTGTATACAATGGCGCGGATCCGTCCCGCCCAAGGAGACGATCTCATTGGCACAATGGCAAAAGTTCATTGACAATGGGATCGAGGATCGACAATTGGCATCTCGTCAATCGGGGAGGGAAAATCGGGCAAAAAAGACGGACGTGCACTACTCCAGCCGGATCTCTTACGCTGAGGTGGAGCATAGGATGCAGGTAAGATTTAATTTATCTATAACTACAGAAATATATTATTCTTCATTATTTTACTTTGCGGAGCCGATACTAATTTTACTTTACTTTATTTTATTTCAGGGGGTAGGGAGTGGGCCAGGGGGTAAGCCACATAGGCTCGATACTTATGTGGCTCTTCGGACGAAGAAGGGGAAGGACAAGGAGGTGTCCCCGAGCGTCGCGGCCACTATTGTAAGTAATCCGACGTTTAATTATTGTTAATTACGTTATAAATTTTTAGTTTACTTATTTTACTAATCATGTGCTTTTTGTCGTTTCAGGCAAAGCTTAAGGAAGTGCATGAGTCGCAGTCTGATGCCGACAAGGCATCTTTGTCCACAGACGCACTCAGCCAAGTGCTTGGCTCTGATCGCAAGGGGAGGACAAAGGGAGTGAGCTCGCGGGTGGCCAAATCTAGGATCATCGGATTGGAGACGAGCGACACCGGGTTGGCTCGAACGGTGGATTCACCCGACGCGAAGCTGTCCCGTTTGGAGGCGACTGTCCAAGATATGTACGCATTCATGAAGCGTACGTTGGGTGGAGACCGTAAAGGTAAAGGGAAAGGGAAGGAGAAGGAGAAGGCGGTGGAGGAGGAGGTGCGGGAGGACGAGGCGCAGGATGACGAGGATGTGGACCTCGCTGCTTCATCACCGACACGTTCGTACTTAGATGATCCACTTCCCTATTTGGCGCCCTTCAACAGACCATTGTCGACACTTGGTTGGCCGAGCGTGTTCATATTGGACGTATTTGATGGCCAGCGAATAAGGCGGGGGTTGAGGGACACGAATATCGTCGAGGGTGGAATAGTCCATGGACGTGTGCTTCAAGAGATGGAGTCCAGGGTGCTCGTCACGCATGTCATACCCGGGAAGGAGAACTCCCTATTGTGGTTGCGCGAACAATGCGGCACGAAGTATATTAGTGGGTGCGTCAATTCGTATGTCGTGTGGCCTACTCACCTCCTCAGTTTTATCCAAGACATGTAGTAACATTATTTTTAAGTTTGTCCATTTTAATTATATTTGAATTATATCGTCATGTATATTATTTCTATTTTGAATATTTGGATTATATCGTCATGAATATATATTTGCATTATCTTTAGTTTGTGTTGGATATATGATGTTTGGAACAGGTACAACGTTGCTATAACAGGTACAAATATACTGCTGGGCAGTGGCAGTGGCCATACTGCCCAGCAGATTTTTTTTTTAAATTCTGCCCAGAATTGTCACAGTCATTGACCGTGACAATTCTGGGCAATAGGGGTCACGGCTTTGTCACGGTTATAAACCGTGACAAATGTATCACGGTCATTGACCTTGACACGACCGTGACACAAAACGCGAGTTTTGTGTCAAGGTTAATGACCGTGACACGACCGTGACAAAAAAAGTTGTCTCGCCTCGAAATGTCACGGTCATTGACCTTGACAAGTTGGATTTGTCAAGGTCAATGACCTTGACAAATGGGCAGATTTGGTGTAGTGAGCGTACACATTAGTTGAGAGGTGAGAAACCCATGTGAGAGCACGGAACTAACATGTACTTTATATTCATTGTTTAATGCAATTAAACACTTACTATATTTTTAAACTGTTTTCACATCAGGCTCTAACCCGTTTGCTTTCAAATCTATTTTCTTGAAAGACCTTTTAGGTGCCCAGCCACAGGACGCCAAGCTTAGGAGTTCCATTTCAGTGACGTGCTATAACTGCTGTGAAAGTTACAGAATCTTGATGATAGACACCTCCACATTCTATATTGATTCCATTTCAGACTTATTCACTTGTTAGGGCATGTCGCCCCTTTTCTTTTGGAGACAGTTTTATCATACTCAGTTTCATTGCAGTTTTGAAGTCAATTCATTTATTATTCAGACGTTGTATTTGGTTTTATCCATTATTTGGGATTATTTAGAGGAGTGTTACTCCAGACTCATTTTACTATTCCATTATTATCTTGATGTGACTGTGATGTGATGGTATTACCATTTAGCTAATAATTTTAATTGGTTGCATGTTAATTTAATTTAATAAAATTTGATAGCTCACTTTTTCAATATTAGGTGGCTAGAAATTGTTTAAATAAATGTTTTTCGACAGTGATGCTATGAACTGAACCAACTTGACATTTTTTATTAATTTGAATAAAGGAGTAGCTACCAGGTATTTAATTAGCCGGGGTGTCACAGGTGGTATCAGAGCATCAGGTTCTAGTGTCCTTTAGGATCTGTGAGGCTTATTATGCTTCAAGCGTAGCTTTCTTTGATGTAGAGCCCTATGTTTAGGATTGTTGATTTCCTTGGTGAGATTTAGTTCTCCTACTTTGATATATATGATAGTGAATCTTATTTACAATCGGGTGTGTCGTGCGCCGAACAATGTAGTACGTCAGGCGAAAACAGTTGGGCGAACAGCAGGAGCAAAAGATCAGTTGAGGGTATTTAATTTATTAAAGAAGGATGATTGTAGTTGAAGTCACTCATATTATGGCACGAAAGTCCAGGACGGTAAAGACGGTCAAGGCACGATTTGTGACTTCCAGGCACAACTATAGTAGAAAATGGGGTCAAATGAGACTCACCCAACAAGGTTGGAATGGGAGAGAAAGAGTTAGGTGAAACATTGAAGAGAACTAGCAGTGGAAATACTCGAAATGCGGAGATGGCGTGTGCTAGCCAAACGAACATAATATATCCAAAGGCTTGGACATATGTCGGGGTATGGCCAATCGAGAATGAAATTTTGGGGAAAATTTTTCTTGGCTCATAAGAGCGGAGTTTAAATGGTGAGAGACAATCACCACACTTAGAAGTGGATTTTGATGTCGAGAGAAGGCGTACACGTATGGTTTGACCATAAGTTCCTTCCTCAGATGTTCAGGGTGAAAGGAAAATGTTATTCTGAAATCACACACGAGGGCCGGACGGAGGTCACTTTGTGAGGAGAAATTTAATTATGTAGCGAACCTTACAACGGGTGAAGCAGGTGAAATGGAGAAGAGGATATTAAAGGGAGAATTTACATATAAGAAGAATTGTTAGCTCTTCCGGGGAATTCTGATTGGACGGTCAATGCAGATGGTAATAATGTCGCGTAGTGTTAATTTGGAGATAAACATTTCCTTGGGTGGGGAGATGCATGAATCGAGGAATTTCTATAGAGTAAGACTGGGAAAATGGTATTGGAGAAGCACCACAAGGGGAAGACCAAACGGAGAACCCATTAAAATGATTCGAATAGCTGAATTATTACCGAGAGATGGTGATTTCAGTAAGAAATGTGGAAACTAGTAGCGTGTTCCTTAGGTCCATCAAACTAAGGGAACAATGGAGGTAGTCATCAGAGCCGAGACTACCAACGTCCGAGAGAAGGACCACCTTAACATGGTCAGTGTGACCGAAGATAAGTGGAGTATGTGTAGAGGTATTTTGTGGGGAGTGAAACCCTTGCGTTATAAATGTTTCCCGATGCAAGTGTAGGGATAAAGATATTGTGCCTGGCAAGGGCAACAGTTATTGAAATATTCGGTTTGGTACGGACAGGTGTGTCAAGTCCAGGAACCATTTGAGCAGCCAGGACGATTGTCAGGATAGAAGTATGAGTTATATCCTCAGATGATGTTGCATGTTGTTTGTGGCACGAACGAGTTGCTACAATTGTTATTATTGTTATTTTTGCTTGAGAGTCGAGTTCAGTGAGTATCGGCAATTTTATTATTTATGTGAATATCTTCCCTGATAGTGTGGGGTTACGTTTATTGTCATCCGTGGAGGATGAATGGGTATATTGATAGTGGTATATACTTTATTGAGATTACTCATTTTTGTGCTTTTTATACGAGTATGATATTATCCTAATTATGTTTTTATATATGATTATACTGATAGTGTGCTGGTATTATAAGTTTATCGGGGTTACTACCTTGGGGTAGAATGTTTCGTTCTTACGAGGCCCCATCTGTGAGAGGGCCGAGCTCGTAATTGTACTTTTGTATATATGTGTATGTGTATATATATATATATATATATATATATATATATATATATATATATATATATATATATATATATATATATATATATATATATATATATATATATTGTTGTGATTTCAAAAAGGTATAATGGTCTCAGATATTTAATCCCAGTATCCGTAGGGATTTAATTGATATGATTCGTATGTAATTGGGTTACTCGTCAGCGAAAAGGTTTAGCTAGTTATTATAATTAATGCTCAGGATGTCGTAATAAGAAGACTGCATTGTTTTATCACCCTTTAGATATTTGGGAGTTTAAACACATAGTTGTATGTTTGGGGACGGGATCTTGAGAGACCCGATTTAATTTGCATGATGTATATGAAATGTGATTACCATCAATGTCAAGAGAAAGTGTCTTTCGGAAGGAGTTCCTTATTTAAGTGTCATGGAGGAAGGAAATGTAACTTTGTTGTTAAGCGACAGGAATATAGGGGTACATGTTATGGACTAAGAGCGTAACGGATCCCGATGACCGAAAATATTAAGTAGTAGTGTATTGGGGGGGTTCTTTATTTTTATTTTTCTTTGCGAGACATCCCATGCATGAAACTTGGCGTAAGCTTGGTAGTAGGGAGATGTTTGACCATTCGTCCATAAATTGGATACCTCGGTCCTTATGGAAGTAAGTAGTTATAACGGGAAGTTAACAAGGTAAATTACGATGTAAGGCCAGTAGAGCTAGTTGTTAGTGAATTACGATGTAAGTGCTGATAATGTTGGTTTTGTTACGACAGTATGAAGGATGCATTCAGGTTAAGGAGGATTTAGGATTTCAAATTCGGAGGTGATTGAGAATGCCTAAGTGGTATATCCACGTTGTAAATGCAGCGGATATAAAGAGTTTGGAATACGTATAAAGCGTATATGATGTTTAAAAACCGTATGCATGGGTTATAAGAGGTGTAGACATTTTGGTTTACTAATGTAGTAATCGCCGAAATAAGGGATACAGATGGGTAAAATTATTACTTATGGGATTAAGCGTCGTAAGAGAAGGTGTTAATGAGTATACTTATGTGTAATTAGTGTAGCACGTCCGAATTTGGATAAAAGGCAGTGGAAAGCCATTAAATAAGGGGATATCTCTTGAGAAGGCAAATATTTAATTATTATGGGAAATTTGGAGTAGAGTTCCGACCAATCGAATGTTGAGGGTGACTCAAGAGTAAATAGAATGAGGATGTCAATAAGGTATAAAGGGTCCAGATGTGCACAACGTGGTGAAAAGTGCAAGGGTCGAAACTTTTGGTATACGCCGAGAGAAGAAGAAGATCATTAAGTATCACTTAACGGGAAGAATTATATGTAAAAGTCGACATTGAAAGGGGTGTAGTAAGTAGTAGAACGGTTGGGGTTAGATGATCAACTAGATAATTTTGTATCAAGCCGACAATTCCAGGGATGGAAGAGTCAAGTTGGTAAATTTCTTTGAGGGGTTGCCAACTTATAGATAAGTAACGAGTTCCTTCTAATATGTGGGACAGGTTGTCCAGAAGGAGAGAAATGGTTATATACTTGGGTGATTTACACTATTAGATAGTGAACACGCTGGTACGTAGTCCTACGCGGTATTATTCAGAACCAATAGGAGATCCCCAAAATCCACCTTCAACGTGGGGTAGCAAGTAGTAGTGGAAATAACGCTTCGTTCTGAGGGTAGTATCACCTATAGCCCGAGGTGTAGGCGTAAGGTGATTGACGACTGGTGGATTGTATGAAAGAAATTTTGGATTCATTGCGATCTTTTCATTTCCAAATCGGGTATAACTAGTACGTGAGGTATATTGTAGTAATGGGGAGAAGATATTACCTAATGGTAGAGTTGGGGGGGGGGGGGGGGGGGGAGCACCCGTATCTATTTATAGTGGACAAGGTGCTTACAAATGTTTTGTGTAACCCCAACCGGATGAAGTGGTTTTCCCTTGTGTAAAAGTCACAACGCTGAAAACAGAGATTCAAAGAATGGGCAAGAGTAGTCAGATGTGTTATTGATTTCTTCCAGGATGGGAGTTTGGTATTTTGATAAACGCGGGAGTTAATGCGTAGTGAGGTGCGGACTTACAATAATATTGAGATAATGCGGCCAGTGATGTATAAGATATTTTTATTCGAATGTTGTTTAGTAAGAGCACAATGTGAGGTGCATTTATTAAAGTGTAATCTGATAAAGTATCAAGACTATTAAACAAGCTTGTTGTGAAGCGAGGGCTTTAATGATTGGGCCTTTCTTTATATTTTGTTTTGAGTACTGGAGGATACCTAATTTTTTCCAGGTATGCCTTACTTTTCCGAATTTCGGTTATTAGGGGGGAAGTATGTAATATCCTGTAATTTTATTGATTTTTATTTATTGGATTAATTAAATTAAATGGGAAATAATAAGAAATTAATCCGGATTTAAATACTAGCGAGATGCGAGTTGGTATTATTATGACGATAATATTGAATATTACTGAGTATATATTGTAATATATAAGTATGGAAAGTATTAAAATTATCGAGAGTTATAAATACGACAATTTGATAAATTAATTTGGGACGCGTGTGTCAGTCGCGTCAGGAATCAATTTAATTAGATTTAAAAAGTAAATTATAATTTTATCAACCCTATGGTCATTTTGAGTGTGCGTGTCAGTCGCGTCAGGAATCAATTTAATTAGATTTAAAAATTAAATTATAATTTTATCAACCGTATGGTCATTTTGAGTGCGCCAACGTATCCGGAAGGGTCGAGATAGTCAGAAAACACTAGCCGAGAGTTTAGTTTGGGTCCCGGGGCATTTTTAGGCCAAACCAGCAACCCGGAAGGGTATTTTGGTAATTTTAAAAATTAAGGAATTAAGACCCACGAATTTTAGAGTTTATTTATATATTATTAGAAAATCCATTAGGTCCATTATCAACCAAAAACAAGAGAGTGGGCTACGTGAGTTAGAGGGAAGTTGCAAAAGGGTTTCAAACCAAAACCACTACCCACCACCACCATTTTAGCAGAAATTATGATCGGAAAGAAGAGAGAATCAGCCCTTGAACACCAACAACGAATCAGAACATCAAACTTAAGGCAAGTGATTTGGTTTCATTAGTTTCAATGAATATTTCCTCCATGTTTAGTGTAGAAATTAATAATTGTCTTGAAAGATTTGATGAAAACCCAATAAATTTGATGTACAAGTCTAAACCTTGGTTAGGAATTACATGTAGAATTTTCTGGACGAATTTAGTACCCAAAACATAACCTTTGATGATTTAAAAACGGATTAAAGAGGATAATTATCATTGTTCTTGAAGAACATAGAAAATTAGGATTTTTATTGAAGTTTTGATCCATATAAGGCCAATGATTGATGATTAAAAGGTTTTGGAACATTAACAATGATGTATTTTGGTTGTATGACGATCCTATAACATTAGATTAGAATTTCATACCTTGTAATGAAGTTTTGGGATGAATTTTGGACTAAAAGAACAAAGCAGTCCGTAGCCCATCTGGTCCGATCGATCGAGCGACGTTCATAGGTCGATCGATCGACCTTCCCAAAATTGGTTACATTTTTCCCTTTGTTGAATTTTAATAATTTCGACCCTAGAGAATTATTGTTGGGAACTTTTTGAACACTCTTAGACTTAAGGAAGACAAGTAGGTATGTTTGCGAGACCGGAGTATAATTAGGATTCAATTTTGGGAATTATATAAAACCTAATAAAGCTCGTCGAGTGAGATAATATTAGAGTTGAGATTAAATGATTAAATTTTGTATAATGAATAATATAAGTGTTGATACCAAAATTAATATGTTGATGTGGACGAATCATACGAAGACACTTGTCAATCTACGTGGCACAATAACAACGAGGAACTTCATTTCCCCGACCAACTATGTTCTCTCCGAGCAACGAGGATATACCGAGGAACTTCAGCACTCCGAGGTACATTAGCGCTCCGAGGAACTCCTGATCAACGTGCAACTGAGGCGGTCCGAACTGCATCTCGGACGTAGCATTAATTGCCAGAATATCAACAGTTCAACTATTCATTGAATGTTTGGATCTTGACGCACACGCTGCATTAAATGTATTACCCTTTCATATGTATATCATTTAATGTATCAACCCATTCATGTACAGCCTAAGGGCTATAAATACCTTGTATAACCCTCATTCAAAGGGACCGGAATTTCTTGAGAGAACTTGTAATCAAGAATTCCCAAACACTCAGCAATAACATAACAGTGGACGTAGGCCATTCTTATAAGGCTGAACCACTTTAAAAATCTTTGTCTTATTTAATTTATCTGTGATTGAATAATTAGAGCGATCTAATTTTTTACATCAATAGATTGGCGCCGTCTGTGGGAACGATTGTTATTATCGTTTTTCACCAAAAATCATTCATCATCAATGGCGGATAATCCAGAATCTAGCAATCGAAACGCTGGAAACGCTGGAAATCCTCCAAATCCCTCTGCACCTCCAGATCTGGCCGAAATTATGACGAATCTGGCTCAAGGACAAACCGCCATGCAAGACACAATGAGGAAACTCATACAAATCCTTCATGGTGGTGGTGCACCTGCACGTTCAGGACAGCAAAGTGGTCAGAGGCAAACTTATCATCTTTCTTCACGATCCAGGCGTACTGAGTCACGTCGCAATGAGGAGTCTGATGATTTCTCTTATCAACCTGGGCGAACTTCGTCAATAAGGGCGACAGATACTGATCAAGATATCACCCTCTCCCCAGAAAGGCCCAGTGCTTTAGAAAGACTGAGTAGGGCGTCTCCTTTCAGTCGATTAGGCCCTAGGATGAATAGGAGTCCACCTAAGACCATGTCAAGGAGTTTTCGACAACCATCAGATCTAAAAGAAGGATCAGCACAGTCACGACCAGTCGTTCGTCAAGATAGATCTCAAGAAGCTACCTCAGAACGATCGATTGCTCGAACTAATAGGCCCGAGGAAGGAAATGAAGCGTGGAAAGGATCTCTCCAACGGTTGGAGGATAAATTGGGAGAAATGGCTAAAGTAAAGAACCCCCTACAACGAACTTTTGTTCGAGGAACACCTTTTGTACAGGCCATTGTGGATTTTCCTACACCATAGAAATTTAAAGCACCCGTGGTAACTCCCAAATATGATGGAAAGACAGATCCTGTTCTTCACATAGAACAGTATCAAGCTGCTGCTGACATCTATGTTGTTCCCGACGAGATGAGATGCAGGGCCTTCTCAGGAACTCTTACTGGATCTGCCCAGATATGGTACAACAATCTTCCTCGGGGTAAGATTTCAACTTTCTTTCAGTTAGCCGAGTTGTTTATTGGCAATTTCTGTTTTGGAGCAAAGCCAGTAAAACGAGTAGCACACTTGTTAAGTGTTAGACAGAAATATGGTGAGAGTACTAGAGAGTATATAACTCGTTTCAATAACGAGAAGCTAGAAGTCATAGATTACGAAGAGAAGACAACAATCACCGCCTTGATGAGTGGGTTGTTGCCTAATAAATTGTATTACACCCTGGCTAAAGATCCACCTAGAACTATGTCAGAATTGATGGCAAAAGTGGCCAAAATCATGAATGCCGAGGAGGCTATGGCTGCAAAGAAGAATATGGATAAAGAAACCAAGGTGGAAGACGACAAATCTAAGAAGAAAGAGCATAAAAACAATGGTGGAGATAAACATTCCAAGAATAAATGGGAAGTCATGAAGAAGTATGATAATTATACTCCTTTGAAAATGGGTATTAATCATGTCTTGGAGGAAATCAAGAACAATGAGGAGGTAAAGTGGCCAAAGAAACTGAAGTCAGACCCTGATTCGAGGAGTAGGGATAAGTATTGCGAATTTCATAAAGATCATGGTCACATGACCAAAAATTGCATAGCTCTTCAGAACGAGATTGAAACACTCATCCGAAGAGGAAAGCTAGCAAAATATGTTGATCGGGGAGGTGAAAGAAAGGATAACCACCGAGTTAGAGAAAAGTCTAGATCTCCTCGTCGGGCAGAGGAGAAGAAGAAGAGAGACCATAAAGATGATCCAGAAGATGACCCCGACCTTCCCAAGAAACCAAGACAGCCAGAACGAGAGGTATTTTCTATACGTTTTGAGTCATTTGATTGTAATGTCATTATAGGAGGAGATGCAGGAGGAAGAGACCTTACTGCAGAAAGAAAGGCTTACCTCGGAGAGGCTCAAGCTTGTTCATATATTCAGCGAATAAATCTGGCCGAGGACGATCGTCCGAGGAAGGTAAACAAAGAGAAGCTGGTCATTGGGTTTTCAAAAAATGACTTGGCAGGTGTTCTTTATCCTCACGATGATCCTCTGGTGATCAAAATGAGGATGAAGGAGGTAGTGATTTCAAGGGTGTTGGTAGACAATGGAAGTTCGGCAGACATCATGTACTATTCATGCTTTGATAGCTTGAATCTGAAATTATCTCAGTTGGAACCGTATCACAGACCCCTCCTGGGTTTTGCTGGCGAGAAAGTTTTTCCACTTGGGACGATCAAGTTGGATATACTCATTGGAACTTGGCCTGCTTATCGAACAGAAAGAATACGCTTCTTTGTGATGGATAAGAATGTGCAGTCAGCCAACAACATCATCATGGGAAGAGTTGGTTTGAAGAAGTTCGAAGCAGTTCCATCTACAGTGCATCAGTGCTTAAAATTCCCAACAAACTTTGGAGTAGGAGTTGTGAAAGGTGATCAAAAAGTAGCTCGGGAATGCTATTATTCGTCTACCGAGCAAGAAGAACTTGAAGAGTCAAGGAAAAAGACTACTACTTACCAAGTGGAGGAAGGTACAGAAATTGAAACTCTCGATCCCAGAGATGAATCCCAACTTGTAAAAGGACAGGTGGTGGAATCTACAGAAAATGTTATTCTAGACGACGAGCACCCTGAACGAGTAACCCAGATAGGTTCAACGTTGGATGCTTCAATAAAACAAGAGTTGATAATTTTCTTGAGAAACAGGAAGAAAACTTTCGCATGGAGTCATGAGGACATGCCGGGAATAGATCCAGACTTCTTATGTCACGATCTCAATGTGAATAAGGAGATCAAGCCTGTAAAGCAGAGAAGAAGGGTATTTAGCCCCGAGAAGAATCAAGCTATTCAAGAGGAGGTTGACAAGCTCCAAAAAGCTCAATTCATTGAAGATGTGAAGTACCCAGACTGGTTGGCGAATGTGGTGATGGTAAAGAAGAAAAACAACAAATGGAGAATGTGTGTTGATTTCACTGATCTTAACAAGGCCTGCCCAAAGGATCATTTTCCATTGCCCAGAATTGACCAACTAGTAGATGCTACCTCGGGGCACGAGCTGCTTAGCTTTATGGATGCTTACTCTGGTTACAACCAGATCAAAATGAAACCAGAAGATAGGGAAAGTACTTCTTTTATTACCCCTAATGGAACTTATTGCTATAATGTTATGCCTTTTGGTTTGAAAAATGCAGGAGCGACATACCAGCGGCTGATGAACAAGGTTTTCACCGAACAAATCAGTTGCAACATGGAAGTCTATGTCGATGATATGCTGACAAAAAGCAAGAAAGCTGTAGATCATTTAGTTGACTTAGGTCAGATATTTGATCAGCTGGATAAATACCAGATGAAGCTCAACCCGACGAAGTGCACATTTGGAGTACGAGAAGGAATGTTTCTCGGATATATTGTCAACCAGCGAGGCATTAAAGCGAATCCAGACAAGATCAAAGCTCTTTTAGGGTTGAGATCTCCAACAACAAAGAAAGAAGTGCAGAGTCTTACAGGACGAGTTGCAGCGCTCAACAGATTTGTGTCTCGGGCAACTGACAAATGCCTCCCATTCTTCAAAACACTTCGAAAAACTTTTGAGTGGACTGATGAATGTGAGAAGGCCTTTCAAGACTTGAAAAAGCATTTGGGAGCACCTTCATTGTTGTCCAGGCCAATAACAGGAGAGACGTTGTATTTGTATCTGGCAGTATCAGAAAATGCAGTCAGTTCAGCATTAATCAGATTGGAGAATGGAGTCCAGAAACTAATCTATTATACAAGTAAGGCTTTCCGAGGTGCAGAAATCAGGTACCCAAAGCTGGAAGAGTTGGCATTGGCATTAATTGAAGCAAGTAGAAGAATGAGACCATATTTCCAGGCCCATACCATCGTCGTTTATACCGATATGCCATTGAGACAAGCCCTTCATAAACCAGAAAAGTCAGGAAGACTGATGTACTGGGCAGTAGAACTCGGTGAATATGATATTGTGTATGAGCCCAGATCATCATTGAAAGGGCAAGCTGTAGCAGATTTTATAGCAGAGTTTACATATCCTGATACCCCCGAGGAACAAAAGCTGTTCGCTGACAAACCTGTGGATGTTACAGGGTCAACAGACATAAGTCCAGACCAACTCCGGTTGGTAAAAGGGCTTGTGGATGTAGAAGGATCATTAACTTCAAACTCGGATGAGCTCCGATTGGATGAAGAACAAGAAGAGATGGTCAACGAGGAGCGAAAAGTGTCAGGGGAGGATGAAAGGAAGCAACAAATATTTCATCGAGGAACTCTATCAGATAAGAAATTTGAAGACGGGTTGCCCATATGGAGATTATATGTAGATGGCTCATCTTGTACAGCAGGTTGTGGGGCAGGAATTGTTTTGAACACCCCAGACGAGATTGACATGGAATATGCTTTGCGATTCCAATTCAAAGCCTCCAATAATGAGGCTGAGTATGAGGCCATGATAGCAGGTCTTAATTTATCAAAGATTATGAAAGCGCAACAAGTGATGGTATTCAGTGATTCTCAATTGATTGTGAATCAGATGATGGGAACGTATGCAGTTAAAGGAGAATTAATGGTCAAATATCATGCCAAGGTAATGGAGTTATTGGCAGAATTTGATGCGATTCAGTTGATCAGGATACCCAGAATAGAAAATGCACAAGCAGACGCACTGGCCCGACTAGCATCAGCTACTCGTACCGAGCTACGAAGAACAATACCGATTGAAGTACTGGAAAGTCGGAGCATAGATGAAGACTTAACGATGAATGTCATTGCCCTTGATTTAGGACCATCTTGGATGGATACCATCAGGGTATATATTGAAGAGGGAGAATTGCCTGAGGATAAGCTTGCTGCTAAGAAATTGAAGTATAAAGCTGCTCGGTATGTATTAACTAATGGTATTTTATATAGACGAGGAATTATGGCAGGTTTGCAGAGATGTGTACATCCCTCCGAAGTGAAAGAATTGATTGAAGAGATCCATGAAGGGTCTTGTGGAGCTCATGTAGCAGGACGAACACTTTTGCAAAGGGTAATGACTCAAGGATACTACTGGCCGACGATGAGGGCTGATTGTATAGCCTATGCTAAGAAATGTGACAAGTGCCAACGTTTTTCCTCCATCCGACGAACTCCACAAGCATTGTTGACACCCATAACTTCCCCTTGGACATTTGCCATGTGGGGAATTGATTTGGTTGGACCATTGCCGACCACCCGAGGAAGATTCAAGTACCTCGTCGTTGCAGTGGACTATTTTACTAAGTGGGTAGAAGCTGAGCCGCTTATCGATATGACGTACGAGAAGGTATACCAGTTTGTTTGGAAGAATATCATCTGTCGATATGGTCTCCCTCATGCCTTCATCACAGATCATGGAACACAATTTGACAATGAGGAGTTTGCTGCTTATTGTCAACAATCAAACATCCTGAAGACCCATTCAGCACCAGGTCATCCTCAAAACAATGGGCAGACTGAGGTAACGAACAGAACGCTGCTAAATGGTTTGAAGAAAAGACTAAGTGAAGCTAAAGCTAACTGGATTAATGAGCTACAATCATTATTGTGGGCTTACCGAACAACTCCCCGAGCAGCGACTGGAGAATCACCATATATGCTGGCATTTGGAAGTGAAGCTGTAATACCTGCCGAGTTGGGCCTACCAACACACAGAGTGCTGAATTTCGATTCTCCGATCAGTGACTTGATGAGAAGACTGGATTTGGATATGCTCGAAGAAGTCAGAGAAGAGGCAGCCATTAGGAATGCTGCTTATCAACAACGAACAGCTCTGTTCTACAACAAAAGGGTGAAGAAATGCGATTTAAAAGAAGGAGATTATGTACTGAAGAAGGTTATTCAGAAGCACAATAAATTGGAAGCAAATTGGCATGGACCTTACCGAGTTACAGAAGTTGTTCGACCAGGAACTTACCGAATAGCAACTCTAGAAGGAGAAGAATTCAAGAATGCTTGGAATGCTGAACACCTTCGCAAGTATTATCAATGATGTAAAATGTACAACGGGTCTATCAATATGAATAAAACGATGATGTTTTTCACAAATTTTCTCTCCTTTGTTTGAAAGTTTTTCGGGGAATACTAGTGTTGTACACTACGCTGCTTGATAGCAAGAAGAAGACGATAGTTCAGACCCACGATCAACTCCGGTTGGTAAAAGGGCGAGAACAACTGAGATACTCCTTTGGTTAGGAGGCGTACACTGGCGTGATCAACTTCGGTTGGTAAAATAACTAGTGTACAAGATAGTTCGAAAGAACACGATAGTTCAGACCCACGATCAACTCCGGTTGGTAAAAAGGCGAGAACAACTGATATACTCCTTTGGTTAGGAGGCGTACACTAGCGTGATCAACTTCAGTTGGTAAAATAACTAGTGTACAAGATAGTTCGAAAGAACACGATAGTTCAGACCCACGATCAACTCCGGTTGGTAAAAGGGCGAGAACAACTGATATACTCCTTTGGTTAGGAGGCGTACACTGGCGTGATCAACTTCGGTTGGTAAAATAACTAGTGTACAAGATAGTTCGAAAGAACACGATAGTTCAGACCCACGATCAACTCCGGTTGGTAAAAGGGCGAGAACAACTGATATACTCCTTTGGTTAGGAGGCGTACACTGGCGTGATCAACTTCGGTTGGTAAAATAACTAGTGTACAAGATAGTTCGAAAGAACACGATAGTTCAGACCCACGATCAACTCCGGTTGGTAAAAGGGCGAGAACAACATTCTTATAACGCCAATCTCGGTTGGTTTATACTCTCAAAATGCCAATTTATGTTGGTCGGGAGGTAATATTATTACAAAAGTTCCTCAGAGAACAAAATATTCCAAACTGAACCAAGTATGGTCAGTCGGGGATAAAAACCCACTAACTGTAGTTGTTCGACGAGGGTAACTTATTGACCTTGGTTGGTCGGACACATTTTATGAAAATATTTGAAATTGAACCAAGTATGGCTGGTCGGGGATAAAAACCCATCAACTGTAGTTGGTCGACAAACATTATTTAACCACCCTGATTGGTTGGAAACTTTTTGAACATTTTATACTCATTACTTTATTATTAAGTGATTGAACAACCTTGATACTTGTAACTTTTTTAAGTTGCTCGATGAATAATATTATTTTTATCTTTTTAACAGATACATATGCACAAATATAAAGGTGTTTGATAAACACAAGACAATAGCAAAATTTGCAAACAGAAAATGAAAGTCTTTCATTAAAATTCAAAATAAATTACAGGTTACATGAATGTACTAACTATTACATTGATATTCCTATTCTATTGGTTTCTTGCCCTTTGCTTTAGAAACAGGCTCTTCGCCAGCAGGAGGATCCTCCAGGCAGAGGGGAGAATTAATAAAGTTCAAGTCCTTCAGCATTCTGACATTCATTATTGAAGGTGTCTCCATTAGATGCTCTGGACGAGATACTTCGGTTTGGGAATGAAGACTGTAGTCACCAAGGTATTTTGAAATTAAGCTCCGAGGAATGGAACGAGCTGGGATCCATTCCATGTCCAATTTGTAAGGTGGTACAGGCAAGTCTAGTAGCCCAGGAGCATGATAATCCCACAAGAAATGGACCTGCTATAGCTTTAACACACCCAGGGCGTTCAACCATCCTTGTTTATAACCTTCATTATTGGCGCATTCAATACGAGCATCTAAATGAACAAAGGCTTCATTATATCCTGCCATCCAAAATTCCCTGGGCTGTTTATGGAATTGGAAGGTTAATCTATCCAATTGTTCATGAAGGTTTTTGGCAAAAAGGTCTTTTGTATGCAAAGCAGACTTCGTCACTGTAAGTTGATCTTCCAGAGACAGATTTTTATTGGACAGTTCAGTCAGAGCACGGTCTTTTGCATTCAATTGGAACGCTTGAGTTTCCAGAGTAGACTGAGTGCGAGCCTCTTCAACATTATGGCTGAGAACTCTTGATCGACTCCGAGCAGCGACTGGAGAACTCTGCTCCTCGACAATATTTTGAATAGATCTTCCTCGCCCACGAGAACCTCTTCCTCGTCCCCGAGCAGTAGCAGAAACACTAGATCTTCTTAAGTTATCCAGTTCTTGCCTTAATTTGGCATTCTCAACCTCGAGAAATGAGAAACCTTCATCGGTAACTGGTACTAAAGCAGTGGAAGATGATGCTGCAGATTCATACTGTGCCAACTTTTTCTGTAAATTATTGTTCTCTTGTTCCAGCAACTCAGCAATCTGCCTGCAGGCCTCAACCTCACCTTTTAGAGTTCTTTCCCTAACATCGTATCCAGTGAGGATCTTTTTATGGCCTGTTTCAAAAGAAAGCTGCTGATATCTATTTTCATACTCCTTGTGAAGCAAAGCAGTTGATTCATTATGTTGATTCTGAAGATCTTCTAAGGAACAATGAAGTTCCTCGATCAATTCGTAGTATGCCACATTATTGGCCACAGATCTATCAAGTAGATCCTTCAAGTACCGGTAAGCCTCAACTGCTTGCTCTGAGGCATCGTGGCCAAGGATGTCGACAATCTCTGATACACTCAGGTCTGTATGACCAGCTTTATAATATCCATTACATTGTTGCATCAACTCGGTATCAGGGGCAGATATCAATTCCATTCTGGCCAAAAACTAATAAAGAAGAGAAGGCAGGAGTTAATAAATAAAAGCAGACAGAGTATCAACAATGAAGAGGAACGAAGATGTATTTTATTAGATCATCAAAATATTACATTGTTTTATTACAAATAATGAAAGATAGAAATGATACCGAACAACTTCACACCTTTTCCTTGTCTCCCAAGACTTTCTCGGGAGGCTGGGATGAGGAGCTCGGTTGCTCGGTGGTAACGGCGACTTGGTCTGCAGGAGTTGAAATTTTTTCAGGAGGAGGAGGCATGGAAGAAATGTCCTCGTTGGCAGAGGATAGAGATGCAGGGACTTGATCACCTATGGCCATAGAAGATTCATCAGAGACAGGCTCATCTTCTTCTTCTTCCACAATTGGTGGAGGAGGACCAGGGAGGTGTAGTTGGAATAGCTCATAGTCGTCCTTGATCTTCAGTTCCTGCAGAGCAGCTACCCAGCCATCGTGGAAGTATTTCAACTTCCCGTATTGAACTTGGGATGTCATCGCAGCAATCCCCTTATCCCATCCTTTATCCCAGCCAGCGCTGAAGGATTTTTTAACTGCGACCTTTCTTCTCAGTTTCTCCGAGGAGAGCTTCACGTCTAATTCTTCTTTTTTACTTTTAATATCTCACAGGACGGACAATTCTTCCTCTGCCTTCTTCAGTTTATCCTCAAGCTCTCCAAAATTCTTAAGCTTGTCGTCATATTTCTTATGCTCTACCTCCAAATTTTTCACTTTATTCTCCAAACTTTTGGAGATCTCAGCCATCTTCACCTTCTCGGCCTCAACAGTTGACAACTTTTTCTCCCAAACAGCTTTTTCCTCAATGTACTGTTGACGAGATTCCTTCAAAGATTGGGCCAAACCCCGCAGAGCATCATCAACATCTGACGAGGAGCTGGAAGCTTTAATAGCTTCATCTTTCTTCACGATGTTATTGAAACAATTCACCAGTTGAAAGATGAGAAAAACAGTAAAGTCAATACAAAAATGCAAGAATTCAGAGAAAGAAAGAAAACCCAGAGTATGAGATATTAACTGAAGCAAGATGACGAGTAGCTAGGGATGTCAGCATATCCCTAGAAAATTTTTCATCAATTCCTTGGACCTCGGGTATGATCCAAGTTTTTACCGAGCTCATTGCAGAGCTCGGAGGAATGATGGTTGGAACACCAACACCACCAGCAGGTAAAGAGGAGGCAGTTTCAGCCAGACTGACTGAGGATGATTTCCTCAATCTCCTCAAAGGGACCTCAGCAGCTTCAACCAAGGAAGAACTCTTGGTCGGAGAGATAGTAATCACTTCCACAGGAGCAATTTTCTTGCTCGGGGCCACTGGTGGCTTCTCGGTAGCTTTTGAAGGCGCAACATCCACCTTCTTAGTCCCCTCTGGGACATCAATTTTACTTTTCTTTGCCTCAGCAGCAGATGAAATGTCATCAAATAGAGCAGGAGGAGCTCTTTTCTTGCCCATTCTCTGACTTAAAGGAAGATGAGAATCTGAAGAAGAATCCTCTGGAGTTGAAGCAGGCTCAACAGGGCGAGCAGTATAAGAGGTTGTATAGCTCTTATACTGTAGCAAATATGATGCAGACCTGATGTGCTCGTCTGCAACGTTCTTATGCAAACCCCAGATAAGTTTCAGATGCTTAATATTAACCTCTGACTCTTTTGGAGTTTTTCTTTTACTCTCAACTGCAAATAAACACATGATAAAATATCAGTCATACATTTTGTCAAACATGATAAAAGCATAATTTCATAAGTAAAAGAAATAAAATGAAAAATAAACCTATCCCATTGCCATATGGGGGGCATCTGGGACCGTTGTATACACCATCTCCAACTAAAGGGGCATGTTGCCAATTTTTAATAACCACCCCGTGTTCAAAATAATCTCTATTTGCATCAGGGAGGTTAACTACAAGAGCCCTATTCAAAAACCTAGTTTTTAAGTAATAAATATTATCTAGAACGGCCCATCTATAGCAGTACATAATTTCAGGGATCCCTATACGAGTCCTATGAGTTAGATTTAATTTATACACCCCATTAATTATTATCCATGAATTGGGGGCTATTTTTGCAGGGACAAGATCAAAATATTGACAAAACTCAAGACACAATGGGTTTGGTGGAAAGGAAAAACCACATTCAGCAATAAAAAGACTGGGGAACCAATGTCCCTCAGCCAAACGAAAGTAATTTTGAGGTTCAGAAAGCTCCTCCAAAATTACCCAAGATGGGATGGAAAAGTCAGAACGGAATTTTTTGAGAGATTCAATAATGTAAACCATGATGAATAAAAGAAGAAGGAAGAAAATCTTACAGGAAAGAAGAAGATCTGCTGACAACTAGCGAAGGAAAAGATGAACGCACAAGAGAGAAAGAGAGAATCAAAAGCTTGAATGCAGGGAATTGGAAAAAGAAGAAGACGGTATGGTTACCTAAGAAGTTTAAATACTTTACCTTGGGAAGCGGCGAAAGAAATGATTACACAAAAGAAACTATTGAATTTCCGGCGGCTAAAAGGACAAAAAGGGCACAAAGATCGAAGCGCTCTTAAAAGTTCGAAAAAAGGCGGATTCTTTGAATTTGGAAATAAATTCAAATACGATGCTCCTAAAACCCAGGAAGATCATTCAATATTGCCATATACCGAGAAAGAATATTCCATACTTCTCAAAGTTCGAAATATGAAACATTGGGGGCTTCTGTTGATACCAAAATTAATATGCTGATGTGGACGAATCATACGAAGACACTTGTCAATCTACGTGGCACAATAACAACGAGGAACTTCATTTCCCTGACCAACTATGTTCTCTCCGAGCAACGAGGATATACCGAGGAACTTCAGCACTCCGAGGTACATTAGCGCTCCGAGGAACTCCTGATCAACGTGCAACTGAGGCGGTTCGAACTGCATCTCGGACGTAGCGTTAATTGCCAGAATATCAATAGTTCAACTATTCATTGAATGTTTGGATCTTGATGCACACGCTGCATTAAATGTATTACCCTTTCATATGTATATCATTTAATGTATCAACCCATTCATGTACAGCCTAAGGGCTATAAATACCTTGTATCACCCTCATTCAAAGGGACCGAAATTTCTTGAGAGAACTTGTAATCAAGAATTCCCAAACACTCAGCAATAACATAACAGTGGACGTAAGCCATTCTTATAAGGCTGAACCACTTTAAAAATCTTTATCTTATTTAATTTATCTGTGATTGAATAATTAGAGCGATCTATTTTTTTACATCAACAATAAGGTTAGTGGTAGAAATGAGGACCTTAAGAATAGTGGATTTAAATGTGGGAATAATAAGAGACTTGGTAACGTTTATGGGTTAGGTTTTAAGTACATGGAATTACGACGTGAGATGTGTCGGCGGTCTATATTGTATATTATTCGGAGACTTAAAAATGTACAAATTGGAATAACGGTATAGGGATGTAGAATATACCTCTATTAATATTATAAGATATCTAAGATGTGTGAATGCTTAGTATATGGACTTATATGTGTATAACATACCTACCATACTTGCTATCACGGGAGGTCGGCTTTCGAACAGGGCCGTCTAATCTTTGTGTGCCTACGGGGGGATTTAGATTGGTACCTTAAGGACATAGGGCTGTGAATGACTTATTTGTGAGTTAATAAGTTAGCTGACTATGGGAGCGTAGGTATGTTCGTGATCCATGGATATCTTAGCTATGTTCGCCTCGAATATGT